>CM060959.1:39284591-39484517 GCA_030765055.1 Mantis religiosa
CTGACTGCTCGCGGCATGCGGTGGCTCCCTTTTTATAGATTTCTCACTAATCCAGAAATTCGTGGAATATTCTCAAGCAATCAGCACGGCGTTAGAAGAAAGACGAACTCTCCATAAATCCGTCTCCTTCGGTAAACTTTCATCTCCGTTTTGTACTGTCCTTCCCTTTGGACTCGTCCCTCGCGCTGCTTCGCCGCAACAATGCGTTCGCGACAGTACAGATTGTGTTTTGTTGTAACTGGATCTTCCGGGTAGGACCGCGTCTTTGATATAAGAAGTCAAAAATTAAATCAACCCGAAAAATCAGCACTCACAGAAGACGCCGTAAACACAGGACATCATATAGATTTTGATCAAGTAAAATTAATAGCTAAATGTAATAACTATAGACAAAGAATGATTAGAGAAAGCATTGAAATATTCAAAACACATAATAGTTTAAATAGGGACAACGGCAGACCTCTGCACAGTGTCTGGCAGACACTGATAAGCGCACGCGGATTGGGCACAGCATCAGCCAATAGGAGTAAGTGGGCGGGACGACCGCCAGAACCTCCGAGATATAAATAAACGCGCATCGCCTCCACTAACTCTGTCTCACTCTGCTTCTAGACGTCGTGGAGTACACATCGCCTGCGAGAGTAGCCAGCGTCCAGAACTTCGGAGCCAGCGAATTGCCGTCATCGGGAGGGACCCTTGGGAAGCTCCCGGCAATCTCGCTAAATCTCCAGGAGAAGGCAGCAGCGTGCGAGCGCCAAGAACAACCTACTAGAAAACAGCCGCCCAGCTCCACATCAGCCAGGCGAGGTACAAGGCCTAAGCCAACGTCTTAATAGACGGTATTTTAAGGCGCCTTCGGGTCCGGCCCTCTGTACCTCACGCTTATTAGCAAACCTGTGCTGACTGGTAAGTATACAGTCAAGGTTAGCTGTGCACTGCACTTCGGTGCAGGGCAAAATGCCCAAGGAAAGGGAACCATCCGCAAATTCCACTCCAACCCGCCTTCCAGAAATGGAAGCCATCCCCAGTACAAGCACTGGAATCACCCACCCTGCTGTCGGGGCTCCAACCCTGACTGCAGGAAGCAAACGGCCTCGCCGAAAGCCAGAAAAGGGCGTAAATGGCAAGGCCAAAAGATTAGCTGTCGCCAAACAGCAAACTGGCAAGGGCCCTTCCCGCGAAACACCACAGCGGGTAGGCAAAATTTCAGTGGGCGAGCCCTCAGACAACTCCTCCTCTGATGAGGAATATTTCTCTGACGGAACTGCGGTTCCAAGACATTCATCCTCCAGGATGGAAGATTCCGATGGGGAACACAGCTCATCTAACATCTCTACAGATGTTGATGAGGCTGAGTTTCAAACCGTGACCAACCGGCGAAGGGAGAGAAAAACCCCTCACCTGGAGACAACTGGCACGCCCAGTCGTTCTGGACCACCCAGGAGGCACATTCCTCCTGTGATCGTGGATGACTTCCGGGGCTTGGTGGGCTTCCTAAAGGAAGTCATGCCAACCCTGTCGGTGTCATGCAGGGTCACCAGGAGGAAGAGCCGCAATGTCTTCCAGGCGAGTAACGCCGAAGATTACCAGCTCATTCTAAGGGCACTGGACAGGAAGTCCATCCCTTACTTCACCTTCGGCCTAGATAAGAGCCGTGACGTCAAGAGGGTCATCAGAGGCCTACCAGTGGACACACCGGTGGGTGACATCATCGACGACCTTAACCGCCAGGGCATTCAGCCCCGCTTGGTCAGGCAGATGACCAAACCTGCTCCACAGGGTCAGCCAGGCCCTGTTCCAATCCCACTCTTCCTCGTGATAGTGGAAAGGGCCAACGATCCGGAGGGAAAGCTAGACGGAGTCTCGACGATCTGCTACCTCCGAGTAAAGATTGAGCCACTGAGGAGCTCTGGCGGTCCACCTCAATGCCATCGCTGCCTGGGGTTCAACCATTCAAGCCAGTTCTGCAAGAGGACACCCCGCTGCCTCAGGTGTAGTGAAGCCCATGACAAGGAAGTTTGTCCAAGGTCACCCACTGATGTGCCCACTTGTGCTAACTGCAAGGGAGCACATGTAGCCTGCTACGGCGGCTGTCCTGCCAGAAAGGCAGTCATAGCAGCAAACCAGCCAAGAGTGAGACAACAGCAACAGCAGAGGACCTCACCAGCGGGGGCGGACCCAAGACCGGTCCCATCAACCAGCTCCAGTGTGCCCACGACTCGGCGGGATGCCGATAGGCCAGCAAGAAGTTACGCTCAAGTAGCACAAGGGGCCTCTGATGGACCTAAAACGTCACGGGAGACACACATCCCTCCCACACAGCCACGCAAACAGAAGCGGGCCCCAGCTCAAAAACGAACCGACAACAATGGTAGGAATGGAGGGAGGCTTCCTCGGGAGCCCCAAAATCCTGCTGAACGGGAGAGTCATGGCGTGCCCATGCCTCCTAGACAGCTTAGGGATGAAAGGGCGGGAGGAAGACCTGCACCCATTCGTTCCAGGTCAGCTTCTCCTCACAACCAAGTCACCAACACAAACAACGTTCCCATGACAGCTACACTCGATCTCACAGATGTGTTCAAGTGGCTGCAGCAGTTGCTGCAGACACATGGACAGAAAATCTGTGAGCTCGTTGTGAAGTTCTTCACAGCCACAGATCCGGCCAGCAAGATGCTGGTGGCAATGGAGGCGATGGCCCTCCTGACCGCAGGCACGCAACAGCTCCGAAATGGCGCATCAAACTAGGTCACGTACCTCGTTTCGATTCGCATTTTGGAATGCGTGCGGCCTAGCAGGTCAGGGGAGCGAGCTGCTTCACTTTGCTCGAGACAATGCCCTAGACGTCATTCTAGTCAGCGAAACGCATCTCCGACCAGACATCCGATTCCGTCTTCCGGGCTACATCTGCCATCGTACGGATCGTCAGGGACGCCCAGGGGGCGGAACTGCGATCTTGGTGAGGCAAAATGTGGTCCACCAGCCCATCCAGCTCCCACCTCTACAAACCCTAGAGGCCACGGCCATTAGTACGCACCTTGGTGGTTTAGAGGTCTTGGTAGTCTCTGTGTATCATCCACCAAACCGACAGTTTGTATCCAACGACTATCTATCCATCCTAGCCCTACATCCCTGTGCTATCATGGCCGGCGATTTCAATGCTAAACATCAACGTTGGCATTGCGGTCGTCGGGCGGATGCAAGAGGCAATGAAATAATTCGCCTTATAGATGCGGACCCTCAACTTCAAGTACAGGGCCCCTGGCAACCCACTCATTACCCGCGAGGAGGAGGACTGCCCTCAGTCATAGACTTCGCAATCACAAAACATCTACCATACCATCTCACACTCACATCATTAAATGCATTACATTCAGATCACAATCCAGTGTTGACAGAGATCAACACAAGGGTTGCCAGCCACGACATATCGCTTCAAACGCGAGAGGTCGACTGGGAAGGCGTCAGGAACTGCCTCCGCACTTCCATCCCGCCAAATCCCAAAATCACAAACATCCCTACCCTGGATAACGCCGTCTCATCCTTCACTTCCATCGTGAAGCGCACCACCTTTAATTTGACAGTCCATGCTCCGGCTCCTCTTCATCCTGATGTCCTCCCTTTGGACATCCTTCTTCTAATCCGGCGATCCTGGGCAGCACGGAGATTATACCAACGTCACCGCACGCCACATAATCGAGCGCTCCTAAGACGTTTACGTCGAGAGGTCAGTGTCCGTCTGCGCGAGCACAAGGTGCAAGCGTGGGAGGACAAAATGGCCAGGCTGCGCGTCGAGGATGGCGACGTGTGGAGGATAGCTAAAGCCCTCAGAAAACACAGAGGTCAGTACACCTCTCCCATTCATGGCACCCAGGGCCTGGCCTATGAACCCCAAGCCAAAGCCAATGCTTTCGCTGACTATCTTGAGCGTACTATGTGTCCGAGAGATGACCCCCAGGACGATAGCTTTTCTGAACGTGTCCGTCGGGAGGTGCGTCGTTTCTTACGTCAACCTCCTGAGGATGCGGAGAGGCTCCCTACCATCCGACCTAGTGAAGTCCAAGGCGTACTCCAACGTCTCAAACCAAAGAAGGCGGCGGGGCCGGACGGGCTGACTCCCCTAATGCTCCGCCATCTTCCCTTCAATGCGATTCTCTTCCTGACTAGGATTTTCAATATGTGCCTCGCCCTTGGGTACTTTCCACGAGAGTGGAGAGAGGCCCGGGTGATTTGCATATTGAAACCTGGGAAGAATCCAGTACACCCATCCAGCTATAGGTCCATTAGCCTCCTCTCCACCCTCTCGAAAGTTCTCGAGAGGCTAATTCTTGCTCGCTTGTCCCCAATATTGGTAGACATTCAAGCCATTCCTGACCACCAATTTGGTTTTCGTCCTGGGCACTCGACAGTTCAGCAGTTGCTGCGTGTGGTGGAGACCGCCGCCCTGGGCTTCCAGGAAGGCGCCTTCACGGCCGCAGTTTCGTTGGATGTCGAGAAGGCCTTCTCTACGACATGGCATGCCGGACTCCTACACAAAATGATCCATCTGGGGCTCCCAACACAAGTGATCAACATTCTACACAGCTTCTTGCGACATCGCACATTTAAAGTCTCAGTCGCGGGGAAAACATCAACACTAAGGCCAGTGAGAGGCGGAGTCCCCGAAGGCTCTGTGCTATCCCCCACCCTCTTCAACGTCTTTATGGCAGATTTCCCCACAGAACCACGAGTCGAAATGGCACAATACGCTGACGACGTGTTTCTGTTCTGCAAGGACAAACACATTCTCAGAGCCTTCAACCCCATTCAAAGACATCTCCGCCTAACACAACAGTGGTGTCGGCGTTGGCGGATGTCCGTAAATCCGGACAAAAGCCACGCCATACTTTTTACAAAGCGCCACACCCCCGCAGACTGCCCCAACTTCAGCTACCGAGGTCGAAGGATAGAGTGGTCTAACTCTGTCCAGTACCTTGGAGTCAACTTGGATAGAGGTTTAACTTTTCGCCGACACATCAGGGACCTTTCGGCAAAGGTACAGGGAGCAATTGCTTCCCTGTACCCAATGCTGGGGTCTACCTCGATGCCAGTCCGCATGAAGTTATATCTCTTCCGAGCGCTGGTAATCCCGGTGATGCTATATGCCTGCGAGATCTGGGGCATGGCAGCAGACAGCTGTTTAGCATGGCTTCAACGTGCACAGAATAAAGGACTGCGGTCTATTTATTCTGTGGGACGTTATTTCCCTACCAGGTTGCTCCACGAAGCATCGGGTCTTCCATACGTGGAGGACGAAATTAGGCGCCGGGCTTCAAAATTATACGCAAGTTTACCATCTCACAGAAGCGCCCTTGTCAGATCACTGGGAAATTATGACCCCACTAGACGCCGATCTAGACTGCATCGGGTCCCCCGTATGGCATGCGGGCACCCTAGATAACACAGGAGCTGAACCTATCAGCAGCTAAAGCTGAGCTCCTCATAATTTTTCCAAGCTGTTTGGCATCTAAATTTCTCCCCAACTAAATTACAAAATATTTAAAACAAAGCAAAATGGGTGCTAGTACTGCATCCTCTCTTTCGACCCAAAGGTACCTTGGTAACCTCAAAATTAACTTCCAATCAAAAACCTACATCACCTTCATCCTACATCTTTCATTTATAATCCTACCTGCGGTTAAACCCTAAATGGGTGGGCACGCAGCAAAAACCTTCTGGCTGTATACAGCCAGCCAGCACGAGCGAGCGAGCACTAACTCTGTCCAGTACCTAGGAGTAAACTTGGACAGTGTTCTAACTTTTCGCCGGCACATCAGGGACCTTTCAGCGAAGGTACAGGGAGCAATTGCTTCCCTGTACCCAATGCTGGGGTCGACCTCGATGCCAGTCGGCATGAAGTTGTACCTCTTCCGAGCGCTGGTAATCCCGGTGATGCTATATGCCTGCGAGATCTGGGGCATGGCAGCAGACAGCTGGATAGCATGGCTTCAACGTGCACATAATAGAGGACTGCGGTCTATCTATTCTGTGGGACGTTATTTCCCTACCAGGTTGCTCCACGAAGCATCGGGTCTTCCATACGTGGAGTATGAAATTAGGCGCCGGGCTTCAAAATTATACGCAAGTTTACCAACACATAGAAGCGCCCTTGTCAGATCATTGGGAGATTATGACCCCACTAGACGCCGATCTAGACTGCATCGGGTCCCCCGTATGGCATGCGGGCACCCTAGGTAACCCAGGAGCTAATCCTATCAGCAGCTAAAGCTGAGCTCTTCATAATTCTTCTAAGCTATTTGGTATCAAAATTTCTCCCCAAATGAAAAAAAAAAGAAATGGGAGCTAAGTACTGCATCCTCCCCTTCAACCCGAAGGTACTTCGGTAACCTCTAAATTAACTCCCAATCAAAAAACCTACATCACCTTCATCCTACAAAATTCAATTCTAATCCTACCGGCGGTAAAACCCTTAATGGGTGGGCAGCAAAAATCTTCTGGTTGTATACAGCCAGCCAGCACGAGCGAGCGGGCACCGGCACAGTTGCTACGGAGCTGTCAGGGAAGAAGAAGTCCTGAAAAAGCCCCACATAGTTGGGACGAAACGTCAAGATCAGAGGAACATCAAAGACCCGGTCCTACCCGGAAGACCTAGTTACAATGGACACCGGCAGCCGAAGCCTACGCACTGAGTATAGATTGTGTACAGCGTTCGCTGAGTGTCTTCGCCAAATAAATGCCAGAACTAAGTTTCTCCGAAGATAACAAAACATATGTGTAAGTTATAAACAACAGTAAACTAGAGAAATCACAATATTAAAGTAGTGTTTCTTAAAAGCAAAACATAAAGTATGATATTTTGCAACTCAATGTTTGTGATGTGAAAACTCTCGTGCTTGCAGTGACAACACATTCTAATTTGAAAGTTCATAACAAGTTCAGAGGCTTACTCTTTTACTGACTTAAAGGTATGAGTTAGAAAATTACAGGATACGTCTTCTTTGATCATTATTCTATCCAAGTCAAACTTCTTATATTTCACATAAGAAACTTGTCTCTAGAAAGTAAGTTTTAAAGTTTGCTTATCATACATATTCTGTTATTGGGTTATGTTACATTATCATTTGTAACCGCTCGAGATCATAATTAAGACTATAAAATTCGCAAATATTGCTGAAGAATCTTTGAAGAAGTAAATTTAATACTGCTCTTGAGAAATACAGAGGGCAGTAAAATGTCTTAAGGCGTAAATTAGTCTTCATTAAGTCAAAAAGATTAGTTTAAATGCCCCATTAAAGTGTTAAGTTTTCATTGAAAAGTAAATAAAAGAGATCCATGGAAAGTACAGGTTTGCACTTGTAACAGTATTTTTGTTTAGTAATGTTCGAAGGAATAATAAATATATAAAAATGTATGTAGTTGTGTGATTGGCCGAAGTAGTAGTGGTGTGACGTGGTATCACGTGGTGTGATGACGTGTCAGTGAATCGGCCAATCACAAAATAAGGTGGGATTGCTATGGGGACAAGAAAATCAATAATCTAGAAAAAGTGAGAATCTTGTGTCTTGCTGAAGAAGAAGGAAAGATGTTACGAGGATTGTAATTGTAAAGGAAAATTAATAAGATTCAAAAAGTGTTATTCAATATTTATAATAGATAAGAGTGAATCATAGTTCGTATTATATAATTAAATAATATATTACAAAATTGGACTCATCTAAATTTTATTTTCACCAAAAATCCGTATCCACACCTGAGAAAAGATCTCACGACTCTCAGTATATTAAAACTCGACTTAGATCTTATAAAATGTTGGCTTGCTTCTTATTAGTTGAAGATGAACGAAAATATAATCCCGTTACAAATGGCGCAGCAACGTGTGGGGCTCGAATAGGATAAAGAAGAGGAGATTAAAGCATCGTGCAGTTCCGTGAGAATTTAAAAGGAAAGAAGAAAGAAGAGAGAAGAAAGAAGAAAACGAGAACTGGTTTAAGTGAGTGAAAAAAAAAAAAAATAGTAGTAGTAGTAGATTTATGTTGTTAAGAAATCAGAAAATAGTTAAAAAGATGGCGAGTAGAAAAGAAATAATAGTGGAAGGAGAAGTTACTGATAGTGTAGGAATGAATAGGGAGGATGCAAGATTAAGTATAGATAATGAGTCAATGTTGGAAAGAATAACAAGAATGTTAAGTAATTTAGATTCTAAAATAGAACAAAATGCAAATGATTTAAAATCAGAAATAGGAGATGTTAAATCAGAAATGAGTAATTTGGATTCTAAAATAGGAGATGTTAAATCAGAAATGAGTAATTTGGATTCTAAAATAGGAGATGTTAAATCTGAAATGAGTAATTTAGATTCTAAAATAGAACAAAATGCAAAGAATTTAGATTTTAGAATGAGAGATGTAAAATCAGAAATAGGAGATGTTAAATCTGAAATGAGTAATTTAGATTCTAGAATGAAAGATGTAAAATCAGAAATGAGTAATTTAGATTCTAAAATAGAACAAAATGTAAATGATTTAACTAAGAAAATGAATAATTTAGATGTAGGAGTAAGACAGGAACTAGCACAAAATGTGAGTAACTTAGAAATTAATTTATTACAGAAGCTAAAACAGGAATTAAAATCTGAAATTTCACAGGAGATTAGAGAAGGGAGAAAAGAGTGTAGGGATAATATGGAAAGGCTCATGCAGATCATAGAGATTAATAAGGATGAGAATAGAAAGGAAGTCAATGAGTTGAGAGAGATAATTCAGGAAACTAGGTTAGGTCAGGACATTGTGAAACAAGAAATCAGAATGGAATTAAACAAAGAGTTAGAAACATTTAGGATACAAGAGGCAGAAATAACACAAAAACAAAGAGAAGAATTAGGAGATAAAGTAGAACAAAGAATCAATGTAATTTGTTCTGAAATGCAATTACAACATGATGAAAGTAAGATACACCAAGAGGAAATAAAGTTACAAATTGATGAGATAAGTAAAGCAAAAGAAGAAGTAATTTTGCAAATTAGAGAGGTAAAAGAACATTTTGAAAAAGAAAAGGATAACTTAGGAAAATTGACACAAGTTGTAATTGCATTACAGGCTAGAAAAATAAATAACGGGAAAGAAATGTCTAGAATTACAAATATAAACGATTGTGACTTACCAGGTGAATTAAGCAATCATCAGAAGTCTAGTGATGTAGTAAGTGAATGTAGTGATTTTGTGAGTCCAGATAATGATATTAATTATCACAGAAACACACAGAACATGTCCTCACACACACAACTCCACAGTCTAGGTCAAAATGAATGTGTACATTATTCACTAAATGATATTAGTCCACCAAGTTTTGATGAGGAATCAGGTGATAATCCAAAAGTATTTCTTAGGGAATTGGAAGAATATTTCCGTATTAAGAGAATTCCCAATGAATTTCGGATGGTAATAGTAAAACGTTGTTTGAAGAAAAATGCTCTTGAGTGGTTAAGGTTAACTTTGGCTTCACATGAAACATACAGTACTTTCAGAAATCTGTTTATAAATAGATTTTGGGGACCTGAGAGACAAAGAAGAATAAAAGTTGAGTTAGCAACGGGTAGGTTTGAGTTTAAAAAAGGGATTTCTATGACTGAATATTTCTTAAAATTAGCAAACAAAAGTAAGTTGATCAATCCCGAAATTTCTGAGACAGAAATTGTCAACATGCTAATACGTCATTATCCACCACATATCAGAAATCATTTAATTGTGGCTAAGCCTATCGATTTCTCTGATATGATTGAATTATTATCCGAATTTGAAGCACATAACCTCATTAATGATACTACATCCTGTGATGGTAACTATAATAACGTCCATATTGAGCGAGGAAGAAATCGACAGGAATCACAACCTACAAATAATAGGAATAATAGGACGAGTTTAAATTGGGGCGGGGCACCCGTGAGAAATCAAAGATTTGAAGGAAGAGGTTATGATCCTAGACGAACTTATGAATCTGTAATTCCCGGAACAGGAAGTGGAGTTCAAAATAATGTGCAAAGGAATTATCATAACAATCAGTCGACGAGAATTGGAAGAAATGATCACATAAACCATGTAAGATTTTATCGAGGAAATAATCAGCGAATAAGTAACTTTAATAGGGGTAGAGGTACTAGTTTATTTAGTGCAAATCAAAGAGATTTTAGGGGTGTGAGATTTGAAAGAAGTAATCAAAATGAAAGAGTCGAAAATACACAAAGCACAGAGAATGATGTGAGTATAAACGATAGCACCAACCTAACCAACAATGAAAGTAATAATCAGAGGGAGATGGAAAACTAAAAACCAAATCATTTTGTGCTCTGGAAAGTGGTTCGGTGAGGATGACACAGGGCGAATTGAAAGTTATAGATAAGAGTGAATCATAGTTCGTATTATATAATTAAATAATATATTACAAAATTGGACTCATCTAAATTTTATTTTCACCAAAAATCCGTATCCACACCTGAGAAAAGATCTCACGACTCTCAGTATATTAAAACTCGACTTAGATCTTATAAAAAGTTGGCTTGCTTCTTATTAGTTGAAGATGAACGAAAATATAATCCCGTTACACACTTGCGCAAAATTAAAGTGTCTGTAGGAAGTCAATAAGACGCGTAAAGCGCTCAAAATACATATTTATCTATAAGGGACCATTTGGAAAAATGTTAATATACATCTTACCATTGTGATAGTAATTTTAACTTCCTTAATCAGACGAACCATATACGACTGGGAATGAATTTTTTTTAGATGATTCCCGAGTAACATGTCTAAAATTTAAATTCATTGTTCTTTCACACTGGCCGTGTGTAGGCTAATATATGGAAAGATAAAGTCAGACTGAAAAATTGAATGCCACAGCCGGAATTTGAACCACGGATCTTCTGGTTGCCGCCCAGCCACTCTAACCTTTAAGCTACTATGGCCAACATGCCGACATGACCTTAAATTCTCCAACTGACTAGTGCTTTTCCCGGTAAACCAGTAGGAGTTCTCATAAACACATGAGACAACTAGCTTAATGGCAAAATGTGTGTAGCGTTTAACGCCCGCTTTTACTACATACGGCACCGCAGGCGGTGACACTGATGGTACATGAGATGAAGATGGAGCACCGGTGGAAATAGATGGCGGGGGAAACCGGAGGTCCCGGAGAAAACCCGCCCCAGCGCCGTGTTCTCCACCACAAATCTCACTTTGCGTTTGCCTGGGATTGAACCCGGCCGCCTTGGTGAGAGCCAAGCGGTCTAACCACTGAGCCACGGCGCGGCCTTACCTTAATTGCGACTTACTATGTTGTACGTACTTTAAGGCCCGGGCTTTATAGTTTGGAGCGGTTCCCCTCCTTGTGGGTTGGATTTATATCACACGATGCGGTGACAAATCTGAAGTTGGATTCGCCCCTTCGTGAGGGGCACACGCGCAAACGTTTCGCGCTCCCTCGGTGTGGCGACGCGTGTAGAAGCCAAACCTTACCTTGATGTAGAAGCGATGGACCTTTCGTCTAAAAGCCGTGAAGCTGATGTTCTCGAAGATTTCTATAAATCCTCTCTCCGGAAGCTGCGGCGAGCGATGAGATGTGAAACTTCTCAGGCGTGGTATCGATACAAAAGGGATTTCACTTTTGGGCAACTATGGAATAAAATAATTAATACCGTTTCAATTTACTTGGAATTATATTTCTCGACATCATTTTCTTCTTTACATGCGACTTTTCCACCGATGTTTATAGCCCTCAAAGGTATATTAATTTTGTCCTTTTATTTATAAATGAGGCAAAGGTTTTTACTTAAATTATTTATCGTAGCGTCCTCGATGTATATTTTAAACGTTTACTAAACGTTCATAAATGATGAACTCCAATAACTTCTCGTAGTTACAAGAAGACTTTTACCGAAAACATGTCTACCCTCTTCAAGAGTTAAAGCCAGAAGAGAAAATTTAAGAATAAAGTCATTGGTTCCTTTTTCTGTTTTTGTTGCTAAGCCACCGAAATACTTAATTAAGATTGGTCCTACGTCACAATTTGGGATTTCAATAAACCTAAGCATTTGTTGCATCATCTATATGGCCTGCTTGGTTATTAACTTAAGTTGAATACACATGGCCATGTTTACCGAATATGTCCATGTATGTAATATCAGCTTCAAGTTAACCACTATTAGGTCAATTAATGGAAATTAATTGTAGCTCTCTCATGTGTTTATGAGAACTCCTAAGTGGTTTATCGGGAAAAACAAGAGTCAGTTGGATAATTTAATGTCATATCTAGCCATAGTAGCTCAAGGGTTAAAGCGGCTGGGCGGCAACCAGAGGATCCGTGGTTCAAATACCGCCATGGCATTGATTTTTCAGTCTTTTTCAGACATCATATCCCATAGCTTTTGCCGTATAACTTCGTCTAAAGCTTTTACGTAATCAACAAATAGTATATGGGTCTCTAAATTAAATTAAATTCTCTTTTGTATTATTTGTTTTATTGTTAAGACACAATCAGCACAGGATCTGCCTTGGCTGCATCCGTGTTTTTCATTATTGAGTAGTGATTCAGTTATTATATTTAATTTTTTGATAAAAGTTTTGCTAATATTTTATAGCTTGTATTTAAGAGACTGATTCCTTTATAATTTTTACATTCATTTCTGTCTCCATTATTAAATATTGGTTTTATTACAGCCATTTTACATTCTTCTGTTATCTGTAGGCTGGACGAACAAACATTTAAAAAATAGAACTTCTGTTTGGCTATTTGCATTTTGCACTACTCAAGTCTATGAGTTTACTCAGGGTAAACCTGCGAGTTGCCCTTAGAACGTTGTCGCTAGCCCTCTATACCTGTAATTATCCGAAGTGGGCACCTAATTCGGAGAGCGATCTTCAATGCATGTATTTACAACATGCAGCTATTTACGTAATGGAGACATTTGACGCGTTAAATGTCCCACTCCCTAGCGGGCACGAACGCTAACAGCACGCCAGAAGTTGACGTTATGCCATTCATTCCGACGCTGCAAATGTGACGTTGAAACTGAACAAGTTTTTGTGGTTCTCACTGCGGACAACATATGGGTCGTAAATAATACTCTGTAATTAAAGCCATCGGAAAGCTATCCGGAAATACAATTAGATGGGTATAAATTTCACCACCATAAATTTCCCTCGACGTTTTTAAAAAAAAGTCAACGAACGGGGAAATCAACTGAAGCTGCCCACTTTCATATTGCCTAATGTGCAGGGTGTACTATAACAGCTTTGCAAAATTACTACAAATGCACCAGAAATGGAAAAACTACATTATTTTCTATCACGTATTCACCTGCAGCAAAAACGGCTAACTCCGGTAGCGCTACGCTGTTGTACCCCACTAAAAGAGAAATGAACATAGAAAACAAAAACAGATTAGTGCGGTATCACATTAAACAAAATTTATCTGATAGTTTTTCAGTGATTGAAACAAGAAAACTCCTGTCGGACTTATGTTTATCGTATTTCAAGGTTATATTAAAACTTCTATTATCAAATCTATGTAGTTTTTACTGTAAGAATATTTAAAAATCTTGACTGAAATTTCATTATTTGAAAACTTGGTACTTTTTTGGTAGAAACTTCGGAAAGTGGACCCAAAATGATTCCAAATATAAAAGTAATGATTTTATGGTATAACAATAGCACCAAACTTTTGAACCAATAATAGGACACACATGCAACTTTAGGAGGATATAATACACAATTGTGAGATTAAATTAAACTATTTACATCTCAGAGAAAATGTTGGAAGTGTCCTCCACCAGCATCTATACATGTTTGCACTCGTCTCACCATATTCTCTGAAGTTACTTTTGTTACCAATGTTACTTATTTCGGTTCGAATGGATTCCTTGAGAACATCAATTTCTGTGGCCTATTCTTATACACTTTATTTTTAGATAATCCCACGAGAAACAAATTCCGGGGGGGTTAGGTCTGGTGACCTGGGGGCCACAGACCTTTTGATATTACTGGATTATCAAAGAAACTGGTTACAAGTTGGGTGGTGTCATTAGATGTATGGCACGTTGCACCATCCTGCTGGAAATAACCTTCTCTCAATTTGATATCATCTCCGTAAAGCTACAGAGAATATGGTGAGACGATTGCAAACAGGTATAGATGCTGGTGGAGAACACTTCCAACATTTTCTCTGAAATGCAAATAGTTTAATTTAATTTCATAATCGTGCGTTATATTCTCCCAAAGTTGCACGTGTTTCCTACTATTGGTTCAGAAATTACGACCTTTCGAAGTGGTTCAGGTTTATATGGATTGCATTACATATAAATTGTATTTATGTTCAATAAAGGCCGGAAGCGTGGGCACTGTTCCATAGCTATTCTGCACATGGACTGTACTGATATCGATCCCACATGTAAACAGCTACAGGTAGATATAACCTGAATATGTTCACTACCTCACGACAGAGGAAACAAAACAGTCGCCTTATAATACACCTGCGTGTGCATACACTTGCAAGGCAAAGCTTCACTATATCGCAGAACACTACGTTACGTTGTTTTTGGCGTTTGCACATTTGATGGGCGTGTTGTACCTACGAGTGAGCGTACATCCCTCCGGCCTTTAATAATGGATAACTGTAATTAAAATTTTTTAAGATGTTCTACATCGAAAATAGCATTACATTGAAGATTCTTAAATATTTATTTATTAATGTTTAGCAACCTTCGCCTGAAAATTTTCAAGTTATCTCCAAAAATAAAATTTTTATAATACATTTTAAGTGTATTTTCAGCATACATCCACACTAAACTACTTCGCGTCAACTAGTTAAACAATTTGTTGAATCGGAAAATTCAATGTCATAAAGGGATTTCATTTTTTTTATTCCAACTTGTTAAAATTAGCCTGCATACGATATATGAGGAACCACTATAACTTACATCTATGCATCAGTATACATGTAGATCGCCTGTAAGCTGGCAATCCCTCAAGTCTGAGTTAAGTGAGATGCTTACAGCTTAAGCGAACTTTAATGTTAACATGAAGTGCAACTGAACAAGCTGGTATACGATGCATCATACTTTACATCATAATGACGGGCACTCAAAACGAATTAGGAGTAGATGCAATAGATAATTTAGTGTGGTAAATAGCTTGGCTGATTGCCTAGCATAAGGGCTCTTCAGAAGATGGGTAAAATGAGCTGCTTATAGACCAGCCTACACGTTGTTATCGGGTACAGGAAATACATTCTGGTTAAATTTCTAAAATTAGATTTACACACAGAGCTATGCAGTCTCCCACTCACACACCCACCTATCCACCCACCCATCCACCCACACACACATACGAGGTGAGTAAAAGCTATGATACGTTTTAGAAAATCTGTAAAACATCAACATGACTTCATTTTACATGGCGGCCACTCCTGCTTATCCATTTTCCTGGAATTCCATTGGTTTAGATAATTCACCACCTACCTTCCAGAATGTGTCAGTCATGCCAGATTTATTTCAATTTTCGATGAAAATATACTACTATGGCTGTTCAATAAAAAACAAGCACAATCTCTTTTTTTTTTTTTTTTTTTTTTTTTTTTTTTTTTTTTTTGACAACGTACCTTTACTCATCCTTATAATTTTGATGGTCATTCTCAAAATAGTCTCCCCGAAATGCGATGCACTTGTCCCAACGTTACTGCCAGTCTTCAAAGACATGCTCTAAACCACTTTTTGAAAGGTCCTTCAAAATCGATTCCGCAGCCTTCACCACTGCTTCTGATGATGGATGTCATCAGTGATTATGCCATGGACCAAGTAAGAAACGGAAATAACATAAAAAAGGTAAATTTACAACGGGAAATGACTTACAGTAAGTCGTGTAGGTCAGCCATCTCAACGTACACCTAACCAGAAAAACTAAGACAAACCAAAAGGTCCGACAAGGCAATTGAAACATCGACCTCTCGAAAGATTGTTTAATTATTACATTACCAGCAGCAAGACTTTGTAAGAGACAGGAGATTCTTTGCTAACTACGAGGGTGGGTCAAAAAGTAATGCCTCCTGTTCTTTTCCCTTAAATAACTAAGTGCTGTGAAAACTTTGAATTCCTCAAACCTTCTTCTCCTATCTCCTGTAGTTGTAACTTCATAAGTCAACAGGTGGCAGCACTGCATACTCTTGCAAAATGGCTGACATCGACATTCGTATTAGACAGTGATCTGTGATTGAATTTTTGACTGCGGAAGGTGAAACGCCAATTCGCATTCTCGAAAGGCTAAAAAATGTATATGGTGATGCAACGGTGGAAGTCAGCACTGTTAGACGATGGGTTCGTCGCTGTAACGAGGCTGAAGGGCAAACACCATTGGCAGATGAAAAACGAAGCGGCAGGCCGGTGACTGCAGTGACTCCATGCAACATTCAGCGAGTCGATGACATCATTCGTGGTGATCCTCGGGTAACAACAGGTGAATTGTGTCGCATTACCTCCCTCAGTAAAGGCAGTGGGATGACAATTATTCAACAACTGGGTTACTCAAATGTTTGTTCAGGTTGGGTACCAAGAATGTTAACCGCCCAAAACAAAGAAACAAGGAAAACAATAGCCTCCGAACACTTGCATTGCTTCAATTTGGAGGGAGAGGAGTTTCTGGAAAAAATTGTTACTGGAGACGAATGGTGGGTTCATTTTTTGAACCTGAATCAAAGAGGCAGTCAATGGAATGGCATCACACAACGTCACTTAAGAAAAAAAATTCAAAACTCAGCGGTCGGCAGGGAAAGTTATGGCGACAGTGTTTTGGGATGCAGAGGGTGTGCTTATGATTGATATTTGGAGCAGGGATGCACAATATATTCTGTCCAATACGTCAGAACTCTCAGAAAGCTGAAAGCACGTTTTCGCCGAGTTTGCCCAACAAAAATTATGGAGGGTGTTCTTCTTTTACATGACAATGCAGGACCACACACCAACCGTTACACCACTGCAGAAATTGAGAAATTGGGATGGCTAGTCTTACCTCAGCCCCCATACAGCCCTGACCTGGCACCATCAGACTTCCATCTGTTCGGGTCACTAAAGGAAGCTCATCGTGGGATTTATTTTGAAGATGAGGAGGCTGTGAAAACGTCCGTGCGTCATTGGCTTAGGAAGCAAGACCGTGTGTTTTACCACACTGGAATAAATGCCCTGGTTAAAAGGTGGACCAAAACTGTGGAAAATGACGGAGATTATATTGAATAGTGACAAATCAATCGTCAATGTTTTAGTTTTTAAGCTATGTAAATTGGATTCAATTTTCTTTGCAATTAAAAAAAATAGGAGGCAATTCTTTTTTACCCACCCTCGTATAAAACTACAAACAGTTTTGTCATTTCTTTTTCTTTTAAAAGTAATATGAACTGTGCTGAACTCTAAATATTTGAGACCCTATACGTACAGGTAATGCAATCATGGTCAGAACTATGTTCATGCTTACCAATATTATTTGATGATTAATTTTTGATGGGAAACTCCTTTGAAATACCTAGTTTTTCTTTTTCAAAACTTAATGAATGCCGATTGTTCATTTATTCTCCAAGATATTTCGGCTATTTAGCAAAGCATATAGCAATCCTGTATAAAGTTGTTGCCTTAATTTTTGATTAAATGTAGGTTATGGAGTGAAAGCATTCCATTATGATTTGGGGTTTCAACATCCGCTTCTGTAATATATGTTACCTCTCATTGAAGACAAATGCTAGTTTAACGAACTTAATACTATTATATGAACTGGAATTTCCTTGAATAGATATACTTAAGGAGGTGTGTTCATAATGATACTGAGCCGCGCAGAGGTATAAAAGCGCAATTGTAAGACATTAGCAGTGCTTTTATGCATTGCTGTATGCCTTTTGATAGCAAGTTCGGTGCCCCTTACGACATACATTCGTTTTGTGTCTTTCTAATGGACGTCATTTGGATAAGTGACCTCTTGTTAAAGAGCCAGCAAATCAGTGCATACCCTACCGTCATCTCTTTGATGTGATGTCAAAAGATAGCCAAATGAACCGGTAATTCGCTACTGACAGAATACCAACACTTTGTGTACCGTGACACAAACGTGCTCGCTTGCACTTACTGTGTAGGATATATCCAATCATTGACGTAATCGTGAAATGTACAGTATCACATGTTTGTCTTATGAAACGATGTGCAATCCATACTGTTTGCGCCAGAAAAACGTGTATGGGAAAGGACCAACTGGACTGGTTGCAGCAAGGGTAACCAATCCATTTTAAGCTTGCACCGGGGCCATGATAGAATCTATTTGCACAGCCATCTCCATTTATTTACATTACTGTAAACTGAAATATAACTATTAAAACGCACTCAGGTAAATGTAGCTATAGGTTCCATGAAAAAGAAGCTATTCGGTTATATTTTTATTATCCGGTTTCCTATTTTGGAAATATTGTTTAATTTCTACAATTTTTAAATTGGCATACAAGGATACGCAGATAATTGTAATGCAGCTGTACTTTTTACATTGTTTAATAAGAAATTCCCAATTAATTTCGTAAACATATAATATAAGTTTATTTTCTTTTATTTAGCAATTTCTCAATATTAAATTAAATGTTTTCAACAGATGACCAATATTTTATCAATATATTTATGTCTAATTTTTCTTTAATAACATTATTAGATAAAAAAATTTTCAGAGCCTCACACGAACCTTGCAGTGACCATGAATCTAACACAAACTGTCCAAAGTGTGATGAGGATGATTTATAACTAAGGGCGCTCAACCACATGGCCATCAGCGCCCTTTCAAAAACTATATTTTAATTCGCAGTAATTTTTCTTTGCCTTTACCTTAATTTTACCTTAACTTTGCTTTAGCTTTGGCTTTGCTCTGGTTCTGCTCTGGTTCCGCTATGGCTTCTCTCCAGTTTCACTCCTATGTCACTCTAAATTCACCCTAACTTGCCTCTGGCTAGGCTCTTCCCCCGTTCCGGTCCCGCTCTGGCCACCACCCCGGTCTCCGTCTGGCTTGGCTCCTGCTCCGCTCTGGCCTCACACTATCTTCATTCTGTAACTTAGCTCTGGCTAGGTTACGGCCCCGCTCCGTTCCCGCTCTGCCTTCGCTCTGGCTAGGCTGCGGTCACCAGTCCGGTCACTCTTCGCCTGGACGCCGAGCAGGACACATCGAGAGACCGCAACAGCAACATGAAGAAGAAGAAGAAAAACGCCGCAACACGGAAGCAAAACCAGGCAGTGAAGCCACCTTCACCGCAATCCTCGCCAGCAAGCTCTCGGGCGCCGTCTCCCGCCTCGGTGCCGGTATCGGCAGACGAGAGGGATCCTCCCGTGGGAAGCTTTGGGCAGCTCGGCCTGCTTCCCCAACCACGCCGGACGCTCGCCGGGGGAAGCAGCACCTGAACGGCAGTTCACAGTTACTTCACCTGCAGAAGTACAACCACCGCAGCCGCCAAACACGTCTGATCAGTGGCTCTCCTACCTGCTGCAGCACAACAGACATCAACAAGATCTCTGCATTCCTCACCAACGCCAGCCACTTCTCCAGGAGCCTACACCGTGGTCATCAACGGGGTACCCCGTGATCTCCCGTGTTTGGTTTGTTCTCTCCGCCGCAAAACAGAGGTGGCCCCCTGCCTGGAGAGCCAACCGCATAACTTCGAGAGGAGGCACCACCACACTAGTGCGCCTGCATCTAGCCGACAGCGCGGAGAGGTATGCTGCCTTGAGGACGGGACTGCCCTTATTAGGGCGCTGTCTCAGAGTCGAGGCAAGCAAGTTCGAGCGACACGTTCCCTGTCGGCGATGCTACAACTATGGCCACTGTGACACCACCTGTCACTAGCATCCACCTCGATGCCACTACTGTGGGACATAGTGCCTCACCGCCGAATGCAGGAAGCATGATCTACGGCACCGACGCAGATACTGCGCCACCTGCAATGGTCTACGTCATTTTACAGGTCAGGTGCAGTGCCCTCGCTACCCCAGAACGAGACTTCAAGTACAACGCATCACTCCAGCGACCAGGGAGGAAGAAGTTCCAAGTTTACCATCTACCGTTGCAGCAGCTGCCTTCTTTCCCGAAGAATGCCTGAGGGAAGCCATGCAGGATCTTTGGAGAGAGATACAGACTTTTGTAGCCCGTCTTGCCTCGCTTGAGAACGCCATCGCAGACTTACAGTCCTCCAGAGAGGACATCCATTACCTCCACTCCGAGGAACTCAACGTTGCTCCACGCCTAGACCAACTAGAACAAACAATCACCACAAGCATCGCAGAACGCCACGCAGAACAGACCGAACAACTCACGAAGTTAACAGCAATCGCCCAGCGCTTTGCCGACACAACTGACATCCAAACTAAACTACACCTTCTCCAACAACAGCTTCATCAACTCAACAACAGTGACCAGTCATCCTCTGTGAAGCGCAAGCTCTCACGCTTGGAGGAGAGTCACTCGCATACAGGCGCCAAACTAGACCAGCTCCTAGAGCTCAACCAACAGCTCCGCAGCATGGTTGAGCAGCATACTCAAGCCCAGGCGGGCAACTTTAATGTCTCTCTACGCGAACGCGTACGGAGACTACACGGACTCAGTAGCTTCCAGCAATAAAAGAACTACACTGAGACTCCGAAACGATGTACGCCCAATCCCCTTCGTGACATGCTCAGGACCTCGGTCATGGTCGTGGCCAAGGAAAGCAACCCCTACGCGCTCCCGCACACTGTGCGGTAGCATATGATGACGATAATGACGGAGGTGCTAATGCGGAAGCATTACTGCCATCCCAAAATCCATCTTCAAATTTCTCCTTATAACTCCTTGTTATTGTTAATAAAAATCCTTTGAAAAAGAAAATTAAAAAAAAAAAAAAAAAACAGTCCGGTCCCACACTGGCTCCGCTCTGGCTTAGTTCAAGCTCCACTTTGGTTCCGCTCTGGCTTTGCATTAACTTTGCTTTGACTTAACTGTAATTTAATTTACTTTACTTCGATTAGGGTCAAACACAGATGTGGACCTTACTCGTGTGTTTAGCATTAGTTCTCTCACCACTCAGAGGCACCCAATCGAGAGATTTGGCTCGGGCCCCCGGAGTCGCCAATCCCATACCTACCGCAGTAGGCCCCTGGGGGGTCCGTCTAAAGTGAAATATCTCCAAAATTTACTAAACTTAGAAGTAATAAACTACGTTGCTGCATAAATTTAGCACATAATCCTAACTGGAATTTGATTTCTATCAATTTTACTTCCAAAGATTGGCAAAACTTGTATATCTCAGAAATCCAAAATAGAGAAATGATGCATGATTGACTTCTTGAAAGAAGATAACTTACTAAGTTAAGGCCCACCTTCAAATGCTGCCATTTTAAAATTTTAGTTATATCCAGAAAGAGGGAGATATTAAACTAACAATGGAGGTTTTCATTTCTTATTTTGAAAGGAAATATCTGTCACATAGAGATTTGAAGAAATGAAATATTATATTCATCAGCCATTTTATTTTTCTTTATTTTTTATGTTTGTTAACATTGCTAACAATTTTAATAAGTGATAGTTCTGTATATAAAATCTGTTTCAGAAAGGAAGATAATTTAACACAGCTTGTGACTTTTGAACCAGTTTTTTTTTTCATCCGTTCATTAAAAGTACAGTGTAAACATAATTAAATCATGCCTTTCATCATTTCTGAAACAAAGATGTTTTGTTTGCCATACAAGGTAGATACTTTTATAGTACTTCGGGTCAATGCTCTACATGACCCTAACTATGATGGTATTTCAGTTGTATAAACACGACAATGAGAATCCTGCTATATATATCCACAAAGTCTTTTAACCTTTCAACTTTGAAATAAACCAAACGGTGTACAAAAAAAATCTGTTACCAAGTATAATATTAGTATAACCTCGCGAATTAATTAACCTCGAATTGACATTAACATAACCTCAACTGTTGGATAAGAATCAAACATCTACTCGCTTATTAAACTCTACCATCAAGTATGCAGCGGATATCTGGATGTTTACCGTATTTAAATAACTGCAGTAAGATATTAACAAATATGACAAATCTAGAATAAAATAAAATGTATAGTTTAATGTGAGCTGCTACTAAAAATCATGTGTATAAAAAGTTAAAAAGCTGGTGAAGGCAGAGGTGGAAAATAAATAGGGAACTAAATATCCCATTTTTGTATGTGTGCTATATTATTTATGTCGTTAAAGCTTTATTACAGGGGTTGAAAGGGCATCCTACGTAAACCAGCATAAACCATTATTAATTATTTATTCATATTTATATTTTACTAATATCAAACGATATTGTGACTTTGTGGCTTCAAGTTTGCAGAAATTCAAAGTGCTCTCTGCTTCCGTAGAAAGAGAGCTTTTACATCGCTTTGCAGCAGGATGACGTAACATACACCAACACAGTCTTTCGTGGCTTTACCACACCTAAACAAACAAAAGAATTCACCTTCATATCACTACACGTTTATCATTTCTTGATTCGACTCAGCACAGTTGAAATGCCCAGACACATGTCATGAACAGCTCACTAGCTCGCAACTGCAACTTCTAGCAGCTCCCTGCAGACTGACTCGCTGCTCTGTCTTATTTTTATTTTTTTTGGGGGGGGGGGGGACGGGGGAAACGGGAATAAAAGTAATAGGAAAAACAACAAGGTATAATGGGTATGCGGGTAAGAAGAAGGATGGGTTGTTCTGAGGTGATACTGTTTATTTGGACTCTGTGGTGTTTATTTAATTTGGACTATGTTGGTGCAGTTGTTGACCGGTACCGCCGAAGCAACCCGGAAGTTAGTGGGCGATAACTTAAGTGTTGCGGTATGTCCGCTGTGGTGAAAAGGTAGCAGCCATGATAAAATGGCCCCTGACTAACCTTGGTGCAGAGGTGAATTTCGTTGAGCAGCGATGACTGCTTACTCAGTAGTTATCGTGGCAGTTTTGTTGGTAATTGGTGGGGGGGGGGGGTAAGGGTATCAGTGAGGCTGGTCATGTGTTGGCTTCCCACGGGCGCGGCTGTCTCTGCGAGGCTGGAAATGTGGCGGTGAAGCACCTTGCATGGGCGCCAGTGCTCTCGCGTGGTCTCGTATGCTATCAGAAGTGAAGTTCTGATGAGCACGAAGAGCCTCCTCGAGCTTCGACGGCGTAAAGAGGCGTATGTCATTGACCTATCCCACAATTTTTTCCAGTTTCACCTTGCAGCATTCAAGCGCGTCTGAAGTGCCGGCAGTCTCCTGGGTACCACGTAGTGAAGCCTGGCGACCTCCTTCACCTCGTCCAATGTACGAAGAAGGGCTGCCTCCCATGTTGCCACCCGTGCATTCAGCTGCGTATCCTGAAGCATAGTACTGAAGGTCTGGAGTAGTTCCGTGGCTGTCTCTGTGCTGGGGTGTGAGGCTTGAAGTGCGGTTTTGACGTTTTGGAGAAGCTGAGGGTCTGGTTCACAGCATCGTGAGGAAAGTGAGGAGCTTACGCTAGGTAAGCGGCCCTGGTCACGGAAACCAACTTTCCGGCTGGGGATGCCAAGATGCTGACCACATCTCCTCCCCGTATCGGTTGGATGATCGTCCACCTCTGCCATGCGTAAGTGGGCGTGAGGCCGGCAGATAGGTTGGTAGGCCTTGGCCCTCTAAGGGCTGCCACGCCATGGTTTATTATATATATGAGGGTCTGGTTGTTAAGTGAGGGCTTTGGCATAGGTAAGGTTTTGTGTGGCCGGCTTCCCCTTGGGCTTCTCGGGCACGCTGCCTGTTCGGCGAAGTGCCCTGCCGTGTCGCAGGTGGCACAGTACAGCGGGGGGCGTGTCAGGTCGTGACCGGTGCAGGCTGCGTTGAGGCTCGCGGCACCACCATAGTGGCAGCGTGGTTCGTTAGCACAGTTGAGTCCAGAGGCTCTACTCCCATTAGCCTTGAACCCGTAGGAACAAGACCAGGGCCTCCTTCAACCAGGGAGTATCCGAGCTGTCCCAAAGGGCGCTCGGCGTCCTCCGTGGGGCTTTCCATAGGGCAAGACCTAGAGACTAACAAGCCCCCCATCCATCTGGTCCTATGGACTCAAGACGGGATGGAAGTGGATACGCCACTTACGCGCGTCAACACTCAAGGTGAAGACTACCGAAAAACCTCGGTGGGGCCACCTGGTGCTCTAGTACACCTTCCGCTATCTTTGCAGGCTAGTACCCGGGAGACTTAATGGCTTCCCTCAACCCCGTCCGAAGACGTACCCGATTCCCAGGGGTATCGGGAACACACTGCCCCCATCGAGTCCATCCCAATCCGAACAACTGCCAAAGGAGGGGCTCGGCTGTTCGGCCCGATGTTCCTCTAGTAACGTCAGAGGTACCACGAGTGCTAAGGGTCCGCAGCGCCCGCACTTTGGAAGCTGAAAGGGACGGATCCCTTCCCCTACGGGAGGTTCGTTAGCACAGGAGTCGGCAGTGTGTCCATAATGGCAGCAGCGGCGACAGGGCACGGGACGGCTACTCAGACTGGCCTCCAACGGGAGCACCTGCCCGAAGGCTAGGAGTCCGTCTTTCAGCGCAGCTTGGTAGTCGTTCTCTTAGGTGAACTCTAGGCGAACTAGAGGTGAGGGACCCCGGGGTGTGTGGATGGGCATGACCCCCCCCCCCCCTTAGAGATGCCCAGCGGTGTCTGGCGGCTTGCAGGACATACGCATCTGTGAGAAGTCTGTGTTGCGGCGCGGGGAGGCACTGACAACTCAAGTGTGTTCAGCGGTTAGGTCGCTTCATGTGAAGCCAGCGGCCTGGCTTCATCTTCAGCATCGCTGGTGCTCGACATTGGAGGCGGCGGTGTTGAAGGCGAGGCAGCGGCTGCGGCGTCTTCTTCAGTTGCCTTTACAGGCTCTGCTGCGTTCGTAGTCTTACTTTCCTTCTTCCCTGCCATGTTGACCCGGTCGAAACTGGAATCTGCTCCGTCTACAGGGCGGCATTTATATACCAGTCGCTGTTTCTCGAAAGCTGCCGAAGTTTCTCGAAAGCTACCAAAGTCACGCGATTCTTGGCAGCGTAGCGAGAACAATGACTATCTCTATCTCTTTCTCCCTATGTTGCTCTTTCTCTCTCTCGGCAAGCATCCAGCTCCGCACCCACGAGCTGGCGCCTCTATCAATATATTTCTTTCCTGCCCGCGCGTAGCTCTGTCTCTTTCGCACGGGCCCGCCGCAATCACCGCAACAGTGCCTCGCGACACTATGTAGAAAGACATTGAATTATAACTTTTGAATTTTATAAAATTATTTTACTCTTGCAAATGGGACATAAACACCTAAATGTAAAATAAGTTACGATTCACCAGATTTATTGTACTTGAAAGATAAACTTAATAAATGTATTACATATTTGTAGGAAACTTGTGGGTTTGATCAAAAGTAATAAATGTTCCATTAGGATTATCATAGCTCTTAGGAGCACAAAAATGAAAATTGCTTTTAGTATGCGATACTTTTTTTAAAATTTTACACACGTATTATTGATTTAAAATAAGTAAAATTAGTTTTTTGTATTAATGTTAAAGTTTATACTTTGGGAAGATGGAAGACGTATCTAGACGTATCTAGTATATTTTTACCGAAAATTAAAGCAAATCTGGCTATAGTATTCTTAAATAAATTATACGACTCTAACGCTTATGTCAATTCATTTGTGTTTATGTCCACAGAACTTTGCTATGTGTCTTCTGGACTACGAGTTTCACATTCTGAAAAACGCTTTCCTCGTTGTTAAATGGAACAGTAACCCTGGAAGGCCACCTTCAAGACCTGATGAGTTCACATACACACTTCTGGAAAGGGAGTACAAAGCAGTGTACGGCAAACGTAGAGGTTG
This sequence comes from Mantis religiosa, assembly GCA_030765055.1. Classification (NCBI taxonomy): domain Eukaryota; kingdom Metazoa; phylum Arthropoda; class Insecta; order Mantodea; family Mantidae; genus Mantis; species Mantis religiosa. The sequence goes on from CM060959.1 coordinate 39,310,507, forward strand.
TCTTCTATAGAATGATGTACAATATATCATTTCAAAACATATATGTGAAATATCACGCAAAGCTGAGTGAGGTATTCCATGTATTGACTGTACTTGAATTTAGCTTGGATTATAGTGCTATAAAGTGTACCATAACATTTTTCACAAATAAGAGATAAATGATGCTTGTGCTTCAGCTGATCAGAATGATAAAAGTTAAAGTCTATAATTATGGCTGGTAGAAATAATTGATAACTGTATTGTAATTTTTTAAAAAATATTATTAATTCCTACATTAATATGTGCCCCAATTTATTTTCTGATTTAAAAACCAAGAACTGTTTGGTAGTGTATACATTATATAACGTGCAATTTATAAAAACAGCTTACGAACACAAATATTCTGAAACAAGGGTACTAAAGTATATGATTTTGTATAACTTGAAGTAGGATATTTGTGGACGATGCGATATTCTTCTTTTCTGCGGTGATTTCATCCAAGCTCCAGGTTGGGAAGTCATTTGTTTTAGGATTTTTGTTGTGTGAATGACAAGTTCTATTTTATGCGATGTTGTAGTACATCTTATGTCTTTCAAATGAAGTTCCCAGTAGCTTCTACGGTGTATGAAGACGTATGTCTCAGGGCTGGCCACGGTCGGAAGATTTCAGGACATTTTACCAAATATTAAGCAGTTTTTCAATTCCCTTTTAAATATTTTAATGTTAACTATCTATAAAGTTAAATAAAACACGTCGTAACGTAACTCTACAAAGCACTTTTAAAGTTTCCTTCTTCCTATACAATATTACACTGAATAATTGTTCATATTGTTACACGTTGGAATTCACAATTATACCGCTCGCAAAAGTTAAAGGCATAAAACCGCTGGACAGTGCTCAAGCGGAGTGCTGTTGCCAAGCGTAGTACAAAGGCTGTTCAATAAAGAATCATGACAATTTTTTTTCACATCGTACATTCACTCATCCCCATAATTTTGACGGTCCTTCTCAAAATAGTCTCCCATGAATGCTCTGCACTTTTCCCAGCGTTTCTGCCAGACTTCAAAGACATGCTGGAAGGCATTTTTGAGAGATCCTTCAAAATCGCCTCCGCAGCCTTCACAACTGCTTCTGATGGATAGTTTCTCCCACAAAGACATTTCTTCAAGTTAGGGAATAGAAAAAAGTCACATGGGGCTAAATCCGGAGTATAGGGAGGGTGAGGGATGCACTTCACGATGATTGTTGCAAGATATTCAGCAACAACATTGGCAATATGCGGCCGCGCATTATCGTGGTGCAGCATCCAGCCTGTTTGACGGAAATGTGGTCTTTTGCACCTGATTTTGACTAGCAATTTTTGCAGGTCAACCCTGTAATATTGTCCAGATACTGATGTGTGTGTAGGTACAACAGGCTGACAAACAATTCCATGAATAACAGAGAATGAGATGACCATAACTTTCCCAGCAGAAGCAACCACTTTTGTTTTTTGGGGGTTGGTGATGAAGGAGATTTCCACACTGAGCTGTGCTCAGGATCAAAGTGATGTAGTCAAGTTTCATCAGCAGTGATCACATTTGAAAGAAACTCCGGATCTTCCTCTAACATCAACTTTAACTGTATGTTACCTCCATTGCAGCGGTAGGCGATACTGAACATGTCTGAACTTTCCTGGTTCTCACAGGCGGGAACCATGAGTACCAACAATGAAACTACTACGGCGTGTTTGTTTCACATTAAGCTAACAGAATATAATAAAACTGAATTTTAGTGCCAAAAATTATGACCGTGAAAAATTATGATATTTCTTTATTGAACGGCCCTCGTACGTGAACCGCGGAGGTTCTGTGTATAGCACGTTTTACACGCCAACAAAACGATTTGGCTATTCTTTCCCTAATCGAACAACAAATTGAATATTCCTAAAACATTAAGATCTTACCTTGACACACGTCACAACAGTGGAACATCGAGCACGGTTTCCAATCCAGTACTTCGCATTCCGGGTTCATGAATCTTTCCCGGAGATTGAAACACAGGTGCGCTCCCTTATTCTAAGGATGAAGCTGCTTCGCTACAAATTCGTGACACTGTGTGCACACTACCTATACCACAAGATTACAGAGTTAATTGCTGGCATTTTGAAAAATCTACAGTTCCTCCATATCCTGGATTGGAGAGCTTTCGTAAAAGCTTGTTCTTATAAAATATAATTTTTCTTCCATGAGAATTATTCACTTCACGTTTGTTCATCCCAGATTCGAGGGACATATTCACGCACTCGGATCACAAACTCTAGGAAAAAGATATGTGTGTAATAATAATCTAATGTAATATTAACAATATTTTATCTCGAGTTGAGCATATGATTTAACGATGCCATTCACTTCACCTCTATTCAGCAAAACAACTAAAATTAACTCTGTATCAACCTACGTGACTTCTGTTTTCATAGTAGATGTATTATTTATTTATGCTTGAGATATTGTAACGAAAGAAGGGGTATTTTCAGGCTTCTCTGTGATGAATGCATGGATATTGGGTAACCAACCTTGTTAAGATAAAACGTGCGTCACTCTCGTTATAAGTATTCTTATTATAAGAATGACATCTGCCACTTTCAAACATTTATCCGAGCGTAATTCATTAATACAGGGTTCTCAGATCAGGCGCGTGAAATGCGTGTGCCACATTCGGCAGCGGCGGTAGGAAGCGCAAACCAACGATTGGCTTAAGTCTACAGTACGGCCCGCCTGCATATGGATTTAACTTTTGCAAAGATTATAATTTCACCTTTAGTTTAATTTATCTGTAACGTTCCAACTTAAACTGATACATCCTTCTTCTATGGCGATAGGATTTACAATGACGCTTTCATTTTTACAAAACCAAGAATATTGATTTTGCCCTTACTAAGGCAAAAGAGCATTTTCTTAATAGCCAGTAATGCTTAACGAACAATAAAATCATTTTTTTTATTTGATTAATTTTATAATTTACTTTTCAAGACTTAATTTAAACAATTAACACTTAAATGTTATTCCAAACAAATTTAAGCTTCTATCAATATCGTTACAACAAATTAAAATTTTTTATTCTTTCCATTCCTAACTCATTTTGTCACACGGTTTGCTTCCACTCATTTAATCTCGTTCACTTCACAAACAATTCCAAGAATCCATAAGGATTTCTTCTTTAATATATTTAAAATAAATTATAATAACAAATACTAAAATAGTAATACTTTTGGAGCTCAAATGAAAACAGCTGTTTCAAACTTGCCATTAAAATATTGTCACAAATGACTGTATTAATTACACTCTGGTGACTCAAGTAGTAGGTGTGACGTCATTCCCTCCCCTCCTTTATGAATAGAGGAATAATCTGTAAGTGATAGGCACTCTCTCTTAAACTGACTCTTGATGGAACAAGATGTATTTGTAGGCAACTCCACTTCTGGACAGGTAAATGGCCGTTATGGCCGCCTTTGTAATCTGCTTGTTGTAGTAAATTTTCTTATTAAGTGAATTCCACATTTAATTAGCTTCACCCTACTTTTTTTACCAATGAAACCTTTATGGAAAAATCCCAACCTCTCGCCAAATCATGTAGTTCTGCTCTGAGTGTTTGCTAACGTGTTCGACGTGACCACGTGTTCCTTAATTTTCACAAACTAAGATCAGGTCGTCACAATATATCTGTATCTAAAAATTGATATATGCATTAAACTAATATTATAAACATTAAAAGTCACATATTTGTAAATGTATTTCCCCAGTCTCCATTTTTACCAACTTAAACCCCCAAAATATTATTACTTGCCAACGTTATGTATTATTTGCCTTAAAGCGAGAGTTTTATTTGCGGAAAATTTCTACCTTGCCTCTGAATCACTAATGATACTTTTCTGCCAGCTTGCTGCTACTTTTCTCAAATACTTCCCCTTTCCTCACTTTCGCTGATGCTATCTAAGAATCCCTCAGCATTTTCCTTGCATACATCTTCCGGAGCTGTGTTCCTAAGCTTTGTACCACAGCTAATTGCCACAATAGGCTTTAAGTCTATCTCTCAGAGGCAATCATCTTAATTCCATTTTGCTTCCTAATCAGCCTGTCACAGAAGGAGAGAAGGGGCTAAGACGAACTAAAATCGTCTTGGTGTGAGGCATATAGATATCTTAAATCTCTCTAGTGCTTCAAACAATTGGAATACCTTACTTCAAATAATTATTTCACTTCCTATTTTAAATGAAACAGTTTGCAAGAATGAAATGGAGATAACTACAAGGCCACCTTGTTGACAGTTTCAAGACAAAAGACGAGAGGAAACTGTCTTTTGTGAAAGTCTCTTAACTCTCAAGAACAAAGGACTATCTGAAGAAGCAGACGTGAAAAGGCATGTACGCGCTATTAAAAGAGAAGAACAAAAAAAGACAATCAAAATAAAGATTCTGCATCAGCTTTTCATTTTACTTAGAGCACAGGAAGTGTATATTTAGACTTAAAATTGCAGCTCCGTGATGGTATCAATAATGCAAAGAGTTCCGCTTATCCACCAACAAAGACATTTTAGAAATGGCTTAACGTGCTTAATTTTGCATTAATGTATTCGAGACTTTAGACAAAATTCTTCTTCTCTTAATATGAGGTAACTAATACACAAGCGAACAACTAATTGAAAAATAACTGCTTATAAAGAGTGTGCAATTTCCAAATTAGTTTTTGTATTTTTCAAATGTCTGCATGTTGAAGCTCTGAAGATTGAAAGGTTTGAATATACGAGGGCTGTTCGATAAAGAATGATCATGGCGTTTTACAGTCATAATTTTTCGCACTAAAATTCAATCTTATTATATTCTGTTAGCTTAATGTGAAACAAACACGCCGCAGTTGTTTCATTGTTGGTACTCCTGATTCCGCCAGTGACAACAAGGCAAGTTCAGACATATTCAGCATCGTCTATCACTGCAATGGAGGGAACACGTTAGGAACATCATGCGGCTTTGAAATTCTGCTTTCATCTCAACAAATCTTCAGCTAAAGCCTATAAAATGTTACAGGAGGCCTATGGAGAGCTCGAAGGTGGTTTAAAGAGGGAAGACAACCAATTTCAAAGGAAGGTGGACCTGGTGCTCAAGTTACTGCTCTTACGGAAGAAAGCATCAACACTGCTGCCGTCATTGTGAGAGAGGATCGACTAATTACCTTTACATCAGTTTCTAAAATACTGAAAATTTCATTGGGTGCCACCCACACGTTGGTGACAGAAACATTACACATGAGACGTGTTTGTGCGTGATGGGTTCCAAGACTGTTGATTCCCGAACAAAAGGGCATTCCCATTAAAGTTCTTGTTAGAGGAAGATCCGGAGTTTCTTTCAAACGTAATCACTGCTGATGAAACTTGGCTACATCATTTTGATCCTGAAAGAAAACAGCAAAGCTCAGTGTGGAAATCTCCTTTATCACCAACCCCTGAAAAAGCAAAAGTGATTGCTTCTGCTGGGAAAGTTACGGTCATCACATTCTTTGATATACATGGTATGGTTTATCAGTATGTTATACCTGCACACACATCAGTAACTGGACAATACTACAGGGATATCATGAAAAATTTGCAAGTCCATATCAGGCGCAAATGACCACATTGCAGGCTGGATGCTGCACCACGATAATGCGCGGCCGTATATTGCCAATATTGTTGCTGAATATCTTGCAAAAATCAAAGTGAGCTGCATCCCTCACCCTTCCTATAGTCCGGATTTAGCCCCATGTGATATTTTTCTATTCCCTGTCTTGAAGAAGCGCCTTCGTGGGAGGCATTGTCCATCATCACAAGCAGTGGTGAAGGCTGCGGAGGCAATTTTGAAGGAGCTCTCAAAAAATGGTTTCCAGCATATCTTTGAAGACTGGCAGAAACGCTGGGAAAAGTACATCGCATTCAGGGGTGACTATTTTGAGAAGGACCATCCAAATTATGAGGATGAGTAAACGTACGCTGCCCCTGCCAAAAAAAAGTGATCCTCCTTTAGTAAAGAGCGTTCGTATGTACTAGCTCGCGAACTTCGTTCCACCGTTAAATGTTCTCTGAACTTATCTATATAAATAAAACAATTATGAATTAATTAGTTACATATTCTGCAATTGGGAGCGAAGTTTTAATACATCACAGATACAATTAAGTTACTCAATTTAAAGCTTTCTCAAAAACAATATATTTGTATTTTTCTGTGGTGCGTAAATATATAAAGGTGATAGTTTTCTGACGTGGGAGCACGCGACGTATATTTGTCAATGAGAAAAACAGGGTTACCCCGAGATGATCCCGCAAACCTCCAACGACTGCCCTTGCGATTTATTTATGGTCATCGCAAAGGACAAAGGCACTGGAAAATTTAGACACTTAAAATCAAAAGATAAATCCGTTGGAATCATCGGAATACGCGGGATCAATATATTGTCGCGAGCGCATTGCTGAAGCGAGGCAGCACGAGGGACAAGTTCAAATAGACGGGCAGTGCACTGCGGAGATAAAAGCTCGCCGACTCGGTGGGGGGCAGGAGGTTGATTTCTGGAGAGCTCGTCTTTCTTCTAGCGCCTTCTTGATTGTTTGAGAACATTCCACGAATTTCTGGAATAATGAGTAGCTATAAAGGGAGCCGCTACCTGCCACTGACAGTCAGTTGTTAATTGGACTCGTCTGCGTGAACAGCTGTGTGAACTTTGTGGTAGATGACCATGCAAGTTGTATTGTGTACGTGACGTAATTCTGGACTATCAGATTGATTTCTACGTATATAGAGAGCAATTTTTAGTGTTTATAACCTGGAATTTTAATTTCACGAACACACAAAGTCACAATATCCTGCCCTTTGCACTTTTCCTTGATGATTGCATCGATGAAGTTATTCGTTAGCTTTTCCAAACTAGCTTCATTCCATTGCATAGTAGATGAATCCCCTATATAGGAAATAAATTTTGCTACATTCTGTATAGGTTATCTATAGGCTCTAAGGCTATACAGCGGGGGAGATACGCTCTGTGACCTATGAGAATCCTCGGCTAAGGATAGTACGGCACAGGAGGAAGGGATGAAGTGAAGAACAACTGGAGACCTCAGACCATAGCTCTTCATGTGTTCAAGCAAGCAACTCTCAGATGTACACCAAAATATTGTTTACATAAGAAGGAAACAGAGCTAAGAGAAAGAAAAATGCTTTAAATAAACCACCCCAACATTTCACCAACCACTACCACCAAAACAGAAACGCCACGTCAGAGTGGGCGATCAAATTGAACCAGGAACATCCCAAATACAAGTTACCGCTCGATAAAAGTTAACTAACACAGCAAATACTGAATTCAAGACAATTTCCTTTAGTGTTTTACCAGAATTACAAGTTTTGTGGTTCCCGAAAACTAATATTATCAGAGAAAATACACGCCATTCCATTTACTATGACTAAAAAAATGAAAAGTTGAATGCATAGTAAACTGACTACTTCAGTCAACTGTTTTTAGTCTCATAAGGTAAAATTTTAAAGGGATTCTGTGTATAAATTAAGTATTCTTTGTTCTCTCATAAAGTTAGTTAATGGTGAATAAACTAATTAACTTTAACCAGGATAGCCTGTCTGAAAAACTGGAATGCAAATACTACCACGGTTTTTGTGAACCTCGTCCGCTCCTTGAATTACTATTCCTCAGTTGTGCAGGGGGCGTCGATAATAATGTTTGCATTTTGCAGCCGTTTCAGAGGTAACACGCAGTTTAATCAGTTATCTGTTTACACGTATTCGTGAAGAAAACGGAGTATTTAACCACTGCCATTTGGAGTGAGATTTGATCTCAGAATATCTTCTTTAGAAACCTATAACTGTAACCACATGTATGGTAAAGACAGTTGTCACATGCGGATAAAACCATCTACATGTAACCTTCAGATGTTTGACAGTATGAGCGTGAAGTAAGAGTGAGCACAAAATCAATAAATTTGGTTTTTTAAAAATGCGAAAATTAATTAAATCCAGAGTAAAAGCATAAAGTCTTTAAACAAGTGTGGAATGCCTGAAATTTCGTATGTGATAAATATTAGAAACCACATGTGATAAACTTTCTAGGTCGTACAAATAAGAGTTATAGATTTTTTAAATGTTTAATAGATGCATTGCTTCAAGATGTGCCCTGGTTTGCCCCATGTTTCCCGCTAGTTTATTACTGGCACACAGTGTTTTGAATAAAATAATAAATGTGTTGGCTTTCAAGAAAAGGATACCAAGAATGTGTCCCCAATTTACTGCTCTAAAGTTTAAAATCTGGTTTGCTGCACTCACTTCAATTTTCTACTCCTGTGAAGGCTATTCCTCGGACGTTTTCATGTTATATAAGCATTATTTTTATTTCTAAGCTTTCTGTAGGATCAAGGAGATGTTCATGAGGTCTACCCGAAGCTCTTACTTTATAAACCAGCAAGCCACTGGAACAGCTCCGTGAGTCTTAAAGTTGAGACAATGCCTTGAGTTTAAAGCAGCTTCCTGTTCGGGTAGAAGTACATCCGCCGTCTATGCGTATCAGTATGTCTCCCGTTAACCTCGGTCGGACGTCACTGATATAGCATCAAAGTTCGAATCTCGGAAAGATGAATGTCTGGTAACTCTAAGCTCTATGGACCCTGGACCTATTTGAGCACCGTTTTACTCATTTCATTCAACGTCCAAAGTTGGAGGACGTAAAGAATGGAAAAAGGAAATACAACATGCTACTAGGTATCTGATCTAGCTCCGGAGACGTATGAGAATACAAAGCCTTTTAAGAATCGTTCACCATGTGATAACAATGGGCAGCAAAAATAATCTTTTACTGTTTCGAGCACTTCATGAGGCAATTCCTAATAATTTGGGGTTGAGAAAAACAAATATGACAATGAAAACCTTTTATTAGCTCTAGTTTCTATGATATACACAAGATGGAAGTATTAAATATTAACGGATTCAGAGAAAAGGATACATTTTAATTACATACATGCTAACAACAATGAAAGTGCATTTGATTTCTTTAACTGGCAATTACATGCTAAGAGTTTTCTAAATTGCTGGAAAAATACTTCGCAGATAGTCGTGTCTGAAGAGATTTATGTGGTGGCCTATTGACTTCGTCGTTTCTTAGCTTGCCTCTTGTGATGGAGTTCCACTGAATTCCTGTACAAAGACCAGCAGTAATCCGCAAACATTACTTCATTCCAACGACCCTGATATCTTTGTTCCATAACCGAAATGTCCTGATGGAATCTCTCCCCATGTTTATCACTAACAGCTCCACAACTAGGAGGGAAAAAGTCTAGGTGGGAGTGGAGAAAATGGTTCTTAAGGGACATGTTGCATCCAAGGTTACGGTATCTTTGCAGGAGCACTGTCATCAAATGCTTGTAGTTGTCATCTCTTTTGTTGCCTAAAAATCCATGAACAACACCCTTGAAGGCTTCCCAAGCTTCCTTTTCTTTCCCCTCCAAAACTTGGTCAAATGCAGGATCCTTTACAAGTTCTCTTATTTGTGGTCCGACAAAAATACCTTCCTTAACTTTTGCCTCAATTAATTTCCAACATTTCTCTCTGATGTTATTTCACATGTGTGCCAACTCCCCCCCCCCCAAAAAAAAACATTCCCCAAATTTAAAATATTCATTCTAAAAATGAAATTTCACTTTATCTTCAAAACAAGAGCTAATTTGTCTTTTATATGTTAATTTTTGAATTTGGGGCGCCGGGGTAGCGCGGTGGTTTCGTTCGCGGCTCCCGTTCTAAGGGTCCCGAGTTCGATTCCCGGCTCTGGGGTTGGCGATTTTAAGTCGGCCCTATCCACGCCTTCACCTCTGTCTAGCACACGTGAAGTATCCCCTATGCCCAACGTGGTTCGGAGTCCACGGTAAAAACTGTAGGTCCTCTCACCTCACCGCCATCTTCACTATCACCCTATCATCGGAGGTAATGGACACCGCCCTCTGGGTGCCTCCACCTGAGAAATGGGTCCGGTCATCGCTTGGTGGGGTGAGGTTACCCCGAAGGCCAAGGTTGCCATGTGGGGAGCGTTAGTAACTAACTAACTAACTGTTAATTTTTGAATTCAGAAGATGGAAATACATTTAAATTCGCTAATTTTAGGCCCGAAACATTTTCATTGCTACGCAGTGTAATTTTTGCATTCCAATTTCTTTGAAAGATGAAACAAGAAACATGTATTCTTATTTGGGAGGAGTATGACTTTATGAAAATCATACATAAATAACCTCTTGTTATGGTTTTCTGTACAAAAAAATACTGGAGGCAACTTGTGGCTTTTGGTGGGACATGACATTTTTAATACTGAGTTTGTCTGTCGATCATTGCTTACCAGTTATATATATACACAAAAACAACTCTGAATGAAGACGAGTTTATGGTATTTATATTAAAATATTTGGAAACCATTTTTGGTCTAAGCAAAATTTCTGAAACATTTTCCAAGTAAAAGAATAGTTTGCAGTGAAGGGACTTCCTTGAAAATTTGCAAGTTGCCTCCGTGAAAGACGTTAAGTTTAAATACTAAGTCTAATATTAACAGATTTTTTTTATTTCATTCTATTTTATTATATTTTGTTTTGTTTATATTGTGCACGCACAAGGGTAAACATGGAAACTTTTATAAAATCTTGATTGAAGATTCTCAAACCATGTATTGACGGTTAAATTTCGTTAAAAATATTGGGTGGGATGCAATAATTTCGTGATGACACTGTAGGTATGCAATAGACAAAGTAAGAACTCATTAAAAGCAGGGACGATGCACGAGATTGAGGAATTTCGCTCATGTTCAACTTCAAACACGAAGTTTGCTTACGCCTGTGTTAAAATAAGTTGTTTACATGGAGACAGTCTTGTGTTGAGGGATCCCCGCCCCATAATCGCGTGCTTGCTCCATTGAGACCGCTTCTCCTTTACATAAGAGAAATACTAATGAGCTTTACCGGTGAGTAGCTCTGCGCTTCGGGGGAATTTGCTATCTTGGAATGCTTCGGTATAATTCACCGCGAATAATACATGAAAAGGTGAACGCCGTGCACGGGTTAAACATGTTGCTCAAGGGGTGTGAGTTTGGAGTGAGTGAGCGACTGCAAGTTCGATCCCTGTTGTATTTAGAGACAAGAACTTCTGCTGCAAGTTCGCTCGTAGAAATTGCCTTTATTCAAACTCCCGATTTGTCATTTGTTTTGACGGGAGATGCATCAGCGACTGACACTCCTAATTTAGATCCGGTTTAATTAAATTCCAGAGTTTCAAACACAAGGGGTATTTTAGAGAGAAAGCATATTTAAGTAATTTATTTTAACGTATTGCATTGCTGAGTAAAATGATTATCAAATACACAGAAATTTATTTGACAAAATTTTCCTTGGTACGAAATCACATGAAATTAACTAGCCCACCCGAAGTTTCACGTTTACTTTTCAAACTCGAATGACTAATTAATTTTAATTGTATCCCTCCGTTCTTTATGAAATTAATGTTTAGTGATAAAGAATTTATATCATGAAATTTCTTTACCGCTGTAATTGTCATTTTTCATTGCATATTCTACACATTTTTCTGTTATTTTTGTTTTGTGTTCACTTCAATTTTATTTATGCACAGAATTCTGTTCAAGATTTTTTGGTAGTTGAATGTAATAGAAGGAGTGATATTTAATATATTTATATATTATATTTAATATATTTAATTGTGCATGTTCCAAAATTTTACAATTTACAACTTTTGCCTACATTTATTTCTCTTTAACTTGTTGCTACCTTGGCTTACATGACACTCTGGTTTTGTGCTCTGCCAGGTAGCTCTTAACCTCCATACCTCCTTGATTCCTTAATTAGTCCCTTTCTTCCCCCTCATCTTCCTTTCTTATATTCTTTACACTTCTGGAGTATATTTCTTTTACTTTCTGCAAGAACTCACCAATACTTCTTACCTCCCTTTCCGTTAACATTACTATCCTTTTCTCTATTTTCTCCCATTTTTCTTCCCAAACCTTTTTTCTACATATTGCAACCTCCTCACATTATGTTACATTGTTCTATGCTTTCTTTCCCCCCACACAATTCACAAATTCCCTTTTCCCTACCTCTTATCCCTCTTAGAAATATTGTTCCTGTACTCATCCATGCTAACCCTTCTCTCTCCTATCTATTGCAGTAATCTAAATATGCTTCTCGCCTACAATTTTATATGCTTGTAAAATTGTAATGATTTCATATTTTCTAGACTTCACCATATTTCCTATATTTCTATATTTTCTATTCTGCATTATAATAATTTACCCACATAGCTTGTATTCCTTTCCTCTAATCTCCAAATATCTCCCATTCCTATTTTCTCCATAATTCCTCCTATTTCTGCCCACCAACTATGTGAGTTCGCTAATCATTTCTGCTGTCTCAAGCATAATTTCATAATTTCCCCTTATTCTTTGGCCAAACACCTATACCTAAACGTTATCATTCTTTCCATTATTATTCCATTCCTTCTTGTCTTTCCTAATTCAACTAAATATAGAGAGAAAAATGAATAAATGAATGAATAAATGGATGAATGAATGAACGGAACGAACGAAAAGGAAGGGAATGAAGAAACGAATGAATGAAAGAACAAAGGAACGAGAACATTGTCGAAGTGATCGTCTTTCTTAACCTCCATCCGTGTCCTCGAAGTTCTGGAAATGTCAGCTATATCCATCCTATGGCAGTAGAGTAAACATTAGCAGGAATGGTCGAGTTAATCTTAAGGTAAGTGCAGGTACTTAGGGCGTTTTAAACCCTTTGTGCTTCTTCCTATTTAATAACATGAAAACTACAGAATGTCCGCATAACGTAGACACCTGTAGCATGTACCACGAAGTGGACATGAAGCTGGGCAATATTTAGACTGGATTACCAGAATACCAAAAAATAGTTTTGAAAAATATACCTAGTCTGCAGCTATCGTGAGAAATAATGTCAGTAGTGATCACAAACTACAGAACCTCTTATACTTAATGTTAAATATTTTGACTCCTTATACAACCTTTTAATATGCTCTGCTACTGAACTTAACTATGATAAAACTGTATAAATATAAATAATAAACATACTAAATTTAAGTTATATTGCATTTGTTTTGCATGGATATTATATGCCTGTGAACAAATCCGATTCTCTTTTGTTTCAGAGAGTGTTCCATTTTTAACATCATTTAATCGTATCGGCTTACATTGTTTATATTGATGGCACTATATAACCAAATCATACAAACGCCTACAATTCTATTTCATATTAATAAACATGAGATATTATTGAAATGGCATTGTTACATATTTCCTTCTAGATACAATGAGTATAGAAGAATACTGAATGTTTAATTTATAAGGAAATTCAGATAATCAAAGGGGTTAACAGTTTTGCCACAGTCATTCAGATGATGATGTTTACAAGCTACTATTCTCAAATATTCAAAATTATGTTTTCATTATTGTAAATAAACATATGGTAAAATAGGAGAAGGAACAGTTGGATAGAAATTTTGCAAAACAAAACTAAATAAAATAAAAATAAAAAGTAAAATATAATATAATAAATAAAATAAAATAAAGCCAAGGATGGTTTTGGGTGTATTGACATGTTATAAACATCTTACTTATAAAGGGAAAATTTAAGTATCAGGTTTGGTAATTTACTTTTCGTTTTTGAGTGATGCTATTCAGTCCTACTCGCAGGCTTTTCCGAAGAGTGATGCTTTTCTGGATTCAGGGGCTGTCAAGACATGTTTTCCGGTGAAATCTCAATGCAGAAATTTTAGAAGAAATGAATAATTTCTCTAAGTAGGTAATCGGGAAAGTAAAAGGTCACAAAAATTCTCTTATAAGAACCAAACATGTTTCAGTTTATTTCACTTAAAAATTTCGATTTTTGTGCTCAACTTTGCATGCACATTGAACATATTTTCACAAAATATATACAAAAATAATTTAAAATTGGCTAGAAAAGGACACTTTATAGACGTTTTCCTCCAAAATATAGAGCATATTTTTCTATTATAAGAAGCAAATAGAGCTAGGAAAGCAATGCTCACTGCCCAATAATAATGCACAAAGAGATTCCTGGTTTATTGTATGCGGATGATTTAACGGTAGGAGCAATTTCCGTAACAGGTCTACAAAAACCAATAGAGGCAATCCATAGGTTTTGCGCTGACTAGAGATTAAGAATAAACATTAAAAGTTAAGAAATAATTGTATTTAACATAGGATCGATACTGAGGAAAGGAGAGTTGATCAAAACGTAGAAGTGGTAAAGGAGTGCGACCATTTAGGTGTAAGGATGTGTAGTGGTGAGGCGTGGGCCGCATATACCTGAAAAGTGATAGCTAACGCCAGGGTGGCAATGACAGGGGTAAGAATATGTAAACATAAACTGGAGATGTCCTTGGATGGTTAGAAAGAATGTATGAAGCGGACGCTGAAGCCAGAACAATGTGTGGGTCACATCAGAGATAGGAACACAATTTGACCAGATGTATGGATTGTTTTGCAGGGCTGCCAAAATCGACACCAAGAGAAGTGGCGTTAATAGAGTTGGGTAATACAAACCCGAGGAGGAAAATAATAGAGAGAATACTGAAATTCTGGTATAAGTTTATTAAAGGGCAGAAAGGGGAATTATTGAATCTGTGCATGAGGCAACAGAAAAGTATTAAGAATATAAATTGTTGGTGGTCAGAATTGGATAGAATGGTATCAAAGATAGGTGTGGGATATTTATGGAGAGAAGGGGAGTCAAATTATAGCGGTTTTTGGAAGTAAGTGAGAACCAGAGTACAAGACATAGGCAGGAGATACGGGTGTGTGTGTGTGTGTGTGTGTGTGTGTGTGTGTGTGTGTGTGTATGTGTGTATGTGTGTGTGTAGAGTTTAACGCCCGCTTTTACTACATACGGCACCGCAGGCGATGACACTGATGATACATGAGATGAAGATGGAGCACCGGTGGAATGAGATGGCGGGGGAAACCGGAGATCCAGGAGAAAACCCGCCCAGCGCCGTGTTGTCCACCACAAATCTCACTTTGCGGTCTCCTGGGATCGAACCCGGGCCGCCTTGGTGAGAGCCAAGCGGTCTAACCACTGAGCCACGGCGCGGCCATAGGAGATATGGGAAAGTATAGTAAAAAATAAATCTATTACATTTTATAAGTAGTTAAAGACAGAATGGGACAGGGAAAAATATGAATGAATGTGACAAAACAGGAAGAGAAGGCATAGTATGGATGAGAGTAGGAATAATATATCTAAAAGGGTTGAGAAGTAACGAGGTAGGGATATGTGAATTTTGTGGAGATGAAGAGAGCACTGTTCATTATCTGATAGAATGTAAGAAGTTAACAAATTACAGGAGAAAAATATGCGATAAGAAATGGGACAGTGTGAGCAAAGAGGTAGTGGCGTTACTCATGTTAACGGGGATGGGTGAAAAGAAAAATAAATGTATAGGAAAATTCTTATATAAGTTAACAGAAAGTGGATTTGGATAAAAGAAGTAAAGGTCAAGAAGAAACGACACCAAGCTGCTCAGGAAAACGAAAGGCTTATGGCCAGGGGACCTGAGTCAGCGAGTAAATCTTATGGTCAGCAATTTCATGTATAATAGTGCATGTTCGATGTTAAAGTCATTGTAATGAAACTGTAATAGAAACTTTACAAATAAATATCATATCATAAATATCAAATTAGAAACAGGCATATTTCAATTTATTTCACTTACAAATTTCGATCTTTGTGCTCATCTTTGTACGCACATTTCACTCATTTTCACAAAATATATACAAAAATAATTTAAAATTGTCCAAAATAAGAACCTTTATAGATGCTTCTTCTAAGTAAAGGGTATATTTCTAATTCACTTGAACCTTTGATATCAGACATGCATTCACTATTTTTTTTTTTCAATTTGCCCTTTTTTTTTAGTATCCATTGGGCAAGATTTAGTAGGGATGCTGGTGTATGGTGCCTCTCCCATTGATGAATATAAAACGCCAGATTGCTCGGAAAGGCCTTTTTTTTTATCCGAGCGCCAACATCGCGTTCCCAACCTCCCCTCTATACGTTAAATATCGTATCTTCGTAGCTACTATATTTTCATGAAAAACCGTACTAGTGCTTCGAATTTATTCACTCTTTTGTCAATTTATGAACTTCATATGTACATGAACATCAGGGAGGGGAGCCTTTTTGGTTCTGCCGTCATTTAGCCGGCCGCTCTACTATACCTGGATGCATTTTTAAAGGCCAGCAGAAACGAAAGGTTGCAAAATTGCCCATCGCATGCCTCTTCCACTTCAACCAACGTTTCTAGTTCATATTCCGCTTACAGCCTAAGGGAAAGTCTCGTTTTTGTATGTTTAAAAACGATTTCTTCTTAGCATATTGTCACAAGTGATTGTATTAATTAATACTAATAATAGTTGATGTGTCTTCAGTAGTACGTGTGACGTCACTCACCCACTCCATCTACTGTTGGATAAAAGTTTGTGTAAGCCGGATTATCACACTCTCTTGAAGAGAGAGGTAACTGCATGTTACCTCCATCGCAGCCGTAGGCGATACTAATAATGTCTGAAATTGCCTGGTTCTCACAGTCGGGAATCAGGAGTACCAACAATGAAACTACTGCGTGTTTGTTTCACATTAGTGGAAAAAATTGTGACCGTAAAAATTATGATCATTCTTTATTGAACAGCCCCCGTACAAACAGAGATAAAGTGGCAAACCTGTATCTCTATACTCTTAGCCACTAAGTTGTTTTTCAAAAAAGACTCAGATCTGCAATCAACGGAAATAGAATCCACCTTAATTGTAGTTAAGTACTACTGCTTCACTTAGCAACTTTCTCCCGTTGCATAATTATTTAGCATTCTCCCTTAACGAAGTGGATAAAGGAGGCATGCTAAACTTCGTAAAATGAGAGTTAAAACAGTAAATCTACATAGTTACAGCCTCAAGCGGGCAAGAGCTCTACCGGTCATACGCCTAACTAGCCAAGGACGAGGAGGACGATGGGTCAACTGATACGGGGAACAGATATGGTCAGCATCTCTACATCCCCAGCCGGGATATTGTCTTTCATAGACTGGGATTTGTGACCTATTGCAACTCCTCAAAATCCTCACCATGCTGTGTGGGCACTGGTTCTATACCCGGATCTTAAAGTCCACACCGCAGAGGTGGACTCGAACCGGTGATGGGGAACCCAAACACGGCACGTGCAGACCAGAGAGCTAGTTAAACATTTTTGCATTGACATCGCATAGTTTCATTAGGGTCACAAACAAATTTGATTCTCTTTTGTTTTATCTTAATTGCCTAATCATTACTACCGACATTTTGCTTGGAATGAAATACAAGGTGCCTTCAAGTTATTTTTTTTTTTTTTTGGACTGGGATCAGATGGAAACTTCCGGTTTTTAAAAAAATACACTTGGACTCTTTGTGAAGGCGTGGCAGAGGTGGCAGCACTGTACAGTGCATAAACTACAAAGGCAGCAACGAGAATTAGAGCTGTTTTTGGTACTCCAAAATGGAGACATTTTCATTGCGAGTTCAGAGTGTACTCATTCATTTTCTCCTCTTTTGTGGAGTGACACCTATTGAAATTTATTGCCAGTTGAGTAAGACAGGTGGTGATGGTACCATGGATGTGTCTTATGTGCGTTCCTGCGTGCGACAGTTCAATGAACGCAGAACATCGTGTGACAAACCAGGATAGTCACGGCCTCGCACCACATGATCCAGCGAGTGAAGAACTTTGTTTCGGAGGATCGCCGATTGAGCATTTACGGATCTCCATGCAGGATGTTGTTCACAGATACCACGGAAATGTCAATTTTGGAGACAATGTCTGCAACTGTCTTGGTTTGTTGTGACACGATGTTCTGCCTTCATTGAATTTTACTGAACGCACATTAGACACATCCATGGTACTATCACCACATGCCTCACTCAACTGGCGATGAATTTAAATAAATTTCACACCACGAAAATGGAGAAAACGAATGATTACACACTGTTCTTGCAATGAAAACGTCGCCACTTTAAGTACCAAAAACAGTCTTAACTCTCGTCTCTGCCATTAGAGTTCTATGCAACGTACAGTGGTGCCATCTCTGTCACGCATTCACAAAGTGTCCACGTGTATCTATAAAAAACAGAAGCTATCTGCGCTTGGACAAATTTTTCTGTACACGTGAAAACTTATTTTACCTTTTAGAAACGCAACTTACAAAATTATGCCCTAACTTTAATCTGCTAGTCTAGTTGAAAAAATAAAGCCGAACTATGACTACGAACTTCCGCAGTAGAGAAAATTACATCAGCAACATAGACAACAAAATTGCAATGTATTTGTAGGTGAAGGGATGCAATTATTAAAACCCGAACCATAGGGTTTTTGAAGGCATTTTCTCCGGCGAACAAAAAATAACTACCCGTGCTACTTTTCTTCCAGATTAATGAAGCTTTAATTGACCAACAGCTTGCGTTGTTTTCGGACGAGTGGTGTTTTCATCTTAATGATCCTGTAAACAGCAAACGAACGCTGTTGTTTCACGACAGAGATTAGCGTTATTCTCTCTTACCAGACTTAAGAACTTATGATATGTACTTCCGAAGTGAAAGATTATAGGAAGAATACAAGTTCCGCTTTATTGTAGTAGCTAATAAATATTAATACTGTTTATCATAATGTATTTGTCACTACAATTTTTGTTTAAATGAATCAATACAGCAGTTCCAGGAACATCTAGAAGCTGCAGCAGGCATGACCATCTGTGTTTAATAACACTACCAAACAAAAGAAGACATTTTCATATCTGCGCGATTAAAGTAGGCCATTCTTAAGGGAAAAGATGTGCTAATTTTGAAAACTGTAACAGAATTTTCCTATCACGTCACGCTAAAAAGATATTAAGTCATTTAGGTTCTCACTTACGAGGTTTAAGATAACATATTATGTTTTATTTTTGTGATATACGAGGACTGTACAATAAAGAAGGATCGTTATTTTATTTTTTTTTTTTTTTTTTTGACAACGTACCTTTACTCATCCTCATAATTTTGATGGTCCTTCTGAAAAGAGTCTTCCCTGAATGCGATGCATTTGTCCCAGCGTTTGTGCCAGTCTTCAAAGATATGCTGGAAACCATTATTTGAGAGATCCTTCAAAATCTCCTGCACAGCCTTCACCACTGCTTCTGATGATGGATAATGCTTCCCACGAGGGCTTTTCTTCATGTTAGGGAATAGAAAAAAGTCACATGGGGCTAAATCCGGACTATAGTGTGGGTGAGAGATGCACTTCACGTTGATTTTTGCAAGATATTCAGCAATAACATTGGCAATATGCGGCCGCGCATTATCGCGGTGCATCTTCCAACCTGCTTCAAGGAAATGTGCTCTTTTGCGCCTGATATGGACTTGCAATGTTTTCAGGACATCCCTGCAGTATTGTTCAGTTACTGATGTGTGTGCAGGTACAACATGCTGATAAATCATTCCATTAATATCAAAGAATGACATGACCATAACATTCCCAGCAGAAGTAACCACCTTTGCTTTTTTGGGGGTTGGTGATGAAGAATATTTCCACACTGAGCTTTGCTATTTGCTCTCAGGATCAAAACGATGTAGCCAAGTTTTATCAGCAGTGATTACGTTTGAAAGAAGGTTAAGATCTTCCTTTAACATCAACTTTAATACCAACGTCCTTTTGTTCGGGAATCATCAGTCTTGGAACTCATCGAACACAAACACCTCTCATGTGTAATGTTGCTGTCACTTACGTGTGGGTGGCACACAATGAAGTGTTCAGTATTTCAGAAAGTGATCTTAAGGTGATTCGTATATCCGCTCTCACAATGGCGGCTGCTCTTCCGTAAGAGCATTAACTGGAGCACTGGATCCTTCTTCCTTTGAAATTGATTGTCTTCCCTCTTTAAACATCTTAGAGCTGTGCTGTCGGGAAGAACAAACTCTCCATAGGCCTCCTGCAGCATTGCATAGGCCTCAACTGAAGATCTGTTGAGACGAAAGCAGAATTTCAAAGCCTCATATTGTTCCTCGCGTGTTACGTCCATTGCAGCGGTAGGCGATACTGAATAGTTCTGAACTTTCCTGGTTCTCACAGGCAGGAACCAGGAGTACCAACAATGAAACTACTACGGCGTGTTTATTCCACAGTATAATAAGATTGAATTTTAGTGCGAAAAATTATGACCGTAAAAAATTATGATCATTATTTATTGAACACCCCCGCAATTACGGGGGTAGAACCTAGTAATTGGGTCGATTTTTTTAAGTATAAAATGCTGATTGCATAAAACTTGAGAATAAGTGCTAGTTGATTACCGTGGTATATCAAGTTGCATTAAGATTTATTCAGAATGATGTTTTAAATGTACGCAATAATATTTGGACTATATATATATTTAGGGGATATACCTGCAACTGTGCTTAAAGTGCTTGGTGGCATTTCGTTGCCTCTTGTAGTGCTGTTTGCCTCCACGTTAGGCAGATTTCCGGCTTAGAGTATAATTTTACATGCGAAATAGCACCGTTTCCTTAATTTTCTATCTATTTTTCCAGGTTTCCGGCATGTAAGGCTGTTTTAGGCAGTTTTTACTGCATTTTACTCAATAATATAGAACTTTAAGGAAAGTAAAGTACGCCGAGAGATACGAATGGGTTGCATAGCTTAGCAGAGCATTACCTACCTAAACAAATATGGTTGGAGGTCGAGGGTAGATGAGGTGAGTAATAAATCGGATAGTCCGGGCCCATATTCGATCCAGGCGCGAAAGGCAATATCAAAGGTTACCATTCGACATGCGCCATGTCAGCTGAGCCGTGAATCTAGTGAGGGAAGAATATTGCGTAGCGGTCCATTTACGGCCTAACATAAGTAACACGGTCGAGTGGCGATGGTGTTTTGTTAACATAAAGATCCACCTAATAAGCTACCTAACAACCTCATGCGGCTAGGCAGAAAATGTATATGGTTACAATTATTTAGCTGAAGAGAGGTGACTGTCGAAAGCATGGAATTCCCACCAGAGATGTACTGCGTGAAAGATGTATAACTAGGTGTCATCCTCTTAGGCGGATACTGCACTGAAAGACAAATTTATAATACTTATTTTCTGTGAATAATCATTTATTCAGAATAATATTTTACACTCATCATTATTATTAATGAAGGGAAATATTCCGTGAAGGGTACGATTTGAAGTAACTGTAGTAAATTATTTATACTTTTTATCTCTTGATTTTCTTTCTTAAGCACTTTGTTTTGAAACAATTAAGCACTCTTTTTAGATACGAGTGCTGTTCAATAAAGAATTATAATAATTTTTACGTTCATAATTTTTCGCACTAAAATTCAAACTTATGATATTCTGTTAGCTTAATGTGAAACAAACACGCTGTAGTGGTTTCATTATTGGTACCCCTGGTTCCCGCCTGGGAGTACCAGGAAAGTTCAGACATGTTCAGTATCGCCTGCCGCTGCAATGGAGGTAACACGCGAAGAACAATATGCGGCTTTGAAATTCTGCGTTTGTCTCAACAAATCTTCAGTTGAGGCTTCTACAATGTTACCGGATGCCTATGGAGCGTCTTTTATTCCATTCAGCACAAGTCTAAGGTGGATTCTTCTTCTTCTTCTTCATCTTCTTCTACCTCAAGGATTTGGATTGTTTAAACCGTTCCGGTTCCAAATTGGTCTGCCCATTTTTCTTCGGTCTTCCCCGGTTTCTTCTTCCTATAGGTTTATAGTTTAAGGCTATTTTTGGTATTCTGTTATTATTTATCCTCTGAACATGTTCTTTCCACTGATTTCTATTTCTTTCAATAGTAAGGTTTATTTCTTCTACTTTTAATTCTGTCCTAATATCCTGACTACGTTTTTTATCAAGTTTGGTATATCCAGCTATTGCTCTTATGAATTGCATTTCTGATGACGGTATTCTCGTACTATTTCTTTTTGTTAGTGTCCATGTTTCTGATCCATAGATCAGAGTTTGTATTGCCATTGTTTTGTATAGTTTTATTATAGAGTCCTTTCTTGCTTTATTTTTAATGTTCTTTCTACTGTGCCTGTTATATAGTTAAATGTATTTATTTTCTCTATTATATCAGCTTCCCCTTGGTACGAGACTTTACATCCTAAATGCATCGGAGGTGGATTAAAATGTTTAAAGAGGGGAGACAGTCAATTTCAAAGGAAGGTGGACCCGGTGCTCCAGTTACTGCTCTTACGGAAGAAAACATCAACGCTGCTGCTGCTGCTGCTGCTGCTGCTGCTGCTGCTGCTGCTGCTGCTGCTGCTATTGTAAGAGAGTATGCACGAATTACCTTAAGATCACTTTCTGAAATACTGAATATTTCATTGGGTGCCACCCACACGTTGGTGACAGAGACATTACACATGAGACGTGTTTGTGCGCGATGGGTTCCAGGACTGTTGATTCCCAAACAAAAGGACATTCGCATGCAGATCTGCATGCAGTTAAAATTGATGTTAGAGAAAGATCCGGAGTTTATTTCAAATGTAGTCACTGCTAATGAAACTTGGCTACATCATTTGGATCCCGAGAGCAAACAGCAAAGCTCAGTGTGGAAATCTCCTTCATCACCAACTCCCCCAAAAGCAAAAGTGGTAGATTCTGGTAGGAAAGTTATGGTCATCTCATTCTTTGATATTTATGGAATGGTTTATCAGAGTGTTGTACGTGCACACACATCAGTTACTGGGCAATACTACAGGGATGTTCTGAGAACATTACAAGTCCATATCAGGCGCAAAAGACCGAATGAGTGCCCCAGAAGAAACTGCCTGGGCCACCCTTATAGCTCGTCTAAGCATTTCCTTAAATAGTGCTACAAGATAGCTCATGTGGGCGATCATGAAAAATTTGGCTAAAAGACATCTATGTTTGCTTTGAGCTATGTTATTTCCTAACTTTTAGCATTTCACAGATTCGATTATTCGAGTTAAAAGTACATCAAAATATATTTCATTAAATGGAAAGACGGTTTTTTATGATATATATATTATATAATTAATATGAAATGTATTGTACTATTAATCTGTATCTTCACACGAGTATGTTGCTTGTTGCTTTATTTATTCCAAATCCTAAATCTCATTCAAGTGATAACTTCAATAAATTCGACGTATTTAAATGCTTGCTGTGTTGGCAAGAAATTAAATATACACGGAAGAAACTACTCCATCCAGAATTCAACTTTGATATAATTAAATTTTAGCCAAATTTACCTTATTATGCATTTTCTTTGGTGGTAATATAATATAGTAAAACTTTCAAAGATAATTTTGAGCTACGTCTTCAGTGAGACTTAAATTGAAAACCCTAGAATTTATCCAGCTCAAGAGATTTAATTAAACGTCCATTGACTAATGAAGAGGACACTAAAAGGCTTCTCATATACTAATTTCTTCCACTTGATTAAGTTAATAAAACATCTTTGTTTGTGATTGCAGCTTGAAGCTCCCGTGATTAGATATTTTGATTAAGGTAGTTAAAATCGTAACTTGAGCCGGTATTTAGGTAAGGTTTCTCTAAAAACCTATCAGACCTTGAGACCGTTATCAAATATGTTTTACTAAGATTGCTATCGGTAACACTACGATAAGAGGAAAGCTGTCGCACAAGTGGTTGCTTTTACTAAGAAAAATGACTCCATGGTAACGTGTGAGGCTCGATACTTCAGTTATTAGGTTTAATTTCCGTCAACTGCCCATTCAAATCTAGGATTTTTTGAGAGTTTCCCTCTCGCAGAAAAGCACTATGGTGTATTACCATCTCACTTGTAGTTTTAGTTACTTGGACATTCAAGGGCTGCTCAATAAAAAATGATCACATTTTTTTTGGACAAAATAATCTCCCCTGAATGCGATGCAATTGTCCCAGCGTTTCTGCCAGTCTTCAAAGACAAGCTGGAAACCATTTTTGAGAGATACTTCAAAATCGCCTCCGCAGCCTTCACCAATGCTTTTGATGATGGATAATGCCTCCCACGAAGTTTTTTTTTTGTGTAATTTACATCCTCCAACATTTAGTCATATCGGATGATGAATGAAATGGGTGAAATGATGCTCGATGCTTCCGGGGTCCATGGAGCTTAGAGTTACCCAACATTCGTCTTTCAGGATAAGGGAGAACCCCGGTAAAAACCTTATCCAGGTAACTCACCCTGATCGAGATTTGAACTCGGGACCTCTTGAACGTGAGGCAGATATGCTACCCTCTACGCTACCGAGACGGGCCTACAGGGAGGGTGAGGGATGCACTTCACGTTGATTTTTGCAAGATATTCAGCAACATTGGCAATATGAGACAGCGCATTATCTTGGTGCAGCATCCAGCCTGCTTCATAGAAATGTCTTTTGCGCCTGATATTGACTTGAAATGTTTTCAGGATATCCCTGTAGTATTGTCCAGTTACTGATGTGTGTGCAGGTACAACATGCTGATAAACCATTCCATGAATATCAAAGAATGAGATGACCATAACTTTTCCAGCAGAAGCAACCTCATTTGCTTTTTTGGGGGTAGATGATGAAGGAAATTTCCACACTGAGCTCTGCTGTTTGCTCTCAGGATCAAAATGATGTAGCCAAGTTTCATCAGCAGTGATAAAGTTTGAAGGAAGCTCCGGATCTTCCTCTAACATCAACTTTAACTGCATGTTAGCTCCATTGCAGCGCTAGGAGATATTGAACGTGTCTGAACTTGCCTGGTTGTCACAGGCGGGAACCGGGAGTACCAACATAAAAACTACTACGGCGTGTTTCTTTCGTATAATAAGATTGAATTTTAGTGCGAGAAATTGTGACTGTACAAAATTATGACCATTCTTTATTGAACAGCCCTCGTATATCTTTTAAACAATATTTAGTAAATTATTGTGCGACAGTTACAGGGAAGAATAAAATCGTTAACTATCTTTACACTAGCGTTGGATAAAAGCACAAACATTGATGACCTCTTTAAAATTAATCTCTGCCAAAAAGAGTCCATTAAAACTGAGTTCCGGAGGTGTTCTCGATAATATTTAGCCCAAAAACAAACAGAAGAAGTAACTGAAGTCGCCGCCACTGTTAACAGCAATGTTGGCGAAGTCTGTGACTGCTATCAGTAAAGGCCTTCCCCTTTCGCGGTTAGTCTTGGGCGCCTCTGCTCTAGGGGCTAACTGACGGCGCAATGCCGTACTCGTGAGTCTAGGAGGCAGCATCACGTGACAGACTTAGCTAGGTCCACCCAATAATAAAAGTACTTGGATACATGGGAAATTTAACGTGGCACACAACCTTACCTTTATTCAAGGACTAAATAACTTGTTAACCGCTTCTATATTTATTATATGAAATAAAACTTCAACTGTTAAAGAAACATCGTGTTTATCTACCTGATACAAACCTACATGGCCAACAGAACACAATATGTACAATTGAAATGTAAACAAGCTGACTTTATTTCAAAACCTGTAAATGTACAGTCTGGTGTGCCCCAGGGATCTATTTTGGGACCTTTATAGTTTATTCTGTATATTAACGACATAAAAACTATGGTGCTGGGTAATGTAGCTTTAAGTTTGTATGCAGACCAATTCAAACTGGGTTTTAGCAACAGTAACTTACCAAATCTAGAAATTGATGCCAATTTGACCTTCAATATCCTGGCACAGTATTTTAATGATATCAGGCTGTGTAGTAATGCACAAAAGAGCGAATTAATTCTATTTGATTTTAAGAGACGTCCTTTCGAACCTCAGCATAAACTTAATATAAACTGGCTATAGTCTAAGCCAGTGTGTAAAAAGTGTAAATATTTTAGGTTTAATCCTTGATGACAGGTTAACTTGGAAAAACCACATTGAAAAACTAGAAAGTAAATTAAGCTTAGGACTTTTTGTGTTGCGCTATTTAGTCAATTTTCTCTCAGTAGATACTAGTAAGTTGGCATATTTTGTATTTATATATTCACACATTTCTTATGGCATCGAGCTGTGGGGACACACTTCCAAATTAAACTATAACAGAATTTTTCTCCTACAGAAAAGAGCTATCAGATACCTGTCAAAAATAACACGTACGAGTTCATGCAGGCCGTATTTTAAAACATTAAATATAACTACTCTTTGCTGCATATTTATTCTGCGAACAATACTTTTTGTACATAACAGGAATATAACCTCCACAAAATTCGATGTCCACACATATGAAACAAGGGGAAAAAATAACTATATAGTAAAAGGTCACAGGCTAAAACTTTTTTAAAATAATCCCCAATACTTTGGTCCAAAACTACTTAATAACCTTCTGGAAAGGGTAAAAATACTATGTCAGCTGCTAAGCTTAAATCTAAACTGACTAAATTCTTGTTAAGTAGAGCCTGTTACAGTATAGATGAATATTTTGATGATAACTTCGATGATTTAGAATAATTATGTTTTGTATATGTGTGTGTGTGAGAGAGAGAGAGAGAGAGAGAGAGAGAGAGAGAGAGAGAGAGAGAGAGAGAGAGAGAGAGAGAGAGGGAGAGGGAGAGAGAGAAGATGAACGATAACTTTTATGACATTGACACTTTACTTTTAAGATAGAGTATGTATTACAAATGGCATGGCTTAATTGTGTTCAAACACGGTATTAAGTTGCAATAAATATGAATATTGTCACCCAATTATCAGAAGGCACGACCAACTGTAGCTGAGTAGGGGACAGGAGGGATTTAGGCCACGCCCGCCCATTTATCTTGTAGCGCTAACATGGGGGATGGTTAGGAAAGTGTCACTAGGCACCAGCCGTCTCTTCCCCCCCCCCCTCGTGGCGTCTGGGACAGTCAGGATATTTCATCTAACCCGGAACCTTCTAGATTGGTCAGTTGCTCTTATATAAGCGACGCGCCACAAAAACCTAAGATATTGTCATCCTCCGCTGCAGCGCCAGCTCCGAGCCATTGACCGTTGGAGTGAGAATTGGAGGATGGCCATTAGCCCCGAGAAGAGCTCTGCTCTTCTCCTGGCTAAGATCCAAGCTAGGCGACCGGATTGGTCGCTGAGGTGGAGGCAGAAGCAAATCCCTTGGGTTCCCACTGCTAAATACCTTGGCGTCCACCTCGATCGCGGTCTCACCTACGCACCTCATGTCCGGGTCAAAGCCAGACAAGGGCATGCAGCACTAACACAGTTATACCCAATTCTCAAATCCACCATGCCAACGCACCTCAAACTACGCCTGTATCGGGCGATTATACCGCCCCTGAATCTGTACGGCTGCGAAGTCTGGGGATCAGCGGCTCCCACCACTATTCACAAACTACAGCGCGTCCAGAACAGGGCACTGCGCATGATCTACGATACCGGGCGTAGATTCTCGTCCCACATCCTTTATACCTACTCCGGAGCCCGTACATCGTGGACGTTGTGCGGGAGAGATTCCGCACCATCTACGATAAGCTGGACTGCCATCCAAACATACTGGTGAACACCCTTGGCCGTTACGGCCACAGAGTTCTTCGCCGGCGACAGAGCTACCGGTTACCCAATGATGCTTTGGGTAACTAGAACTGAACAGGGCCGCAAATTCCCCTGACTCCAACACCCCAAGCCCAGAAATGGGCTTGGTAAACTCAATACCTAAACACTGTTCCTTTCCCTCTAGCCTGTTAAGCGGACTGCGTTCAGATGCCTCCCAGGCAGGCGGAAGAGCGCAGCCAGCACTGGGCGCATCCCCACTCGGGGCAACAGCGCGCACAAGGCTAGATATGTCCACTGCCGAAAACAACCGCCTGGGAAAAAAGATGACTCTTCTATACAGCCCAGATAAAGACGCAATAAGCGGCTAGGTGCTGGGCAGCAAACACTCCGTCCAGGTAAACCTGGACGAATCGACTCTTCTGCTGCTGGTCTGCTGCTGGTCTGCTGAAGGAGAGTTCAGTTCTTCGCGAGCAGCCATGAAGAGCGCCGTACTAGCGAACGGACTGAGAGACTGCATACGTGTATCAGAAGAGTTGTACGTAATTGCGAGTGTGGAGTGAACCTGTGACAGACGAACTGGTGGATTGTAATTCTGTGCGCTACGTAATTCTATGTGATCGGCAACTGTTCCAACCGTAATTCGGTGGAAATAAAGAACATTTTGAGTTTGTGCAATTGGAATTTTAATTCTACGAACCCACAAAGTCACAATATCAATGAAGATCTATATATCCGGAGATTCAACAAATTTAAATAGCTAGAAATAAGATATATTCGCAGCTGTACAGATTGAGAGGCGAGGAGTGACTGTCTGTTAGACAGCATACGTATACAAGTCAAAGAATCTTTCGCTAGACAGACATTTTTGTTGGTACACCTGACGCAGCACGGGTATTTTAACGAAGTTAAAGAGTTGCTTACTGTTTCGTGTAGTACAATGAACTTGTTTCACCTGCCTAGCTTTATCACAAAAATAAACGAATTCCTATTTACCTCCCAACTTTGAAGTTTATTATTTCAAAGAGTGAAACAACGTCATAGAAACTTGAGCATAGAATATTACTGCAGTAAAAGACTGCACGAGGGCCTCATGCAAAATGAAACTTATCTCAATGTTTTAAAGTTCTCAACAAAAGTTATTTTGCAGGAAAGACGAGAGAGAAAGGGAGTTGATGAGATGCCAACAGAAACATTTGATATAACCTTCCTGAATAACAGATAAACACTGGAACGTAGCAAGTACGGAGAGAGAAAGCACAAAAGAGAGCGACAACGGTCTTAAAGCTGCACCACCAATCAGCGCTCTATTCTGCAGGACCAGGAGATCCGGCAACACCGACTTTCTCTGCATGCTTTGTCCGTAACATTTCACCGTTCAACTTTTATTATGAAGAAACAGTTTACCTTTGTATTTGTGTATAAATTTTGTTGTTGGTTATTGTGAAGTTCTGCATATGAGTTTCATTTTACATGACTGTTGGGCTTCAGATCCTCGCCGTGAGGTTGAAGAACTGAGAGTGGGATTGTGTATGTTGTACGGAATCTTTTAAAACGTTAACTTTTTCCATTTTCATTCTTACTTTTTTCCAGTCAACGAAGTATACCTTCGAGAAAGAAACAGAGTTAAAAGCCTCCTTTGCTACAACGCCATATATAATGAAACAAATGAAAGCATGCATATAATAATGACGTTAAAATTTAAGTTCTAAAGGCTCTTCTTAGGAAAACTTATCTTTCTTTTATTTCATATAGTCAAGATGAGAGCTTATAGATATTGTTTAATTTAAAAATTGCGTTATAGGTATAAGGGACATATAAAACCAGTATGACAGAAGTTTAATAGCAAGTTATTATACGAGGGTGTGTCCTAAAGTTTTAATTATCACGCGGTAGTTTTTATACTAGAGGGATGAAAATATTTCAGCGTCATCATTCATCCCTTAGGAAATTATGTGGGTAGTTTCAGTGATTTGAGTCCCTTTGTCTTTATACAGCGAGTGCCAGAAGAGACTGAGGTGTAAGTTGGAGAAAATTGAAGCTCGTGTTGTGATCAACTTCCTGCATTTGAAGGGCAAAACTGCCCGGGAAACCCATGATGAGATGACGGCTGTTTATGGAAATGATTGCCCATCGTATGACACTATTGTGAGGTGGAAAAGGAATTGTCAAACTGATCACATGTCCCTGACAGGTGAGCTAAGATCTGGTAGACCGTCAATGACAGACGATGCTGTCACAGTGAATAAAGTGGAGTGTTTAATACTGGAGGACAGACGAGCAACCATACAAATGGTTATGAATGAGACACATCTTAGCTATGGTAGTGTGTTGAAAACTATTCATGACAAGCTGCAGAATTCTAAGGTGTCTGCACGGTGGTTTCCACGTTATCTAACCCCTTTCCAAAAGGAAACATGGGGTGACCTTGATGCTGTTGGAACACGATGAAGATAACTTTTTTGATCATCTAGTAGCCATGGATGAATCCTGGATCTATCGGAGTGGTCCAGAGATAAAAAAAACATAAGCATTGGATGTAAACATGCCGATTCTCCTCCTTCCAAAAAGGCAGAGTTGCAAAAGTCAGCTGGTGAGGACATACTTTCAGGTTTCTGGGACTGTCGTGGAGAAATCCTTACAGATTATCTTGCCAAGGTCCAGACCATCTCTGGTAGACACTTCTGCAATCTTTTGGACAAGTTAGGAGCAGCTCTGATTAAGGAACGACGCGATATGCTCTCCAAAGTTGTTCGTCTTCTGATTGACAATGCACCAGCTCATTCACCTCAAGTTGCAGTTGACAAAACAAGTGAATGTAGCTTCGAGAACTTACAGCATCCGCCTTATTCGCCCGATCTCGCACCAAGTGACTTTTTCTTGTTCCCCGAAATGAAGACTTCGTTGCGTGGTCACCGATTTGACAACAAAATGACGTCATTAATGAAGTGGAAGTGTGGTTTAAAGCGAATTCTGTATACTTCTACAGTCAAGGTATTCGAATGGTCAAGAAACGCTGGGAAAAATGTGTACATCTGGATGGTGACTACGTAGAGAAGAACTAATAAGCAAATATCAACGCAAACTCAATATTTCTAAGAGGGATAAGAGGTAGGAAAACGGAATTTTTGGATTTTGTGGGGGAAAAGAAAGCATAGAACACTATGTAACAGAATGCGAGGAGGTTGTAATATGTAGAAAAAAGGTTTGGGAGGAAAAATGGGAGAAAGTAGAGAAGAGGGTAGTGGCTATAAAAATAAAAATGGAATTTGAGCACTTTTTGTTATTCCAGCTAATACAACTAATAATGAAATAATACATAATTCAATTTCATTTATTATAGAAGAAGTATTGGTGAGTTCTTGCAGAAAGTAAAGTAGAAATGCTCCAGAAATATAAAGAATATAAGAAAGGAAGATGAGGGGGAAGAAAGGGACTAATTAAGTAAACAAGGAGGTATGGAGGTTAAGAGCTACCTGGCAGAGCAGAAGACAAGGGTGTCATGCAAGCCAAGGTAACAACAAGGTAAAGACAAATTAATGTAGCTAAAGGTTGTAAATTGTAAAAAATTGTAATATGCACAATAAATATATCATATCATGCAAAATGTTTATGTATGTGCTATTAATGGTTTCAGAGAAAACTGGTCATCAAATTATATATTTTAAAACAATTGAGGTAGGGCGTACCATCTCACCTTAAAAACTGCATGTTTTTAGTTAAGTGGATCCTTCAAAAAATCTGTTCTTGCAGCATTGGATCGTCATTAATTATAAGACAAGATTTTTATGCATAATTTCTTCCGAGTTATTTGTAAGAAACTGTTGATGAGATCACAGCATTACAGCTTCTGACACAGTTTGAATCACTTAATGGCCTGCAAGGATTTATGGAGCAGAGCAAACGTACCGCTGTTCAGCAGCTCACCAACCTCCTCTCTTTGATGCGTCCATTTTCTCTTATTAATGTGTCAAGAGCAGCAATATTCTCTTAAGTGGCAATCAACTCAGCTAGATCTCCTAGACTAAAGATTAATTACGTAAACCACCTCCTAGCTTCTCTTGGCATTTATCTAGTTTGTAGAGATTACGTGTGAAGGCAGTGGAATACAAATTAGATTTAAAATAATGATAATCATCAAATATATTCAGATTTCATCTACTATAATTCATAAAACAGGTACTTAGTATCTCTCTTATATTTAGCCTTTGTTAGCAAATAATAAATAAAACACTGCTACAAAGAAATACGATGATCTAATCCTTGTTTCGCATAAGCTTGCCCCGTATCTCTTAAAGGTCACGTGACCTTATCACATCTCATTGGCTGCTGTTGTGGTGCAGACTGTTGTGCGCTAAAAATTATTTCGTATTTTAACATGGTGGTAAATCGTTATATGTTGGAAGAGAATTGTCAAACTTACATTTTCATAACTGTTTTAATGAAATATGTAACGCAATAGAGTTGATTTAACTGAAATGCATGTTAATTCTTAAACGAAGTAAAGAGGAGGTTCCTATGCTCTCAAACACATGGCACGTGATTTAGCGCTGGTGATGGCATATTTGTTCATATGTCTTTTATCACTGACCTTGTTTTGAACTGGATTAGCCATATATCGCCATTCAAAGGTGCGTTGCGCCGAGTGCGAGAGCTAAATTATTTTATTGATCGTTTATTGCGCGTGTACTTAATATATGTATAATGGCAGAGTCTACCGCTAGTTTTTCGCTGAAGCATTCCAAGGGAAAACCTTTACAAAGCGGCGAAAAAAGAAGAATTGTGGTGCATGTGTTTAATGCACTCACAGAGAAGAATCCCTCTTTGTCAGTGAGAGAAGTCGAACAGCTGTGCCCTGAACATCGCGACATGAAACTGAAACAGGAAAAGTTACCACTCCAGGGGCGATATTGCTGTGTGGCGAAGACATTATTTAAGGACAATCAGACTGTACCGGTATACAAATCGCAAAATATAATACCTTGACGAGACTTGGGTGAATGAAGAACACAGGACAAGTATGGCGTGACACGACTTTTAAGACTGAAAGACAAGCATTTTTGCAAGGTATGTGTGCTGGTTTAAAAAAAAAAAATCCCAGTGAAAAATGCCGAAGGCTTTTCATTATAAACTTGTTCCAGTTTCATTGCTCATTCATTCTGTTTCAACTCGCTCAGTTTCATTATAAACTTCATTATTTTTGCATACCTTCATATTATTTGTATGATTTTATCTATCTTCCTGGTAATTATTATGAAATCTACTGCAGTTTTAAATGTGATGGGAAGGCATCGTCTCTGGCCTATAGCGCGAAAACATTAGCCAATTAGGGTGAGGGGGAAGGTAGTTGCACGTGCAGTGATACATGTCAGCGAGGCAAGGTTATATGAAACAGGTATTTATTTGTTGCAGTCATTATATTTCTCTCCCCCAATTGTTCTAGTTGCTATGTGATAACTCCGACATCCTTTTTTTCCTTCTTTTCTTCATGCTCAGGAGATAATATTATGAACAAGCGGCCTCGTACACAGAAAAGAATTCACAGCAATAACAAGGAGTTACTCTGAAGTGGCTAACACTACAGAATATGCTACTGGAGATAAATTGTCCGATTAAACGAGGGGGTGTAGGAAAGTTTTAATTATCATTCTTTAAAAAAAAAGATATGATAGAGAGTTTGTGTTGATATGTGCTTGTCAGTTCTTCTCTACGTAGTCACTATTCAGATATACACCTTTTCCCCAGCGTTTCTTGAGCTTCCGTTTTAAACCCCTCTTCCACTTCAACACGTCATTTATGTTGTCAAATCTGTGATCTGACGTTACTAGAGGAATATCGGGCCGATTATTCGAGCCCCTCCCTGATTGGGAGTTTTTCGAATTGGGTTGGACTCGGGGGGCAGTGGTTCCAGATACCTGTGGGTGATCGGGTACGACTCCGGATGGGGTTGAGGGAAGCCGCGGACTAGCCAGCATAGCTAGTAGAAAGAGTGCTAGATCAGCAGGCGGCCCCACCGAGGTTATATCTCTAGCCTTCCCATTTTGTAGTTGGGGCGCGTAAGTGCTCTATCCACTTCCATCCCGTCTAGAGTCCACAGGACTGGATGGTGGGGACTTGTTTGTCTCTAGGTCTTGCCCTATGGAAAGCCTCACGGAGACGCCGGGCGCCCTCTTGGGACAGCTCGGTAACTCCCTGGTCGAAGGAGGCCCAGGTCCTTGGTGCTACGTGTCCAGGACTAATGGGAGTAGAACTTCTGGCATTAACTTGTCAAATCTGTGTCCACGGCATGGACTCTTTATTTCCGAGAACAAGAAAAAGTCACTGGGTGCGAGATTGGATGAGTAAGACGGATGCTGTAAGATCTCAAAGCCACATTCTCTTGTTTTGTCAACTGCAACTTGAGATGAATGAGCTGGGGCATTGTTAGCCAGAAGACGAACAACTTTGGAGAGCACACCGCGTCGCTTCTTAATCAGAGCTGCTCGTAACTTGTCCAGAAGATTGCAGTAGTGTGTGCAAGTGATGGTTTTACCCTTGGCAGGAAAATCTGTACGGATGGGAGGCCACGCCATGGCTCAGTGGTTAGACCGCTTGGCTCTCATCAAGGCGGCCCGGGTTCGATCCCAGGCGAACGCAAAGTGAAATTTGTGGTGGACAACATGGCGCTGGGGCGGGTTTTCTCCGGGACCTCCGGTTTCCCCTGCCATCTCATTCCTCCGGTGCTCCATCTTTATCTCATGTATTATCAGTGTCACCGCCAGCAGTGCGGGCGTTAAACACTACAAATTCATACATTGTACGGATGGCTCCAAGATAGTCCTAGAAAACTGAAAGTATGACCTCCACAGCTGACTTTTGCACCTTCACCATTTTGGGAAGGGGGTGGAATCGGCATGTTTTCATTCCGTGCTCATGGATTTTGTCTCTAGATCATACTGATAGATCCAGAACTCATCCATGGTTACCAGGCGATTAAAAAACCATTTGCATCCCGTTCCAACAGCATCAGCATCTGCCTTGAGAGGTCAAGCCATGTTTGCTTTTGGAAAGGGGTTAGCAAACGTGGAAACCACCGTTCAGGGTTCTTAGATAGTACATTTCGTCATAAATAATTTTCACACACTACCATAACTAAGATGTGTCTCATTTATGGTCATTTGGATGGTTGCTCGTCTGTCATCCAGTATCAAACACTCCACTTACTTCACTGTGACAGCATCGTCTATCATTGGCGATCTACCAGCTATTTGTTAGGGACATGGGATCAGTTTGAAAGTTCCTTTTCCACCTCGCAACAGTGTCATACGATGTGCATTCATTTCCTTAAACAGCCATCATCTCTTTATGGATATTCTGGGCAGTTTTGCAGTTTTCAAATGCAGGAGCTTGATCACACTACGAGCCTCAATTTTCTCTATCTTACACTCCAGTCACTTCTGCACTCAGTTTAAAAAAACGAAAGGACTCAAATCACAGAAACTGCCAACATTATGTCCCGAGGGATGAATGATGATGCTGACCAACGCTTCCGAATGCTTGCAATCCACAATATTGTCACCTAATTATCGGAAGGCACGACCAGCAGGCAGCTGGGTGGGCGACAGGAGGCATTCAGGCCAGGCCTACCCATTTATCTTGTGGCGTTCACTGAAGGGGATGGCTAGGGAAGTGTTACGAGGGACTTTACCGTCTCTTTCCCCTCCCCCTAACGTCTGGAACCATCGGGATGATTCACTGACCCGCGAAACTCCCAGACAGAGCGATCTGCGTATATAAGGGATGCAGTGGACGTGTCAGTTCTGTTATTGCCGAGCGGCCGTGAAGAGCGCATTGGAAGACTGCGTACGTGCATCAGAAGAGTTGTACGTAATTGCAAGTGTGTAGTGGACCTGTGACAGACGAACTGGTGAATTGTAATTGTGTGCACTACGTAATTCTATATAATCGGCAAGTGTTCCAACTGTAATTCGGTAAAAATAAAGAACATTTTGAGTCTGTGCAATTGGAATTTTAATTTCACGAACCCACAAAGTTACAATATTCACCGAAGTTGATTGCCATCGATTAGACTTTGTTTCTGAATGCGGTGGCATGGCTAGACAGCATTGAATCCGAGACAGTCGCTTATTTTTCACATTTTGAACAGTAATATGTTGCTGAGAGTATTAAAAGTTGGAAGGTGGTTGGAATCAATGCATAGACCTGCAAAGGTGGGTAGCAAGATTGGTGCTGGTATTTGGTTTCCCGTCGTTCGTCTTACTTGGTCAATCTTACCTTCGTCCAAAATATTATGACTTGAAGAAGATATTCCCCGAAGTTATCAGGAAAATCCTTAATTATGCCTTGGCTAACTTTTAATATTCTTCTGTTATATTCTTGCTTACGAACAATGAAAACTCTAAGTTACAAGGTTGGTAACGAGTGCAGAAATCATTAAGATTTTTAATTTGAATTTCTATAAGAAATCAATCCTTATTTATTTCTTTTAACATCAAATCCTTTACAGTTCTTATCACAAAACTTTATACTATGATCTGAATTAATCTAATAATTCAAATTGAACTAAACACTTAAATATTTTCGAGCAATTTGAGAAGCTCCGATCTCTTTGGCGTTCCAGAAAGAAAGATGAATTTTATTTCGGTTTCTACACCAAGATTGTTTAATCCTTTTTTTTTCTTTTGGATGTTCTTCTTTTATAAATTTATAAATTTTTCACACAATTTTTAAATATAAATCAAAACAACTATCACAGGTGATTGTGTTGAAAGGTAAACATTACAGCAAAGGCAATTAAACTTAGGCATGCAAAAGTGACGTATGCAGAAGATGAATTTTCTATCATTCTCCATATACCCTTCTGGGTTTTCAAACTCACTTGGGCTGGGCAACATTAGACTTTTTATTGCCAAAGACATATACATGTATAGAAACGTCAAGGATATATAAAATTTTGATTTATGTCCAAACAATAGAAAGAAATTCCTGGACCTTGTAAAGAGGGTTACACCTTAAAACACCTATTACCTTCCTTTTAAAACAGCTGGCTGGAATTTTTCTAACAGAGTCAGGCAAACTATTAAATAATTTTAATGAAACAGAATCAAAGCTGTTTTGAGTCTTGGCTAACTTACACCTCCTTAAGTATAACTGTTTTGAAGCCCTTGTTGGATATTTGTGAACATCGTTAGAAAATGTAAATTCATGAAAATTTTCTTTCACATAGAGGAGACAACTCAAGACATAGATACAAGGAAGAGCAAGGATTCCTAATTCAATAAATAGTAGTTTACAATGGGAATTAGGCGGAGCTCCACAAATAATCCTTACAGCCCTCTTTTGTAAAATTAAAAATTGGCATAAGCATGGTTGCCCCACAGTAAATATCCGTAGTTGAGATGGCTATAAATATGAGCATAGTACACGTTCAGCAATGCTACCTTATCCGCATTCTGTTTTAAAATCTGTAACATAAATATTCCTTTGGTAATTTTATTAGAAATGTAGTCAATGTGTGATTTCCAGCCCAGATCCTTTTCAAGGTATATACCAAGA
Organism: Mantis religiosa; assembly: GCA_030765055.1. Classification (NCBI taxonomy): domain Eukaryota; kingdom Metazoa; phylum Arthropoda; class Insecta; order Mantodea; family Mantidae; genus Mantis; species Mantis religiosa. The sequence goes on from CM060959.1 coordinate 39,347,641, forward strand.
ACTTTTGTCCTTTCATCAAGACCATTTGAAAGGCGATTAAAATTAAAATTAATATTTATTGTTTTGCTTTTATTTATACTTCATTTATTAACATCACACCACTTTTTTACTTTCGTGTAGGCGCCTTGTATTTTGTCATCATCCACACAGCAAATATTGAAGGCTAAGTCGTCAGCAAACAAATATGTTTCAATATAATCGTCTCGAACATAGTTAGGCAGATCGTTGATATATATTAAGAAAAGAACTGGGCCGAGAACGGAACCCTGTGGGACACCATATTTGACGAGCCTAAACTCGGATTTAAAACCATTGATATAGACGGACTGGTATCTGTGACTTAAATAGGATACAATAAAGCGGATACTTTCAGAACAGAAACCATAGTATTCCAAATTAGAGATGAGAATGCCATGAGAAATAGTATCAAAAGCTTTGGTTAAATAAAAAGAACTGCCTACAGTTTAGTTGTGTTATTCCAAAGCATTTAAAGTACGTTTAGTAAATGCTAAAACTGCATAAACACTTTTATGACCAGCTCTGAAACCGTACTGATTAGGAGAGAAAAGAGCATTGTCTTAAATATTAGGAATATTTAGTTATAGAATGGCAGATTATATTGTTTCTTTACAGTGCTCATTTAATTTCTTTGTAGCATGAGAAATAAATTTCTATTAGGTTGTAAATAAATATATTATGTGGCTTCATTTTTATGTGGGTGTTAACCGGCTCATTCCACACCAGGAAGCAAGAGTCTAGTAACTTTGGTCGTAACTCATAATAAATGTTCCTTTTTCTAGAACGAGTTAAAATTTACAATTTGTCGTGAATTGCATTTAGTAAAATATTACGTGGTGGAATTTGGCTGCTGAAAAATAATCTATTTTGCATAACAAAACAAGCATACCAGCTCTGTACATAGGTTGTTTATTTTAACCTCATTTTCCTTATTACCATTGCGCCATTTTAGTAGTAACAAGCGGAAACAGAAGATGTGCCCGTTCTCCATTTCCAGGAGACGTTTAAAACAAGTTTTTTAATGCACTCATGGCGGCCAAGCCCTCATTCCACCTCGCATACACACGCTTGCGTTCTTTTCTATGTAATAGTCCAAGCTTTGGGAATTATTCCCCAAGTTTTCGGTTGTTACATTTGTTTTCGTAATGTTTAAAACGCAGACCCCGCCCATGGAACAGTGGCGACAGGGAAAAGTCATTTTGATAAATTGTGGACCCATGCGGGAGGAGGGGGGCATATGTTTTGTTAGAGAGATGTAGCCATCTGACACAGTGGGGAACGAGTATTGTTGTGGTTCTCATCCCATGAAAATGCCTGGGGGCTCCACTTCGATTACTGACTGTGACGTTCCAGAGCTCAGTGAAATGCGATGTGGTATATCAATATAGAATCAAGGAAATATCAAACCAAACGCAAGGAAATTAAGTAGAGATATTTACTTTATTGGCTGGAAATAACAGAGGATCATGTCCTGAAGCAGAAATTGCAAAAATTTCCTTGCCCATCCAGATAAGTTAGTGGTTTGTGATACGGAATGAGGCAGTAACGTCGTTCACAAACTTTACTCTTCAGCAAAGTTAAGCACAAACACACAAGGTAATTAAGCGCTGGTAATAGCATTTATTTACGTCGAACAACACATAGATTTTAGTTAATTGATGGAAATTAATCATTTCTCCACACTAGCCGTATATAGGCAAAGATATTTGATGGATAGAGTCAACATGAAAAATTCAATGCCATGGCCGGGATTTGAACCACGGATCTCCTAATTTCCGTCCAGTCGCTCTTAACCTTTGAGCTACCGTGGCCAACGTGCCGTCCTGACAATAAATTCTCCAGCTGCCTCATATATTTCCCCGGTAGACCACTAGGGGCGTCGCATCCGAGATACACCGTATGTGGCGACTTACTATTGTAAGTACTTAGGTCCCAGGCTTCATCATTTAACTCTTATTATTTTAGTTAATTGATGGAAATTAATCATTTCTCCACACTAGCCGTAAATAGGCTAACATATTTGATATATAGAGTCAACATGAAAAATTAAATGCCATGGCCGGGATTTGAACCACGGATCTCCTGGTTCTCCGTCCAGTCGCTCTTAACCTTTGAGCTACCATGGCCAACGTGCCGTCCTGACATTAAATTCTCCAGTTGACTCGTATATTTTCCCGGTAGACCACTAGGGACTCTCGCATCCGAGATACACCGTCTGTGGCGACTTACTATTGTATGTACTTGAGTGCCAGGCTTCATGATTTAAGTTTTATTATTTTAGTTAATTGATGGAAATTAATCATTTCTCCACACTAGCCGTATATAGGCTAAGATATTTGATGGATAGAGTTAACATGAAAAATTCAATGCCATGGCCGGGATTTGAACCACAGATCTCCTGGTTTCCTTCCAGTCGCTCTTAACCTTTGAGCTACCATGGCCAACGTGCCGTCCTGACATTAAATTCTCCAGTTGACCCGTATATATCCCCGGTAGGCCACTAGGGGCTCTCGCATCCGAGATACACCATATGTGACGACTTACTATTGTAAGTACTTAAGTCCCAGGACGTTGGCCTTGGTAGCTCAAAGGTTAAGAGCGACTGGATAATAGATGGATGGATGGATGGATGGATGGATGGATGGATGGATGGATGGATGGATGGATGGATGGATGGATGGATGGATGGATGGATGGATGGATGGATGGATGGATGGATGGATGGATGGATGGATGGATGGATGGATGGATGGATGGATGGATGGATGGATGGATGGATGGATGGATGGATGGATGGATGGATGGATGGATGGATGGATGGATGGATGGATGGATGGATGGATGGATGGATGGATGGATGGATGGATGGATGGATGGATGGATGGATGGATGGATGGATGGATGGATGGATGGATGGATGGATGGATGGATGGATGGATGGATGGATAGCCTTTACTGCCGTAAACTTTACAGTATAGCAACGTCATAAACTAAAACTTACCAAACCATATTCTAAAAGTCATTTATGGAATATAATGGGTTTGCCACCAACGTATGGCGTATAGTCCTTTTTAGAAACTTAAAATAGGGAGTTCTCTTAGTCTTTGTGGTAAAAAAATGTATAAATTAATTGAAACGACTATAAAACTATTATGAATTTTAGTGTGTCTGCATTTATTTATATATAAATTCAAACAGTTTCTTGTTGAGTAATTATGTATATTAAGATTTTCTTTAACATATAAAACACAATTCAGCACATACATCGATGGCAAAGTTAAAATACCTAAATTAATAAAAAGTGGTTTACAATACTCTTATTAAATGAACACCACAAATTATTCTAAGGGACTTTTTTTCTTAGCTGCTAAAGGGTGATTACCCCAGAAAAATATACCATAAATACCACGCGAATAAATATGAGCATAGTAAACCTTCATCAGAGCGTCCTTCTTAACACTTCCTTAAAATTCTCCTCACAAAAATTCATTTTGTGATCTTTTTTGATACATAATTGATATATATATTGACCAGCCAAGGTCTGAATCGATATAAATACCTAACAATTTTATAGAAGATCCAGAAACACCAGTGTTAAATTTATACTGAATATCAGTGGTTTTACCTGTGTTTATAGTTAGACTGCGTTACACCAATCATAAACCACTGAAGTTGCAATAGGTAATTTAAGTTTTGAAGTGTTTTCAGCTTTATCATAAACATTAATAGCTAAATCATCAGCATAAAGATATGGAGTAAGGCTTTTGTCACAAATTAAAACGGGGAGGTCATTGTAGATGATACAGGTCCCAAAATTGAGCCTTGTGGAATTCCATAATTTACAGAGCAGGTGCAAAGCTACACCCTTGTCCAAAAATGCTATAAAAAGTATTTTCTTTTTGAGGTCAGTAGGTTTCAAAAGATTTTCATACCAACTTTCCCTACGGAATATTGCACCTTACATATATAGGTAAACAGCAGAGAAAGCCAACATCTAATGTCATACAGTCGCATGTCATTCCTTACTTATTAACGCATATTTTATAATAGCTTCATTCTGCGAAACCTAATCGTATTGTGTATTAGAAGTTAATTGAAGTTAATTGAAGTAAATGTTTCTATAAATATATCCGTTACAATTTTAAAATAAAAGTGAATGACGATAATAAAATATCTAAAAATTGATTACTCTATACTGGTCGTGAAATTAGATTTCCCTTGCATGATATTACGCACACCCACGCATATATATACCCGCCCACAGAGAGACGGGGGCGGGGAGGAAAATGTTTTACCAGCCTGTTTTCGGAGTCAATATTCCTCAAAATAAATATTTGCTTTTAAATTTCGATAAACAATTTTTCGATACAACTCAATATACACCTAGTAGATGTGGGAGATATTACACGTAAAAAGTAACCGAGAAAGCACAAATATGATGTGATACTCTTGCTACTGTTTTATGAACTTTTACTACAAGAACCGAGTTATGGTGTTAATTTAGCTAAGGAACAAAAGGGTTAGTCTTATAATGTTCTTTTTATTAAGTTAATTCAGCTGGTATATTTCTCATGAAACTTCATATGAAATGTTTAACTGAAGCAGTTACTTTGACTAGCTTGCATATTGATTAAAATGAAAGGAATAAGAATTGGTTACATATCATCTGAATTTTACAGAGAATTTACAAGTAATATATGGATTACTTTAAATTCTCAGTCAACAGAAAAATCTGTCTCGAAGATCACCTATGTGATCAAAAGTTTTACTATCTTGTTTAAGTGACCAAAGGAATTTCCAAAACGTATTAAAAAAGTAACTGTGAATGTCATAACATTTGTAATATATAAATATATCTTGCTGAAACATAAACAAAGCTTCACCAAATAATAAAATGATAATAAAATAATGATAAAATAATATCATAAAAAGGTTATCATGATGAAGATTGAAAAACATATAATGAAATTAAATACCATTGGCAGATGTCGGAAATGCAATTTACAGGGAGAAAGCAGAGAACATATAACATCTGCTTGTCAAGCTCTAGCAGATAACTCATATCTACTTAGACATAAACAGGTAGCTAAAGTTCTCCACATACAAATAGCTCTACAGTAAAAAACTCATTCAGAATCCACCACCGTATTACAAATATACTTCAGAACCAATTCTCGAATGTGAACAATCCTTCATATATTGGGATACGGATATAACAACAGATAAAACGGTTGACTGTAACCAACCAGTTCTACTAATGTTTGATAAAAGTAGCTCTAAGGCAATTATAATTGAAGTCTACATCCCATCCACTCACAACAGGAAAACAGAGATGCATAAAGTCTGTACGCACCAGAACCTGGCATTACAGATAAAAAATATCAGGTAATTAAAAACTGTAAATATTCTTAGCAGAGAACATTCAAGACATCGGAATTACAGGGAAGATAATCAGCAATATACAACGTGCAGCATTACTCCGAACATGCCACACTGCGAGAAAGTTTCTGAGCTGCTGAATAAGATGAAAATTTTTTCAGGAGCATATCAATATCAACACAAGTTGATAATGATAATGATAATGATGATGGTGATGGTGGTGATGGTGATGGTGGTGATGGTAATGGTGATGGTGGTGATGGTGAGGGTGATGGTGGTGATGGTGGTGATGGTGATGATGATAATGATAATGATGATGATGAGGATGAGGATGAGGATGAGGATGATGATGATGATGAGGATGATGATGATGATGATGATGATGATGATGATGATGATGATGATGATGATGATGATGATGATGATGATGATGATGATGATGATGATGATGATGATGATGATGATGATGATGATGATGATGATGATGATGATGATGATGATGATGATGATGATGATGATGATGATGATGATGATGATGATGATGATGATGATGATGATGATGATGATGATGATGATGATGATGATGATGATGATGATGATGATGATGATGATGATGATGATGATGATGATGATGATGATGATGATGATGATGATGATGATGATGATGATGATGATGATGATGATGATGATGATGATGATGATGATGATGATGATGATGATGATGATGATGATGATGATGATGATGATAATAATAATAATAATAATAATAATAATAATAATAATAATAATAATAATAATAATAATAATAATAATAATAATAATAATAATAATAATAATAATAATAATAATAATAATAATAATAATAATAATAATGATGATGCCTACCAGTGTAGCGTAGATGGTAGCATGTGTGCCTCACGTTCAAGAGGTCCCGAGTTCGAATCTCGGTCAGGGTGAGTTGTCTGGACATGGTTTCTTCCGGGATTTTTCCTTATCCTAAAAGACGAATGTTGGGTAGCTCTAAGCTCCATGGACCCTGTGCCCATTTGAGCATCATTTCACCCATTCCTTTCATCGTCCAATATGACTTAAAGTTGGAGGAAGTAAAGATAAAAAAAAATAATGATCATAATAATTCGTTTATGGCGAGTTTTGAAATCTAGGTAGTAACAATATATAAACACTAAATTTTTGTACTTTAAAATCGTTTTAATAAAAGTTCTCCGTATAATCATGTGATTGGTTATAAATATTCAAATAAATGTTTTAGGTTTAGCCATAAAAGGGTTTAAAATATTTGTTTTATTGGAATTTCATTCCCAATTATAGCAGAGAAGTTGATATATTATGTAGCTACTTTATAAATTCTTCGTTTTTGATGATTTATTTATTTTTCCAGATTGGAGCAGTATTTTAATAATTGTTATTAATTTAGGTATATTTGAAAGGTGTATGGAAATGTTTGAACAAATTAGTAAAAACTGCAGGGTGTGGATCATTCTCAGTACTGATATACGCTAAACAGCAAATTTTATGTGAAAACAAGTTTTAAATTAGCCACGCAAGTCAATAGGCACGTCTCCATTTTTAGGTTCAGTTAATTTGTGGTTTATATGCAACAATCGGAGAAAGCAGTATGTCCTTTTTAAGTCGAGGATCCTATTATATATTTTTATAAAACAATTTCCCTTAATTGTTTACATCTTTGGAGAATTTCAGAAATCCTTTATTAGCGTTTGGTACCCTAAAAGAATTGTGTAATAGAATTGAAAAGCCATTCGATTACTGGATTACTTCTACTGTCTCAGCATTAAATGCTAATTTGAAGTTTCGTTTAAAAGAGTTATCTGCTAGTCTATTTTTGTCCCAGATCTGGGCTTAGAAAGCTACCGCAGAGCGAGAGAAATGAAACATCAAAACAAAGCAGCATCGACGGAGTTAATGATGGATGCCTCGATCACCTCAGCCGTCACACACACAAGTCTTCGTCCATCACTTTACAAGTAAAACTATTATTTCTTTTGTCGTCGCTGTGGCTTTTGTTTCACACCCGCCATCCATCTCCCCTCCTAGGCCAGCTTCGGACGTCGTTTTGCTACAGAAATCCAATTTTCCATCCACGGAACTTGGGAACAGAAAGAGAGAGAGACGAGTCGAGAGATCGGATCCGTTTCCTTCCCTCCCCTACCCCTTCTTGCTTTCTGGCCAAGTTTATTTCGCCTTTCCGCCATACCAGGAAAACGAACGAGTTCTGATGTTAGTGTACTCCTTCATAGCGAATTGCAAGCAAGGGACCAATACTGGCCACTGTGTTTTGTTCAGTGGCGTACAATTTCATGGAGAACAAGCAGCCACATACAGGTTGCTTCAAAACGACACCGAAATATCATAGCCATAGCGTAGTTTTAAGTTAATCAGTCCGAATTTTGGTGTCGCAGCTTCGAAATTCTGTCAAGTATAATTTTATGCAGCATTAAATATTACATGATTTTGTGATTAGGCAGTGCAGGAATCACTGGTTTGCGAAGCTCAAAAGTTCTTATTGGGACGCACCGGCCTTGAAAACAAAACATTACTCATTGCTCTTTATCAGTGAACCTAGCCTCATTTTCGGGTAATGGAGCAAAGGACAGCTACTCGTGAAAAAGTTGAATAATGACTCGGACAGTTCCAAGATTACTCCTTTTGCTATTTTACTCAGTGCTTTCATGCAAAATCAACAGCTTCCTTTTCAATTAAAACACTTTATTTACAAGGGGCGTCCACAAAGTAAGTTCTGCTTAAATTTATCTCCGCTGCAGCGCTGCGATCGCAGTTCCGCACATGCGCGGTAGACGCTCTGTATCAAGGAGAAGAAACGTGAGCCATTGTGAAATCGCTGTCAGCTTTGTTGTGCCTGTTTACAATGTCGGTGTTGATTGGAAATCCCGCCGCTTGTGAAATCAGATCTATGATTCGTTTTGTGAATGCTAGGAAAGTGAAACCAATTGAAATTGGAATGCTGTCAAAATGTGTTGTGTTTCATCACGACAATGCTTGACCACACTGCAAATGTGACGAAAAACATCCTACAGGGATTTGGCTAGACGTGTTTAACAACCCCCCCGTACAGCCCTGACTTCGCTCCTAGCGAATTTCAACTGTTTTTGCATCTCAAATGTTTCCTTGGCGGTCAAAACTTGAACAATGACGAAGAGGTGAAAGAAACTGTTTCCAACTGGTTGAAGACACAGGCGGCAAACTTCTATGAAGAAGGTATACAAAAACTTGTGCTTCACTATGACAAATGCCTGCAAAATTTCGGCAGTTATGTGGAAAAGTAGTTTAAGAGTTTTAGAATAGTCAAATTAGGAGTCTGCAAGCTGTACTTCGTTCAACGAAGCTTAAAATTTCACATGAAGTGATAAATATGTCCGATATAAGTGTCAAATACAAGTTTAAAGAATAAATACAGTAAATAAAATAGAATTGTTATCTTACTTTTTCAGATTTCTATGCATTTTAAAGGTATTTTGTCTTAAAATATTCTTTACAGCTTTTCTGTTATTACTTTCCTTTCTGTGAACATCTTTCACATCGAAATTGCAATCTTGAGACAAAGATATTCCAAGGATAGCTCAGAAATTTACCAGAAACTTTCAAGTACTGAAGCATTCTCTTTAATATCAGTTAGAGGATAAATAAAACCTTCTATTGATTAGCTGAAAAAATAGCTTTCAGTAGAAGAGCAAAGTCATATCGGTGACAGCAGAAGAAGAAGCTAGAAAAATGTTTCCCCACAGCATTTCACATTGTGAATCATTTCAGATTTGCCTGCTAGGTAGAAGTTACATATTCTCTTTAGTTAAACGTGTACTGTATTCCACTTCAAAATTATATGCGATATTTAACTGTAAATATATGTTTGAAAGTCCCATGTAGCCATAACAGTCTTAAGAAAATCCCCATGTGGGTACAAGTGTGCATGTGCGTATGTGAAGTACATAACTGCAAAATGGAAAGCATTTATGTCCGTATTATTTAAAGACAAGAAATGTTCGAGATCAAAAACCATCATTTGGTAGGAAAGATGCTGTACGTTTTTCATTTCTCAGCAATGGTTATAACAATATATTAAAATACACATATTTAATTATTTATATGACAAATAAAGTATTTATCTTCATTTTCTGGATGTAATCTGTGAAGTTCCCTATATTCGCAAAGAATTCAGTACAGCAGAGAGGCTCTTTGACGTCAACTGAAACTTACAAGACTGAACATTCCAGTACACAAGTATTTCAGATATATTATTTACACTTAGTACATGATCTATTTCCGGATATTAAAGAGAGGCTAAAATTGGAACACAAACCAAGAAAAGGATTTTTTTTTCATTTTTTACAGGATATGGCCCATATAATGTATATTGTCACCGGAACGTCGGAATTCCCGATAGAATCGGCCGGCAGTAGGGCCAGACGGGAAGGATTGAGGCCACGCCTACCCATTTATCTCGTGTCACCAACTGAGGGGATGATTAGAAGAGCGGCACGAGCCGTGTACCGTCTCTTTCCCCTCCCACCAGACGTCTGGAAATATCGGGATAATTGTGTGAGCCGCGAACCTTCCAGAAACCGCTATCTTCCTATATAAGGCTACAGTGGACGAGTCAGTTGAGTTCTTGGCGAGCAGTCGTAGGAGCGCCGTGCTAGTGAACAGTCTGGAGGACTGTGTACGTGCATCGGAGGAGTTGTACGTAATCTCGAGTGCAGAGTGGACCAGTGACAGACGAACTGGTGAATTGTAATTGTGTGCGCTACGTGATTCTATGTAATCGGCAAGTGTTCCAACTGTAATTCGGTGGAAATAAAGAACATTTTGAGTCTGTGTAATTGGACTTTTAATTTCACGAACCCACAAAGTCACAATATTTAAAAAGAACAGGGAAGAAGTAGTCAGATTTACGTGAGTAATGGAACTGTTTAGAATCGCCTGAACATATTAGTTTGAGTGCAATAAATATAGTGAACTAGTAGAAGACGGTCGAAGAAAACTTGAAGGAAAATGTTCATGGAACATCTTAAGAGAAGCAGAACATTATGCACATTTAGAAAATATGTCTCAGATAATATCCCCTAAAGCGTTGGTGGAATATATGACCCGAGACAATATAATTCAAGAAATAAGTGTAGGGGCATTTCAATCTACGAGAAAAGAATATTACTTAAGAGAAATAGGACCAAGAGAAGCTGAAGAGATAGATTACAAGACTTTAGAAGACCTAATTTAAGACGCACAACTGATAAATAGAAGACGCCAATTATGGTTATCGGAAAGAAGAGCAGAAACCATAGACAGAAACAGAAGCCCAGGAGAGCGAGACGAAATATATGGATAGTATACGAGCGGACAGACACAACTGATTATGCAGAAGAGGAAAGATGACAACCCGGATGTCTGTAACAGATGAACCGGCTGCATTTATTGATGCCAGTCCCTTTAGGAGATGGATACCAGTAGGAGGAAGCTTTGGATACCAGTTGCAGAAGAGGACATTTTAAAATTGTAGGAAACAGTCTTTCGTTGTTTGTTATAACAATCAAAGCTGTGGTAGAAATGTAGATTTGATTTATGTTGTTGGTGTGAAAGTAAAGTAGAGGAAGGACTATTTTTGATAAATTAGATGAGTAGACTTGTAAGGTTACTGGAATCCGGTAATCTTTAGCTTTAGTTAGTTCGTTAAGGTAGCAAGTAGATTATATCTGCAAAATTAGTAAATTGTTTTGTGTAATATGATTTAAAAATTAATAAATTTAAAAGCGAAGTTTGCAATATAAGGTCTGGTATAGATTCCAGAAACTGGGATATTAGATATGCTGGTTTCATTTTATTAATTTATTGTATATTATTTATTTGTTACGTCAATCACTTCCGAAATACCTGTCAAAACTCAAAGGGTAAAGGTTAAACAACATAACGGGACACAATTAGGATTGCAGTTAGGCAAAACTTGCAGCTGATCGGCATATAATACAGCTGGAAACATTAATTAATTTCAAAGACAGACTTCAGCATTTTTGGCACTAAAGGAGTCCATTTTGAGCACCTTTTGAAGTGAATTCAGTATGTCAGCTTCACCAATTCTGCATGAATGTGTCTTATTGGTTTCTATTTCACGCGCTGCAATAGTCCTAATAAATTAAACTTGTAGATCAAAGAAGCGTATAACTGTACGTTCCGATACCTGAGGACCAAAAAATGATAAAAAAAAGTGTCATTAAAAAGTCACGCCCTACTCAAAATCATATTCATAGCAAAACATATTCATGTCTTACGGCATTTCTTAAACGTATCACTTTAGAAAACTATATCAAGTAACAAATGTTACAAGCATTGTTGCATACTTTTTACTTGCCCCGTATAACAATAGCAATTGATGAAAGAAAGACATATGAACGTAACACATTGAAGTTCTTAATCTATAATAATTGAAGGTGTATTGCTTGAACGAATGGCTTTGCTGGTCACGAATTCCGTGCTAAATACATGGATGAGCATTTTGACGGCCTGAGTTCCGTACTACTGGTACCGAAGTGAAAAACTGGTTTGTTAATAATTAGCTGGTCCAGTTAGCTGATTCAGTGCAGAGTCTGTAATTCTTTTAGTCACACCTGTCAAATGACATCAGGTGCGCCGTTAAAAGAGTCGTCCAGGTAGTTCACACGGAATGGAAATGGTTGAGGGTGGGAGAAATAATTGCTTTGTGTGATACAGGACCATCAGTTTTATTTCAAAAAGAAGCAGAATGCTGATATACGAAAAGATTCAGTTAATAAGACCAGTAGATACTACATGAAACCATCACCTACGATGGGCATACTGGAACGAGTGATCCTGCACAATCACGAAAAGTTTCCTGAGAGCATATACATATACTCCATAAAGTATTCGTCTTGTCATAGCACAGAATATAACAAGCACAATCAGAAAAATATAGATAAAACGAACAACAGCTACTTCCTTGCAGCGGTTAACATCTATATTTAAAAATAAAACATGATTTGGGTTCATATATTGCTTAATTATTTGTACAGCTCAAGGTTATTTAAAATCATGCCTCATTTGATGTCAAAAATGTATTTAGTAAACAAGATCCCTGGTGCCGAGCTGACAGACACCCCTTTCCTTTTCTTAAATTAGTTGTGTTTCATCGGACAGTTCCATCTGTTTTCAAAGCCGTTGACTGCTGTTTTAGTAAAATAGGTCGAAAACGTCGTGAAGCTACAAAGGAAGACAGAGAAATTTGCATCGGTTATTTAAAAGAGGGAAATGTTTTCAAGAAATTTAAGGAACCATTGGAAGACCTACCAGTACAGTGAAGACTTATTATATGCAGGTTTGATAAGAACATAACTTACGAAAATCAATCAGGAAGTGCTCGTCCTGCAGTTCTATCTGAGATGGAGAAACGACAGTTACTTAGAGAAGTCAAGAAAAATCCTAAACTAAGTGCTCCAAAACTTGCTATTGCAGCTAAAACACAAAATGGATATCCTGTTTCAGCACAAACTATAAGAAACGTGCTTTATGAAGCTGAAGAGTCCATAGAAAACTATACATCAATAAAATCTACAGAAAGAAGTGAGTTGTTTATCAAAACTAACATAAATTCCATGGGTTTGATTTCTGAAAGAAGGTTGTATTTACTGATGAGAGTCAATTTGAGCTCTTTAACTAAAAAATGTGAGTAATAATGTGGAGAAAAAAGAATTGTGGACTTGAGGAGAAAAATACAACAGCTTCAGTTAAACATGGAGGCAGTTCAGTACTTGATTGAGGCTACGTAAGTGCAAATGGTATGAGGGATTTGTGTTTTATTGATGTAACTATTAACCATAAGGTTTATTTAAACATACTAAAAGCACATTTGTCCAGAAGAGTGAATAATATGAGGATTATATTTTCACATAAGTTAATGATCCAAAACACACAGCTCTAGACGCAAGGCTATTACACAATGTTGTTGTGTAATACTCCACGATGGATGCTGACACCACCGCAATCCCCAGACATGAATCCAATAGAGAAATTTTGGAGTATGCTGGATAAAAATATTGGGAATAATCAGATATCTAATATAAAGGATCCAAATAACGCTTTACTAGAGGAATTACAGTGAAAACAACACAACCTTTGGTGAAATCCATGCTAAGGAGAATGCAAGAGATTATAAAGAGGAATGGAGGGCCTACTAAGTACTAACCGTAACATTCTACACCATTTTCAGTTTGCAAACGAATACTTATTTTGCATCCTATATTGCATATCTTTACTTTTGAATGTTTAACTATGTTGATGTGAAAAGATACTATGTGTTTCTTAATTGTATTCTATTTTTCACTAATCAATAAATAAGACAGTGTCCCTGCTGTACTTTATTCTTATGATTTTCCACCATCCATACATCCTTAAACATAAACTCATGCATTAGACGAGTACTTTTTGGAGTAGCTGTATATCAAACTCATTGAAATGATCAGCAGCTGAAGATTTGTCCCTTACACTAACCAAACGTTCAAATTAGGAGCCGAGGACTGGGAACAGGACTACACTAACATCGTCGGATACAAAATTGAATAAAAATAACATCTGCGAATTTCAACCTTAAACCAAACACTGTAGATTAAACTCAAAGGGTAATCAAAGAGGTTCCAAATGAAACACAGGTGAATTTGACACTGGGATGTGTCATTTTCAACTTCAACAAATTTTACAGAGCTTGTGCTGCCTCACAAATTTATGGAGATAGGATATTAAATGCTGTCCACCACCTTTCTGTCAATAGTTAACTCTGCACATAGCTATAAATGGTGATGGTCAAAGCTGGTGGCGAAACATAAAAGGGTCTCACAGGGGCATATAGGAAAAATGAAAAAACTGAAAATGATTACTTTCCACAACACTTTAAAATATTGGTATTTATATTTATCGATGTTGCAAAGGACATGAATATACTCGTGAATATTATCAACAGATTATTTGAAGAAACAGGTGCCCTTAGGATAGAGATTTATATTCATTTTAAGAGTTTGGTCTTATGCAAAGTCTACTTTAGAGTGTTAACGAATTATTTCAAGTCAATAGTGATATTGTATTTCAAATTACACTGTTTTATACTTTATTGTTTAGCTTTAATCCTTATCGTAGCTTTTTATCCTGTTATTCACTGGCGTTATACTGAAAGAATTATAAAAGTGCTTAAGTAGCCTTGAGATTGCCCTCACACACACACAAGAAAAAAAAAAAAAACACACACACACACACACACACACACACACACACACACACACACACATACAAACGCACATGTATCCAAACTGTAGTGATCTGCGTTTCGATCTAATAGGAGGCTGCGTGGGATATGGTCATCTTTTGTTTTGTTTGCCAGGTGGAGTTCTCTCGCCCCGAGTTTTGTTACTGACAGTTGCATACCTAAGGGGACATATTCTCCTTACCTTCACCTCTATTTCATACTAAATAACACTTACAAGTTCCTTCTGAAGATATGGAGCCCAAATACCTCCATTTTAGTCATTTCTATAAATGCTTTGTATTTCGGTACCCGAAATTCTTTTAATAATTTATAGCATGCAAATGAATAACGAGATTTCATGGTGATTAGTTCTGTTGCTCATGGGCGCATTTGAGGAGCAGTCCGTATCTTTAATGCATACAGGTTGCTTCAAAATAACACCGAACAAACATATAGAAGGAGTTGCAGAGATTCCATGTAAAATATATGGATAGTTTTACCGCCAATAGAGGCACATAAAATGCTGCAGAATGAGTGTGGTTTAGGCAGTGACAGGAACAACGACGGGTGCCTCACGCTGTCGGAGTTCGCAGGTATAGGTCACACGCCGTGCCGCGTGGTGTAACTGTTTGTAAACATATCGACATAATCCGCAGTAGCTTTCTACTATTAAGAATTTCTTTAGCTTATGTAACAGCAATAAAGAAGCTGTTACTTAATTATTGCTTGTGAGTGTTTAACGTGCTCACAAATTCAGTTATAGCAGTCTATGATGGTAATTAAGCTGGTGGACATAAGCAACTTATACCTTTTAGAGGGAAGTTAATGTTAGTGAGGTTGAGGATGGAAGCATTAGATGATAAAAAGGACAGAGAAAAGTATCAAAGAATTATAGATAAAGTTAACCAAAACTAAATAGCTTATACAGTGCGACCAGCAGTTCATTTTACGTGTTTGATAATACTAAATAAAGCATTTGTAACTGAAAAGAGAGCTCTTCATATTTACAGAAAGGGGTTGAAGGTATTGTACAATTAAGATCATAACAGAATGCTCTGAAGTTAAACAAATAAATATTATCCTTGATGTAACTATTTTTACAAATCATATTTTTAATGAAACTAAATTAATCGTGCGTTCGTTGAACTGCCTTCAGCTCTTCCATCCATCAAAACCATATCCGTCATTTCGGCGTTCGTATTGTTTGGATTTGCTATCTAAGTACGCGCAAAATCCTCCCTGTTAGGACGCAATGTGTAGTTTTACACTGAAGAGCAACCTTCAACTGTCCGAGTTATTAGTCGACTTTTGCACAAGTAACTGTCATTTGTTCCATTACCTGAAAGATAGGCTAGGGTCATTGATAAAAAGCAAGGAGTAATGCTCACTTTCTTCTCGGGCAACAAGCCAGGTGAAAAGATGGTTATATATAGACGTTTCGGGAGTGTACATCTCTCCCATCTTCAGGATATTTATAAAATGTTATAACCACAAATGAGACACTGGATGTAACACAACTATAAACAAAGACAAAACACTCAAAATTTGCATTACTGAACAAAAGACTGTTTTCAGTAAATTAAATGCCAGGTTAGGAGATGGCGTGATTAGAGAAAATTGTGTCAAAGAAACGTAACTACTTGATTATCAAGCTGTATTGATGTTTGCTTCTTAAACCGACGGATTTCCATTTTAAGGCCGATTTCCAAGAGGAGATAAACTGAAATCCAGCATCACGGTTAAGCGTGCTCCTTTCAGAGAAAATCACCAAAGACTCCTTAAGTCTCCGCTCCCAGTAACTGCTGCACATTGCCAAGATGTCCGAAAGTTGGCTCTATGGTCGTTATCAAAACAATACACTGCCAGTCCAGACTTCTCAGGTTGCATTAAACGAATGAGCAAGGAGTAATGTTTTTGTTTTCGTGGCCGGTGCGTCCCAATAACAACTTTTGAGGTTCGCACACGAGTGATTCCTGCACTGAATAATCAAAAAATCATGTAATATTTAATGTTGTATAAAATTATACTTAACAGAACTTTGAAGCAGCGACAAGAAATTCGGACTAGTTAAGTTATAAACTACGCAACGGCTATATTAGTTTGGTGTCGTTTTAAAACCACATGTGTAATTCTGCCCATTTATGCAATTTACTTTCTGGTCGTATAAGCTTAATGTCAGATTAAGTATTTCGTATCTTGAATACTTTGCGTGATCTTTATCTTAAGTACTGGTTAAGGATAGTTCAATAAATGACTGTATGCTGCTTTTTAATGACATATTTTCCGGATACCTTTCGTATTGTATATATAATCTGACAAAATGTATGGGATGAAAAGCAGTTGTACTAGTTTATTCAAAAGCTCTGGTTGCGTGTGAATAGTGTGTGTGTGTATCGTTGATAGGTCAAATATCTCAGTCTTCCAGATGGTAGCTAATCACATTGTTGCCTTTATCAACCTTTCCTTGTGGCTTAAAATAAAACGAAAAGTATGAAGGCTGTTCAATAATGAATGATCCTAATTTTTTACGGTGATAATTTTTCACACCAGAATTCAATCAAATTATATTCCATTAGCTTAATATAAAACAAACACGCCGTAGTAGTTTCATTGTTGGTGCTCCTGGTTACCGCCTATGAGAGCCAGGTAACTTCAGACAGTAGTTGGTCAGCATTCACTGAAGATGGTCTAAACTAGACCGAAAAGCGCTTATGGAGAATTGGAGAACATCTTATCTGAGTGAGTAATCTCAAAAAACTGCATGACAACTACTTATATTCTATATAACTTCAGACATGTTCAGTATCACCTACCACTGCAACGGAGGAAACATGCGAGGAACAATATGCGGCCTTGAAATTCTGCTTTCGTCTCAACAAATCTTCAGTTGAGCCCTGTACAATGTTACAGAAGGCCTATGGAGAGTCTGTTCATCCCTACAGCACAGCTCGAGGGTGGTTTAAAATGTTTAAAGAGAGGAGACAAGCAATTTCAAAGGAAGGTGGACCCGATGCTCCAGTTACTGCTCTTACAGAAGTGAACATCAACAATGCTGTTGCCAATGTGAGAGGAGATCCACGAATTACCTTTCTGAAATACTGAACATTTCTTTGGGTGCCACCCACACGTAGGTGACAGAAACGTTACACATAAGACGTATTTGTGCGATGGGTTCCAAAACTGTTGAATCCCGAACAAAAGGACATTCACATGCATATCTGTATGCAGTTAAAGTTGGTGTTAGAGGAAGATCCGGGGTTTCTTTCAAACGTAATCGCTGCTAATGAAACTTGGCTACATCATTTTGATCCTGAGAGCAACCAGCAAAGCTCAGGGTGGAAATCTCCTTCATCACCAACCCGCAAAAAAGCAGAAGTAGTTGCTTCTGCTGGGAAAGTTATGGGCATCTCATTCTTTGATATTCACCGAATGGTTTATCAGCATGTTGTACCTGCACACATTTCAGAAACTGGTTAACACTACAGGGATGCCCTGAAAACATTGCAAGTCCACATTTGCGTGAAGCAGGCTGGATGCTGCAGCACGATAATGCGCAGCCACACATTGCCATGGCTGTTGCTGAATATCTTGCAAAAATCAACGAGAAGTGCACCCCTCACCCTCCCTATATTCCGGATTTACCCCCATGCGACTCCTTTCTATTCTCTAACTTGAAGAAAGTCCTTCGTGGGAGGCGTTATCCATCATCAGAAGCAGTGGTGAAGGCTGCGGAGGCGATTCTGAACGATCTCTCAAAAAATGGTTTCCAACATGCTTTTGAAGACTGGCAGGAATAATGGAACAAGTGCATCGCATTCAGGGGAGACTATTTTGAGAAGGACCATCAAAATTATGAGGATGAGTTGTCAAAAAAAGTGTGATCACTCTTTATTGAACAAACCTCGTACATACCAGGCGCACTGTGGTATAGTATATAAGATTTTGTTTCGTAACATTCCTACAGCATGTAGAGAAGATATTCTTGATAAAATGACAATATTAATTACACTGCTCCCTAGATTAATCCAGCTTTAAATTAATTTACTTTTCACGTTACTATGACAGATCGCTACACGAGCGAAAGGGGCAAGAAATAGATCTAGTGACTCGACGGCCGGGTTGGAAAAGAAAGCAAAAGGGTTAATAGCAGTATGTCTCAGGAAGGGATGCAGGCAATATCTGCGAGGCAAGCCGAGCCCGGCACGAAATAAGAATATAGTGGGATAGGATTTTCCTCGCGGTGGATATTGCCAGCAAGGGCAAAGGTCATGACCTATGTCCTCTCACATTCGCACATGCGACCTTGTCTCCTCAACCCGCCTACACATTACTGTCGTGAAGCACCATGACGAGATTTCATACCATCATAGTTCACTAGACAACCACATGATGCGCTAGCTAATGCAGGTAGATTACTGCTTCGGATCTCGGCTGTGGCAGCGATTTAGATGACATTTACAGCGTGCAGCACTTTCATTCGAGTAGACATGCAACTCTCGGCACCCCCAGACGCTATACGTTTCTATTACAATCCATTCTAAGACAGATGTTGAGCATAATTAACGGATTACATCTTCACAGCTAAAAGCTGAGGTGTGCGAGACAGTGCTGGCATTACTAGAGTAATCAAAGCAGCGTGGTACTAGAAACATCTTCCATAAATTTATCACCATTCCAAATAAACTATCCTTAAGATACAGCATCAAGCGTTTGGTTGCTAGACTATCTGAAGGCCTTTCACTCTTCTTCTTCCCTCACGGATTTGACATTAGGGGAAGGTCATGGTATTGGCCGGGTTGTTTTCTTTTGTTTTAGTTTAATTTGTAACTGTGGTGATTAATTGGAATTTTGCTATATTGTGACTTTGTGGGTTCGTAGGTATTAAAGGCCGATTTGCAGAAATTGAAAATTCCCTTTTATTTACGTCGAAACTTCAATTATCACGTAACATCATATCACATATACACAGTGTTCCAAGGTCGATGACAATAACAACAGTGAGAGCAGATCAGCTGTCGTTAGAATAACACTTCCAGCTCTCTCTCATTTCACAACACTGTTTCACAATTACCTCACTTTGCAAGCCGTCACGTTCTTAAATACCTAATTCTTAACTCTAGATGGTTTTAAAGTTAGCCAGAACCCGAGCAATTTCTACGAGTCCAGAAATTTCCGGAGGAATAAAGAAACCAAACATTCTATCACAATCTAGAAGCATAACTTAATCTATGCCGGCAAGTCCTTTACCTCAGTTATCTTGCTTGCCGACGCTTGTTTACAATAGCCGCGGTATCATTAACTGCTTAGCAAGGCTCATTATTAACATGAAACTTTATCCGTCGACTGTTTTCTTATTTGTGCTGAAACTTTTATGCCTGTTGCCGTAACAATCTCATTCTCTTACCTCAAGACATGTTCTATAGATAGTATTGTCGTAGCGACAGGCATAAAAGTTCGGCGCAAATAAATAACAGACGGTGGTGTTTCACGGAGATAAAGAGCTTGCATAAGCAGATAAACATCGCGCCGGAGATAAAGGACTTGCCCGCACAGATTAAGTTACGCTTCTGGTAGGTGATAGAACAGTCCATTTCTTGTTTGTTCCAGAAATCTCTCGAATTTATCAATGAGGTATTTGAGAAGAGTCAGTCATAAACGGGAGTCCTAAACAATTGGTAAACAGATGTTGTAACAGCATTGTTGTAAACAGATGTGATCAGAACGCTTTTTGTTATGGTCATAGACCTTGATTGTGTATGCAACGTAATTCTGCTGTAATCTGAAAGTGTATTTCTCAGGAGATAAAGATATAGAATTTAGGCAATTGGACTTTTAGTTATATGAACCCACAAAGTTACAGTTTAATCTAATCATTTTTTTCTTTATAGTACTTTATTACATCGAAAGTAAATTAGCTAGATTTATAAGGCTTGAAGAAAGTATCGGCCACTGTCTTTTCTGTTACAATATAGATCGTCAGTGATACATATTTTTAATTTCAATTGCTCAGCACACTTAATGCTATACAAATCGTGGAGCAATATACGTAATATACATAATAAAATTAAAGTATACAGGGATAGAGGATAATCATATTAGAGTCATCAAGCAAACTGGCCTAATTAGTGCAAAGTGAGATTTGTGTTGGACAATACGGAGCTGGGGCGGGTTTTCTCCGGGACCTCCGGTTTCCCCCGCCATCTCATTCCACCGGTGCTCCATCTTCAACTCATGTATCATCAGTGTCACCGCCTGCGGTGTCGTATGTAGTAAAAGCGGCCGTTAAACACTACACATTTCCTGATTAGTGCGAGTATGAATTAAATAACTTCTTCATTACATAATAAACAAACGTTATAGAAATAAAATCTCCTGTGGCAAGCGTGCCTTCAGTCTTGGTGCAGCATCAAGGCGACATCCCGGTTGTAAGAATAAAGCAACTGATACATAAGGAAGGTGAGCAAAGAATCTGCTTGTCGTTGTAGAGATGTACTCATTAATGCTGACTATGTCCAACATTCTATGCAGCTGTGCATTACGGATGTACCACGGGACGTTCACAGACAATCTTAATATCCTGTTTTGAAACACCTGGAGTTGGTGAAGCACATCCCCATACAGGACTGGGGTATAGAAGAAGTGGGCGTACAATACTCTTGTATAGTAGCAGCTTACATTCGACTCGTAAAGAGGATTTGCGGTTGACGATGGGATACAACTTGTGAAGACGATCATAGGCCTGATTTAGTTTGCTTTTGATATGTGTACTCCATGTCAGTCGACGATCAAGATGGAGTGATACATTGCACTGTCACATAAATACCCATAGTAGAATACAAAAGCATGGGATCTTATTTAACTATTTCTGATTAGTTCACAAATGTTTAGCTCACTGGTTTACGGAGATTGCAAATATAGCGCTGCTATAGGCCTCAGAATATCTCCGTGCGCTAAGAGCTACACTAGCCACCATCAAGCACTCAGAGCAGACAAACAACTGAAGAGAGGAAGAAGATATCCGACTATAGCGCACGTGGATGTACAAGCTTGCTAATGCTTACTGGCAACTTCTGCCACATGGAGGCGAAAAGGGAAATCACAGTAGTTGCCGGTACTGCATGCCAGCCGATACTGTATGACTCTCCCCTACCCTATTTCGGTCTAATGTTCCTTTAAACCGTCTTTTCTGAGGACGTCCTATTAATATTGATCCTCTGGGTATATAATTAACAGTTTGTTTTGGCATTCTTTCTTCTTTCATTCGATGAAGGTAATACAATCTATTCATTTTTATATCTTTGTATTTCCTCTAATTATGCTTTTATCCCCATATCTTTTCCAGTAATTTCATTTCTCATATGATCTCGCACATTCCTTAAATCATCTTAGGTATCTCTTCTCAGCCACTTGTATTTTACTCTTCTCCTTTCTCATTACGGTCCATGCCTCACTTCCAGAAGTTAGCCTTGATATTGTCATTGCTTTACAAAATCTTTTTGTGTTTATTTACTTACAATACTCTTAAGAGTTCTCTTAATGGCTACATTAATTGCTCGGAATTTTTGTACTTTATTCCTTATATCTTGATCTAATTAGTAGGTTACATCGCAGTCACCTATACGATCCTCTATTACAATTGTTTTGTTATCGCAAATCGTCCCTTGGATGCCATTACATACTTTCGACTCGAGGTCTCGAGTTCGTATCTTGGTTGGATTGAGCTACCTGGATAAGGCTTTTTTCCGGTGTCTTCCCTTATCCTGGAAGACGAATGTTGGGTAGATCTAAGCTCCATGGACCCCAGACTCATTTGAGCAACATTTAACCAATTTCATTCATCGTCCGATATGATAACGTTGGAGGACGTAAATTACATAAAAATAAATAAATGAATAAAAGAAATCATTAGTAAATAGAAGGGTATTTATAACTCTACTTGCCCTAGCCTAACTCCCTGACGTGCCATATACCTCCTATCGAATTAGAATTTCAACTATATATATTGAACAAAATTGTAGACAATCATTTATTTATTTCAACATCTTTTGTTATTTTCCCTAACATTACCATTTTCCTATTTTTATATAAGCTTAGAATAAATGTAGTGAGTAAGGTCCTTATATTATAAATTGTCTTGTAAGCGAAACCCACAGAGTCATAAACCAGAAGTAAGGCCTCAATGAATTTACATATAACATTCTAAGGAAATTTTTAATTTTCTCTGTAACCTACCTTTACTAGGCAAGAGGAAGCACTTTACTAAAAATGCGAATTATCTTAGCACGTATGTATTTATTGCATATTTCCGATCAGGTACAAGAAGATTAGGGAAGTGCAGTAGGCTTTAAGCGATATTCAAATTTTTATGAGCGGGGTTGCTACGCAACTGTTTTAAGCTTACATTCCTTGTGCATGTCAAAGAGTTGGGGAGCAATAAGAAGGAATATCCCAGAAATTAACTCTAAAAAGTATTTTTTTCGTAAAATATATATTTTGACAGGATCTAATTTGGTATAGTAAGGCCTTTGTCCTACCAGTTGTCATTAAACTGTTGATTTTAACAATGATCTATGTGTGTCAAGATTTCTAGAAGGTATATTGTTGTGAAGGTTCTTGCAGTGTAGTATTTTATTTATATTAAGTTAATCTAGATTGGCTCAGACAGCACCCGCGGCCCAGAAGGAAAAGGACTTTAGAGGTTGTTCTAAAAAAGTTCAAGATACACCTCTCATTGGTTAATTTGTTTTTATTTACGTCTTCCAACGTTAAGTCATGTCAGACGATGAATGCAAAAGCTGAAACGATGCTCAAATGAGCCCAGGGTTAATGGAGCTTAGAGTTACCAGACATTCCTCTTTCAGGATAAGGGAAAACCCCGGAAAAATACGTTATCCAGGTAACTCACCCTGACCGAGATTGGAACTCGGGAGATCTTGAACGTGAGGCAGACATGCTACCATCTATGCTACCGAGGTGGGCTTTCATTGGTTAAGAACACTATTAAAATATATGACAAATTTACGAAAATCATTAGAGCTATTTTTAGAAAAAATTATACGTAAGAGTGGATTGTTTTGAAAAAAAAATACGTTGCATTTTCTGTAAGAGAGTGAAGGGAGAAAAACAAAAGGTTGGATGGATAGAAAACTTAAAATTGAAATTCAATTTTACCCAAAGATGTGTTATTAAATTATCCTTTTTGTGGAAAGGTTTTAGCCTGCTAATTATTTTTCATTTTCTCAGAACAGCTGTAGCTATTTTGTTTAATATACCTTGTATTATTTTAATATACTTACACTAGGAATAAAACGTGTAGCCTGGTTTTACTGGGAATTATCTGTGAAACTCACTTCATTAAGAAGGGAATATGTATAATTTTGTAGAACGCGTAAAACAAAAGAAAAACAAATGTACTATGCAACACAATTTTGCATCTCTAACATACACAATGTAATTTAAATAACTCCTTTGTGGTGATAGCCATTTCGGAGAAAAAGTTGTTATTAGTTTTCGCTCTGTTGTTTTTCGCGGAAGGGACGTGAAGTTTTCAGGCCAACATAAACAATTCCCTTTTGAACTTGGCTAATCGCTCTTCTCTGTAACAAAATGTGTGGCGATGCTACTTTCACAATTTTACCACTATCGAACTTTAGAGAATATAACAATGTTTTGTAACAATATATTAGAGAGGTTAATAAAAAATATAGTTAATAGAGCAACTCATGTGCATCAGATTTTTTTTTCATAGTTAATTTTTGTTTCAAACAACTGAAAGCTGGAAAGATAATCAGGGGTTTGAAACCGCTTCTCTAACTGAGCTGCCATGGCAACCTGACCTCATGAGTTAAATTATCAGCTCGTACCTTTTCCGGGTAAACTATAAGTGTTCTCAAATTCATTTTGGAATAACATACCCAGAAACTGTGATTGAATAGCACCCAAATGTAACTGTGTAAAAACACTTCGGAGGCTTTGCACACAAAATATGTGTAAAACACTTAGTCCGCCTCATAGATCAGATTAGACTGATTTGCGTTCAGTAGGTTCACTTGTAGCCAGAAGAGGCTGTGAACATTGAACATTTCCAGAGGTATAAGGTTTAATAACATATATATGTACTTGAAAAGTTAACATAAGACACATATTATAGTATACAGGCAATATGAACGGCAATATGGAAAACAAAGCAGGGATAATTATATATGATACAAAATCAAACACTTTTTAAATCAGCTTTCACTTGGCTTATGCCAGTACGTCTCAATCTTTTTGCAATGAATACCATTCTTGTTATTTCTTAAATGCATATACATTAAAAATAAACTATCAACATGCATCAACGGTTTATTGGTAATGATTTGTCACTGGAACAGTTAAATACTAGTTACAGAGCTACAAAAGCATTATCAGGATAATTTGTCATTCAGATAATCTTGTGCAGAATTAAAAGATTTTGAGCAAAGGTGCTCTCTAACAGCATTTTTAAAAGCACCGAAATTATCAATTTTTTCTTTAAGAACATTAGGAAGTGCGCCAAATATTTTGATAGTTTTATAATACACACCTTTCTGGAAGCAAGGGAATTTAGCACTGGGATAATGGATATTATACTTTTGTCTAGTGTTTATTCTGTGAATTACATTATTTGTTGCAAATAAGGCACGATTGCATACAAATAATTTTAGGATCGAGAATATATACATGCAAGGAAGCGTTAATATCTTCAGTCTTCTAAAAAGATCTTTACAGGAGCATATGTTGTGGGTGTTAGTAATGATTCTTAATAACCTTCTTTTGCATAAGAAATATTTTATTTACTTTCTACTGAGTTGCCCCAAAATAATATTCCATACTCCATAATAGAGTTAAAGTATGCATAATATAATAATTTAAGTGTGTCAATAGAACTTACATCAACCCGCTCTCGGATAGCATAACACGCAGAGCTGGGTTTAGGTGAGATATAATTTATGTGAGCTTTCCAATCTAAACATCTGTCCGTTTGAAGGTCCAGAAATTTTATGCTGTCAATTTCTTCTAATAACATATCATTAATCCCGATTTCTATTTGAGTATGTGACGTACGATAGGTTATAAATTTGATCACTTTTGTTTTGTCTAGATTCACAGGTAATTTGTACGCTTTAAACCAGCATAACATACACTTCAAAACATAATTCAGTTTAACTATTATTATTAAATTTAATTATTTAATTTTAATTATTATCTTTTTTACTCGTTTAAATTTGTACTGGTTACCAGGACACTAGTGTCATCGGCGAAAGGAACTGTACTTGCAATGTCCTTTATATAAAACGAGAGGTCATTTATGTAGATCATAAATAATAAAGGCCCTAACACGGAACCTTGGGGTACTCCATGAACTCATAATCCATACACATGCACATGCACCCATAAACACAAAGTTCGTAAAGAACACCGTATTTGCATTAGCTCACGTGTTAGCAGATAGTAGAAGATCTAAGCAAAGAATTCCAATTGAGTGACTGCTGGTTCGGCTTACCTGTAAATAGAGAACAAATGAGGTAAATAATCCGGAAAAGAAACATGGGAAATAAAGTCATTTAAAAGAAATAGTAACCAATAGGCAATTATTTTGAATTAATAAATTGGTACCTTAACGACACTATATGAAACGAGTACTATGAGGGCTGTTCAATAAACAATGATCACAATTTTTTGACAATATATCTTTACTGAACCTCATAATTTTGAAGATCATTCTCAAAACAGTCTCCCCTGAATGTGATGTACTTTTCCCAGCGTTTCTGCCAGTCTTCAAAGACATGCTGAAAACCATTTTTGAGAGATCCTTCAAAATCGCCTCCGCAGCCTTCACCACTTCTTCTGATAATCGATAATGCCTCCCACGAAGGCGTTTCTTCAAGTTAAGGAATAGAAAAAAGTCACATGGGGCTAAATCCGGACTATAGGGAGGGTGAGGGATGCAATTCACGTTGATTTTTGCAAGACATTCAGCAACAACATTGGCAATATGCGGCAGCACATTATCGTGGTGCAGCATCCAGCCTGCTTCATGAAATGTGGTCTTCTGCGCCTGTAGTGGACTTGCGATGTTTTAAGGACATCCGTGTAGCATTGTCCAGTTACTGATATGTGTGAAGGTACAACAAGCTGATAAACCATTCAATGAATATCAAAGAATGAGATGACCATAACTCTCCCAGCAGAAGCAACCACTTTGGCCTTTTGGGGGGTTGGTGATGAAGGAGATTGCCACACTGGGCTTTGCTGTTTGCTCTCAGGATCAAAATGATGTAGCCAAGTTTCATGACTAGTGAATACGTTTGAAAGAAACTCCGGATCTTCCTCTTACATCAACTTTAACTGCATGTTACCTCCATTGTAGCGGTAGGCGATACTGAATATGTCGGACCTTGCATGGTTCTAACAGGTGAGAACCACGAATACCAACAATGAAACTACTACGGCGTGTTTGTTTCACATTAAGCTAACAGAATATAATAAGATTGAATTTTAGTGCGAAAAATTATGACCGTAAAAAAATTATGATCATTCTTTATTGAACAGCCCTCGTACAATACATTTTTGGTTTTGAACATCTCAAATTGATACATCTGGAAACAGCACATAGCTCATTCATTTTTTAAAATTATGTTTAACAAAAGCCTACTCTCCTGAAAGAAATTTTAAAACAAAGCCTTTAATAGTGTATTCCCTATTTGGCACTGTATTTATGTTAAAGGTCAAACAATAATTTCAAAATTCAAATAATAATCATTTCCTCAACCATTATTGCAACCTTTTGGAGTACTTGAGCACATTTTCTTAGGAAAAATTGACTGATAAATGTGCCTAATTTTGTGTTACACAATTATTTTCTTCTCTTGTTAATTTGGAGTGCGATCACGTAATAATTTCTTATCTTTATTAAATATCCTAATAGGTATATCGTTTTAGCTCTTTGGTTTACACATGTCCTTCTACACTCCACTTGTTAATTGTTGAAACTTGTGCTACTTGTTTATAGATTCCATTGCATCTATAACAATTAATACTGTAGGTTAAAGTTGTAGTCCGAATTTAGAAAACGGGTCACGGTCTTTCGGCTTATAAATTTCAAAAGTCTTGTACATTTTTATAAAGAAAAAGAATAGCTTAGTACAAAAAATAAAGAGTGGAACAGGAGTTTCAAAATTGAAACACATAAAGAATATCTGGAAAATATCCATATTACATAAAAATACAGAATTTGTGTACTTTAACTGGAAAGACATAGTTTCTTCAGTAATGCTTTGAGTTATATT
The DNA here is from genome assembly GCA_030765055.1 of Mantis religiosa. Lineage (NCBI taxonomy): Eukaryota > Metazoa > Arthropoda > Insecta > Mantodea > Mantidae > Mantis > Mantis religiosa. The sequence goes on from CM060959.1 coordinate 39,375,643, forward strand.
TTACATTTTAGAAGCCATTAGAGATTTTAAGAATTAAAAATATCATAATCTTCCTAAAAGCTCAGAAAATGTTTTTCATTTGCCTTAGAGATGTGTTAAATATATACTGTTTTAATTAACAGCATTAAAAATAACACCTTAATGTTAACAGGGACATGGTACAGACAAAGAGTATTTCATACAGAGCTTACAGTCAAGCTATATTATGTCTATCTCCGGGTGGGAGAGAGGGAGGAAACGGGAGTGCTCTGGGGTTGCACTGGAATCCAGAGCAAAAGCACAAGTAATAGCAGGATGTGACGTGTGCTACAGGTACCATTCGGCGCTAGGTTATTTCTTACAGCCGCAAGTCTCACTGGTTTGACACGGCCTTTCCTTTAGAGACAGGCGACCACTTCGCCGCCCCTACGCCGAAAACAGCAATTACGGAGTGAAAATCCTTTCGCAGAGCAGCACCACATTCATCTTTGCTATCTGCTTCATTCTCAACCACTCAGCTTGACACTCACCAACTAACTGACTGACTGACTGACCTTGACCATTACCAGAGTTTGAAGAATAGCTCCTTATCTAACTGCCATCTATCGGGGACAACACAAACTTATTGATGGCATCTAGTGGAGGGATATCAAAATTCATTACGCCATCCTTATTTTTCAAAATAAATATCTTCTCCCAAACCATTAAATCTATCGGTTCTTTCAATTGTTTCAATAATTTAACTTTTGGATATCTTTCATGATTGGATGACCAAAAATGATCAGCCACTGCCGATTTCTCTGTCTGTCTATATTTAATATTTCTGAAATTTTCCTTCGCTCTGGTTTCTAAATTACGTTTGGTCCTACCAATATAGATATTATCGTATTCTAAACAGTTAACTTGACAAATACCAGATTTTTTGTTGTCTGAAATTTTGTCTTTTTTAGAAAACTGTAGTAAATTGTTTGAAAAATTTTTGGAATCTTTTATTTGCCCATGGATGAGAAGTATTTTTTTTAAAAATATAATCATTTTTTACTTTTTTTAAGAGTGGAAACATCATTAACATTTTTTGAGATATAATTTTTCTGCTCCTCTGATTATAAAATCTTTATTAAAGCCGTTAATTAAAGAAGTGTTTATAATATGTTTATATTCTTCGTTTAGAGATATGTTTATCAATCTGTAAATAAAACTATTAAAAACAGCAAATTTGTGTGACATTGAGTTAAAACTTTTATTTTTTATATAATTATCAATGTAAGTTGATTTTCTATAGATGCCAATATTTAATGTTATTTTTATTATCTTAATACCTAGTTTACTTCACTGTCAGCAGCTTCAGGTTTTTACATAACTGTTCTATATTACTATTTCCTATTACAATTTTGGACCTAATACTCTCTTTACTTTTAAAAGCCATCACCTTACTTTTATTTGCAGATATAGTGAAATTAAACTCCTTTAAGATTTTGTTTAGCTCGTGTATTGCCTTCAGACAATTGTTTTCTGAGTTAGAGATAACTTGGTCTTCTGTGAATGTAAGGGATATTTCAACGTTCTTTATGTTAAGATTTATGGTATATATTCCTCTCCTACTAATCCACTGTCTCATAGTTTCTTCCACATAAATGTTAAAAGGTAGCGGGGACATACTGCAACCTTGTCTTCAGCCTAGAATAATTTTCTCTACTTTGTGCTTTTGTGCTCCATGTATTTGTAACTCTGAAAACCACTTTATATTGAGATAAGTATACCTGTAGGAGTATCCAAAATATATAAAAAGAAACTTCTGGAAATTGTTTACCCCCACAAGAAGCGATTGTGCTGAGGCAGATCTAATTAATCAGTTATTAAATAAATTTCATTAATAAATTATTCTTATGGTTTGCAAATTATTCAAAATAAATTTAGAATGAAGTGAACTTCAGAGAGTTTTCTCAGGAAATTGAAGATACACATACAATTTTTCATGATAATAACTTTAAAAATTCGGCAATTGCTCAAAATCATTAAAGCCGGGTTCGACTAAATCAGTAATTTCCAAACATTTCCCATGTAATGCTTAATTTGACAACGGGAGGATTTGTTTATAATCAGAGTCAATTATTTGAAATATTTATTGTGGCATTTAGCTATATTTTTAATTTACGTCCGCCCCAACATCTTCTTTAAATTCTTTTATTTAAGAAATCTCAAAACTTATATTTCGGTGAAATTTCTACATGCAAAATTTGGATGTAACACAGTATTTTCTTTATTTACAATGAGTATGTAGTACAAAATTAACATTAAAAAACGTAATACTGTGAGAAGGTATGAAAAATGCGCGGATACTGTAAGCAAGCCTTTTATTTCCGCGCTGCACTATCTGTCCCGTTGTGCGCGCGACAGTACATTTTGTTGTAGGTATAGAGGAAATACACGAGGTTTAAGCGATGATCAAATACTTCTAAAGCAGATCAACGTTGAGTTGCTTGGAATGTGATTCTTTCGTTACCAGCACAGAAAATCGAATAGCGACTTAGCAGTTGGAAGAAAGAACATCTAAGACAGATTCAAAAGAGTTTTTCTATACAGTATCACTTACTGCCACATGACTTCTACAAACTATTTTCACAGAACCTCCCATCCCATCCCATTCCTTTATTATCTTAACTTCGTGCCACATCGTTGGATGAATCCGAGCTCAAGTATACTCCTCCACAGGAGAGAAAGTCTCCGACGGATGAGAAGCAGGGGGTTGGCGAAGGTTCTCCCACCCCCCCTGGACAGGTTTATGACACCCCATGTCAGTAGTTACAGACCATTCAAAAACATTCTGACGTTTTCTGCTTTTGTGAATGAATCTCCTCGGTTTTAGTGTATAGAGTGAATGGGGCGTATGTTATTTTAACGGTCTGCCTCTTGTGTAGCAGAGGTTCTCCGCTACACACATTCGCTGTCGTTGTCCCTCTGTGTGACACAGGGACCTTCTTTGCGTTGCTGGACTATACCATGTTTTAAGCCATTGTTCCTGTTTTTAATTTACGTCCTCCAACGTTAAGTCATATCGGACGGTGGATGAATTGGCTGAAATGATGCTCAAATAAGTCCAGGATCCATGGAGCTTAGAGTTACCCGACATTCGTCATGAAGGATAAGGGAAAACCCCGGAAAAACCTCATCCAGGTAACTCACCCTGACCGAGATTCAAACTCGGGACCTCTTGAACGTGGTCCGAGGCGGACTGTTTTGAGGTAGGTTGTTCGGACATTTTTACTAAAAATGATTCTCTTATTTTATTTTTTAAACTTCCATTTCTGATAAAACCTTGACGTAAACTGCGTCATAAAACACGCCAGGTTGAAGATGCACCCAGTTGACGTGGTGATGTAGTGCCGATGGATTTAATGCTCCCTGTTATTCTTAATGCATTTTTCACTGTGAATGGAACTGTAGGTAGAGAAGTAACTTCAATGAGTAGAGCCAGACTGAAAAATTCAATGCCATAGCCGTACCTTGAACCACGGATTTCCCGCTCTCCGTGCGGTTGCTCTTAACCACTGAGCTACTATGGCCAACATGCCGACATGACATTAAATTCTCCAACTGACTCGTATGTTTCTCGGTAGACCATTAGGGGTTCTCATATGCTATGAAACACGCACATTTTGTAGCGACTTACTATGCTGTAATACTTAAATCCCTTAAATCACTGTTCAAATCCCGGCAATGGCATTGCATTTTTCAGTCTTGCTCTACTCATCCAAACTTTGGCCTACACACGGCGTCGGAAAGACACGATTCTTTCCAACAATTTACCTAAACTAAAAGGAGTCAGCTGGAGAATTTAATGGCATGCCGGCATGTTGTTCATAGTAGCTCAGTGGTTTAGAGCAACCGCACGGAGAGAGGGAGATCCATGGTTCAAATCCAGGCTATGGCAGTGAATTTTTCAGTCTGGCTCTAGTCATCAAAACCTTAGCCTACACACGCTAGTGGGAAATAAATGATTATTTCCATCAATTTGCATAAAACAGAAATAATTTTTCTACAACGCATTTATAGACATTTGTTGATTTGCTTAATACGGCCCATTAAAATTGACTAAAAATGTTAGCTACCTTTTCCGTCACTCTTTTCGAGATATGTTTCCCTTCCCTGCTTTACTCTTGTTTCAAGAACTAGATGCATTTTCAAATCTCTCTCGAAAATCACTTCGTATATTAACCGCTTCGTTAAAAATATCCACCCACAGAGGGAAACCTTTTACTTGCAGATTTAGTTCGATAAATTTCAACTGCGTTTCTGAAACCTCATTCTATTTGCTATTAAATTAAAATCTGTTTTAACGTAACCAGATTTACGAGCGCTTGCATAGTTGATTGTTTCTCGGAACTCTCTCGTGATTTGTCGTCTACTCACAACTTGTTTATGCATCGCTCTTATGAGCTTGACTAATACACGTCGTGTTGTTTGAGGAAGTTGAGTTTACGACACAAGGCGAATTAACACAGCCATTGTATGGCGTTATTATCCGGCTATAGTTCCATTAAAATTACTATACTGCGGAAGTTAGAGGTGCAAAACGATTTATTGATTTTACAAAATCTAGCAGCGGAAAACATGTACTCAGTTTATTTTAAACTAAATATTTTTTACATTCCTTGGCTGCAAGTACAGGTAGTTGGATAACTTATATTCAAAAGAGTTAAATCAATAAACGTCTTGAGCCAAAACTTAGTGATACGCAATTAAAACACAAGCTAAGGTAACAAAAAATTAAAGAAAAGGTAATATAAATAAAGAATGTGATTTTTTACATTAAGATAGATGTATTTCTCTATTAATTCTTAAATAAACTAATACTTCAAACGCTTATTCTATCTACTTATTAGAGATAGATATTTCTAGACCTGGATTTATTACAAACTGCTTTGCAATTACAAGAGAATATGATAAAGAAGGCTTAGTGATGAGATCTAAAATATTTTTTATTTTAGATCTCATCTCTAAGTAATTGCTTCGGAATTCTTCTATTGCATGGCGTTATCATAAGGAAAAAAATAAATTCCTGCTTGATATATATATATTTTATCAAATACATAAAACATCTAGGAATTCATATCGTCTGGCACGTCACCTGGTTGAACTATTACAACCTCTGGTAGGGGTTTGCCCACATCATGTGAGTAATTCCTTACATTTTGTACATACACCCTTCTGATCTTCTTGTCAGCTTCTTCTATTTACAAGAGTACCAGTTCAAGAAGCCATCCAACTTCTGAAGGAGCATTTTCCGACTGATACAATAGATCTCTTCCGACACACCCTGACGTCCACTTTCTTCTTGTTTGGTGGTACATTCTTTGAACAAGTAGTCGGAGTAGCAATGGGCTCCCCTTTGTCACCAGCTATAGCTAATTTCTATATGACACATCTAGAACATGAAATACTTGCCACAGCTCCACTTAAACCATCTCATTTCTATAGATACGTGGACGATACTTTTGTAATTTGGCCACATGGATCAGACACTCTGCCTAGCTTTGTTGCGCATCTCAACAGCCTTCGACCTCAAATACAGTTTACCATGGAAGTGGAGAAGGATGGAACTCTTCCATTCCTGGGCATTCCTGTTTCAAAGAACAGCAACGGTACACTGGGGCATGCTGTATATTGCAAGCCTACACACACCGATCTCTATCTGAACGCTCATATTTTCCATCATAAGTCTCAACGACTGGGAGTTCTCAATACACTGGCCCACAGAGCTTTGTCTATCTGTGATCCCAGCCATTTAAAACAAGAATTACAGCACCTAAGACTCACTTTCCGTCAAAACGTCTACTCCGAATATGACGTTGAAGCCTCGGTCACCAAAGCTAGGAAAGGGAAACCTGTAATACAGCAAGCGTCAGATAAGCCTACCGATACAACCTGCATCCCGTTTACCGGCAACCTATCCGGCAGAATCAGCAGAATTCTCGCCAAATACATCAGGACCATCCACAAGCCACCTCCGAAGATTAAACATCTGTTGAGACCAGTGAAAGACAAACTGGACTTCCAAGTTCCGAGAGTGTACCGCATTCCCTGTGAATGTGGGACACCGTATATAGCACAAACCGGAAGAATCATCGCTACTAGAATAATCGAACATGAACGGAGCATTCGTTTAATGCAACCTGAGAAGTCTGGGCTGACAGAGCTTTGTTTTGATAAATACCATAGAGCCAATTTTTTGGAGACGACCATCTTGGCTAAATGCAACAGTTACTGGGAGCGGAGAATTAAGGAGGCTTTGGCAATTTCCTCTGAAAGGTGCACGCTTAATCGCGATGCTGGATTTCAGGTCAGTTCCTCTTGGAAACCGGCCTTAAAAATGGAAATCCGTCGAATTAAGAAGCAAAGATCAATACAGCTTGATAATCAAGTTAAGTAGTTACGTCTCTTTGACATAATTTTCTGTGCTCACGCCATCTACTGACCTGGCATTTAATTGACTGAAAACAGTCCTTTGTTCAGTAATGCGAATTTTGATAGCGCTTTGTCTTTGTTTATAGTTGTGTTATATCCAGTATTTCAATTGAGCTTATAACATTTTATAAATATCCTGATGATGGGAGAGATGTACACTCCCGAAACGTTGATATCTACTCATCTTTTCACCTGGCTAGCTGTCCGAGATGAAAGTGAGCGTATTCGTCGCCAGGAAAGCTTCAGGTGTTATCTAGGAATTCGTTAGCACCAAAACAAATACAAAAGTTTTGACATTAGTCAGGTGGTATAACAGACCTTCATCTTTTCTGTAGTAATATTTTTGCTATATTATTGGGTTAACCAGGTATGTAAAAGATATTATAGAATGGAGAGAACTTCAGAGGGTATTTGCGGCAATTAACGATATGTACTTAATTTTAATTTAAATATCTTAAAAAATAAAGGTCGTTGATCAAAATCGCTAGAGTTGTTTCAGGCTAAACCAACAGTTTCGCTAAATATTTCTTATAAAAGGTACTTTGAATGGGGACGATTTTCTTAAAACATTCTTGCACATGAATGTTGCTGAACGTATATACTTATGCTGTTTAAAGATGTGCGGATTGTACTTTTATATAAAGTCTAAAATAACGAATTCCTTGGTAGAATATAATTTTTTCTCTACTTACGATACGCGAAGGGAAATTAAAAACCGATATAAATATCCTCTGAGTAGCTGAATAAATTAGAAGTAGCTTTGAGCACTCTAGCCAGAAAATGTTCCACGTTTTGCCAGCTTTTCTGGTGAGGCAATAGATCCCAGCACGCCAATCTTCTAGCCAGACTTGGGAGTTTGATGGATAAGGTCGAAACTTGCTATCTGTTTCTAGAATTAGATGCTTAATTATATTTTAGCAGAGAGTGAATTTCACTGTCTGTAGATGTCTGTAAATTCTTCTTATATTTTAAGTAAAAATCTTCTTTTTTTCGTTTTTTTCGGTAGTTAAAAGCTAACACTTTTCTGCATATTTTGGAATAGAATACAGTCATATACTATAATTATAAGTGTACTTATATGAAGTTTAAACATATAATGACAGCTGTCAGTATATTAGAATACTGCGCATGTATTTACAAAATTTGGAATAAGTCCAGAACTGTTTCAACGAGGAGCCTGCTAAGGAGCTTGGTTTACAGAGTAATTTTTGCTGCGTATTTTGGCATTGATATCGTCTTCTTTATTCTATTATTATTGGAACTAAAGATTCCCTAGTTTTGTTATTCTGTGGCTGTGGCTCGAGTTTTGATTGTAAGCAAAGTGTCACTAAAGTGTCACTAAAGTGTCACTAAATGAAAGTATTGTTGTGTAAGATGATGCAAAAGCTAAAGGCGTTTACAGATACGTAAGAACAAGGGCAATAGATTCTACAGGACCGTAGCCTTGCCTAAAGAATTCAATGAAAATGATACCCAATCATGTGGCAGTCGACCATGTGCAACTCCTCCAAGTGCTTCGAGAAGGCACTTTACAAACAAATGTAAATATTAATATAAGTATAAACTGTGTTGAAGACTGTACTCAATCTAATATTGTGATAGATCTAGACATTTTAAGACAATTGCTAGAAGAAGCTGTGTCACGCAGAATATGTACTGGTGAGGTTAGGTTACAAGAAGAATCGAGTGCAAAAACTGGTATAGGGAATAAATTGAAAATTGTATGCCTGAATTGTAGTTCTGAAACGTCATTTTGCCCTTCACAACGTGTGCTAAGAGTGACCTCTATGACAACAATGTGAGACTTGTTTGTGGCCTAAGATGCATTTGCAAGGGAATTGGAGCTGGTAAAATATTGTGTGATCTTATGAACTTACCAAATCCTCCTACAAGGTGTTTCAAACACACAACACTTTCAGGAAATAACCTGCAAAAAGCTGCAGAAAATTCCATAAGAGATGCTGCCAAAGAAGCTGTGTTCCTAAATGAAAATAATAAAGATGTTTTAATAAAACTTCAGAGTAAATTGTAAGCTACAGTTCTTATTGAAAACTTTAAGGCTGTTTTTTCAAATTTAAGCTTTTTTGAACATTTTGCCCATTTTCTCAGAAACTATAGGAGATATGTACATATAACTTTCACAAATTATAAAAGTAGGTTCAGAAACTCTTTAGATCTACAAACACAGTAATTTAATTAATAGGCTATATGTTATGGTGTTTTAATGCTAAAAATCAAGGGGAAATGAAACAGAAAAAATATATATAAACTGCTAAAACTGTAAATATAAGCTTCATTGTAGATCAGTAGCTTCTCTACGGAGTACATAATATGTTATAAAGTTCTCACGTATGTGCTGTTAATAGTTTCAGAAAAAAACGGATCACCAAATTGTACATTTCAACATAGGCGAGATAGGGCGTACCGTCTCACCTTAATGCAAAGGAGAGCAGAATTCCTAAGCCATCACATAGAAACCAGGTCTTGAGCCCACTGCATTTCATGATCATCAACTTTCAAGATAGGCCAGATAGGCCTGTTTGATGAGTCTTTCTTCTGCAATTGACATTTCAGTTTGTTCTCACTGAGTTTGTCATTAAATTCTTTAAGTTGTTCTCTTATTGTTTCATTTTTAATGTTATCTTTAAGACTAAAGCCAACTACGTACCTCAAAAATTTCATTTCAGCCGTTTCAATTATTCTTTTATCAGTTCTGTTCAAGGTCCAGGTCTCGGCTCCATAAGATATAATAGGCACTGCCATAGTTTTATAAAACTTTAATATAGTGTCTTCTTGTTTTGTTTTTCAATGTTCGTTTTATAGTGCCACATTTGTTTTGAAATTTATAGATCTTTTGTTTTAAATCTCTGTCACATTCATAGGAAATATCACATCCTAAACAATTAAAATATTTAACTTGTTCTAGTGTTTCGTTTTTGAGGAGCATTTTGGACCGTGTTGGGTATTTACCAATAAAAGACATCACTTTCCTTTTCTCTGCTGAAATGATAAAATTATACTTTGACATTGTTTTGTCGAGTTGGTACAAAGCTATATGTAATCTGTCTTCAGTATCTGCCAGAATGACCTGATCATCTGCAAACAGGACTGTATTTAAGATTGTACGACCTAACTTAAAATCTACTTTCAACTGAGCTTGCCACTCGGCAACTGCTGCGTCGATATAAATATTAAAAATAGTTGGTGACATTGGGCAGCCCTGTCTTACACCTAGGTTGATAGTTTCTGTCCTAAAACCATTATCCATGCTAATACAAATCCCTTCGTACATTTTCTTTATTATTAAAATTAAATGTTAAGGATATACGTTTTCAGTCATTATATCCCTTAGCTATAACGTAATCAACAAATAATATATGAGTCTCTAAATTAAATTCTCTGCTCTTTTGTATTATCTGTTTTATTAAGACGCAATCTGTCTTGCCTGAATTCGTGTTGATCATTATTGAGTAGTGATTCAGTTATTAAATTTAATCTTTTTGCAAACTTTTTACTAACATTTTACAGCTTGTATTTAAGAGACTGATCCCTGTATAATTTTTACATTCTTTTCTGTCACCTATTTTAAATTTGGCTTTATTACAGCCATTTTCCGTTCTTCTGGTATGTGTGGTTTGGACCAGCAAACATTTAAAAAATGTATTAGTCGTATTTTAAAATTTTTTGATGCGCACGTTATCAATTCCACATTAATTCCATCCTTTCCAGGTGTTTTATGATGTCTAAATTACGTTAGTATAGTTTCTAATTCCTCTAATGTAATTCACTGCATTTCCCTCATCCATATTTTATCTGCAATAAGGTATGGATTAAATGAAGTTCTAAAGATTTCATCTCAGAGAACGTGAAATAGAAGAATAGCATCAGTTTATTAAATATTTTATGGCTAATGTGGAAACTTTTTATCCGTTTCTAGGACTAGTTGTTTTTAACTGTGTTTTAGTAGAGAGTGAAGTTCACTGTCTGCAGGCGTTTGTAAATGCTTCTTCTATTTTAATCAGTATATTATATATGTGCATTGTTATTATTTTCTGTTAATGCAAAAGACAACAGAATTCCTAAGCCATCACAAAGAAACCAGGTCTTGATCCCACTGCATTTCCCTTATTTTTATTTTATCTACCAGGGCTGTTCAATAAAGAATAATTGCATTTTTTTTTAAAACGTACCTTTACACATCATCATAATTTTGATGGTCCTTCTCAAAATAGTCTTCCCTGAATTCGATGCACTTGTCCCAGCGTTTCTGCCAGTCTTCAAAGACATTCTGGAAACCATTTTTTGAGAGATCCTTCAAAATCGCCTGCGTAGCTTTCACCACTGCTTCTGATGGTGGATAATGCCTCCAACGTAGGCGTGTCCTCAAGTTCGGGAATAGAAAAACGGTCACATGGTGCTAAATCCAGACTGTAAGGAAGATGAGGGACGCACTTCACGTTGATTTTTGCAAGATACTCAGCAACAACATTGGTAATATGCGGCCGCGCATTATCGTGGTGCAGCATCCAGCCTGCTTCCTGGAAATGTGGCACACAATGAAATGTTCAGTATTTCATAAAGTGATCTTAAGGTTACTCTCTCACAATGGCAGCAGCAGTGTTGATGTTTTCTTCCGTAAGAGCAGTAACTGGTGCACCGGGTCCAACTTCCTTTGAAATTGATTGTCTCTCCTTTTTAAACATTTTAAACCACTTTCGATCTGTGCTGTAGGGAAGAATAAGCTCTCCATAGGCCTCCTGTAACACTGTATAGGCATCAAATGAAGATTTGTTGGGACGAAAGCAGAACTTCAAAGTCGCATATTGTTCCTCGCGTGTTAGCTCCATTGCAGCGGTAGGCGCTACTGAACATGTCTGAACTTGCCTGGCTTTCACAGGCGGGAATCAGGAATACCAACATGAAACTACTACGGCGTGTTTGTTTCACATTAAGCTAACAGAATATAATAAAATTGAATTTTAGTGTGAAAAATTATGAGCGTAAAAATTATGATCATTCTTTATTGAAGAGCCCTCGTATAATAAAGAATGGAGTAAATTTTGTTTTAAAAATTTCATCTCAGAAAACGTGAAATAGAGAAATAACTTCAGTTTCTTAAATATTTTATGGATAAGGTCGAAACTTTTTATCTGTTTCTAAAACTAGTTGTTTAAGTATAATTTGCTAGAGGATGAAATTCACTGTCTGCAGGTGTTTGTAAATTCTTCTTCTATTTTAATCATCAATGTAATATTATATGCTTCAGAACAAAATTATAGAGCGTCATATTTCTGTTTGCTTCAGCTCTCGGTTCTTCCTTCCGTTACGTTTCTGTTGGTAAAGGTTTAATATGGGTTAGCTTAGCAAAGCTTTAGTACGACCGTTAAAGTCATCATGTGCATACGCGCCCTCAGATTACATAGCAAAGCTCGAATGAAAAGTGAAAACCCACTCCCTCATTTGGAATCCATTAACTGCGAAATGGGAAACCTATTCCGGTAAATACTACACAGACACGAGTTGCAAGGATCATCCCCAACTGCTTATGCCCTTGTGAAGCTATTACCTTCCCAAGAATCTCAGAGATAGACTTGGATAATTATAGTGTTTCGCACACACACACCTCAAAAACAATTGTTTAAAATATTTTATATATTTACACTGCCACACCTTTCTCTATTCACTATTTTATAAAAAGTTATTACTTGTTCTGGTAATCTATTCTTTGTATTTTTTTTTTTCATATTTTCATCAAATTTTATAAACTCTCTGCATGAACGTCACCGAAAATGGTAATTACTTCCCGTTTTAGAAAATTTACAAGGGAGCTATCACTTTAATCACACTGCTACGTACCTGAAAATTTGATTGTATAATGCATGCTGTATAAAAACATGTGCACCAAAAATCTGCGGGACATCCCTAGTCAGCTGTGTACGGGACGGCACTACAGATGTATTTTTTTTATCTTGAAAAGTGCAGAGCGATGCGAAGTGGTATCTGGACGAGTCCACCTCAGAACGGTTGCAAATGGAGGGGAGGGCAGATCAGTTGCGTACCAGTTGCGAGCAAGTAAACACGTGCAGAGCTACTCGGTAACACCACAGCTTGTTTCAAAATGTGCTTGTCTCCTGGTTCCAAGAGAGCATTTATAAACGACGCCTCCTAGCAGCACATCAGGAAATAAAGTGCTACGTTTAAAAACACGAGAAATAATAACCAATATCCATATATTTATAAAAGCAGGAACAATGATCTGGGTCAGCTATAAAAATCTGGTGAAGGGTATCTGAGGCAACAGTTGTGTCTGAAAGCAGTTTAGGAGAGTTATTAAGCAAAGAAAAGCCATTGGAGCTAGTGCAACAACGTCCTTCTCTATGCCCAGTAAACAAAGATTAAGAACATGCACAAAATCTAATTTGGATGTTTTAATTCAGAAGTAGCTAGGCGAACTATGAATAATTTTTAAAGCACAGAAAAACCAAGGGCTTATGAAGCTAAAAATTCTACTGACTTCCAAGGCCGTGTCTAAATATTAAGAAGAGTTCTTTTGAAGCTAGGATTATTTGAAAAAAAATACATTAAGCGTGACAAATTTTAATCGAACATCGCACCATACGTGCAAAAAGGCTTAAGTATTTACGAAATATTCGGAGATATCGAAGTGAGGTTTATATAGTTTATACGGATGAAACTTATATAAATACAGCACATACTGGACCATATGCCTGGAGTGAAATATGGTACAGGGACTCTGCAGCGATATTGAAAGGCTGACAGTTGTTCATCATGCCTGCTGGAGGAGAACAGGGTTTTGTTCCAAATGCCTATGTACTATTTAAGATCCAACAAAAGCGTGGAGATTACTACCATAGTAAGAATTACAAGTTAGTTTATAAGAGCTGCAAAACTGGCTTCGAGAATGAAATTTGTTTTTAGACACCTTATGCACCGCCCTCCCCTCTCGTAATCTTACGCGTGTGACGCATTGTGGCGATAGGTGTACTATCACCGCCACAGTTGCTACTCATCCCTACCGCGCAGGATTCCTGTCAAGATAAAGTAATATATCTGTACTTACGTATGGCTTGTGTCTGCTCTGTCTCACGCTAGTTTAATCCTGCTCTAAACAACAAGGCGGTGCTGGCCCTACTCGCTACGTGTTAGACGCTACATGCACGCACATAGTTTTTGCAACACTAGCAGTACATATAGCAGCACTAACTTCTAGACGATAAATAAATAGATTTGTGTTACACATTAACTTATTAAATCTATGAGTTGGTTCAATTCTGAAAAAAAAAAACAGTCACAAGCTTTGCTGCGTATGGCACTTTTTTATAAAATCGTCGTATTTCTCCGCACGCTGTTTGCATTTACGCGATTTTTCCGGTGATCTTAAAGCTCCGGATGTTTGCTGTTCCATTTGTTGAAACACCAAGGAGATCACCAGTTTCTTTTTCAATGTATTTATATATGATTCCGTGTTTGTTTCTTTAAGCAACAGGAAACAATGCGCGATCATTCGCCTCTCGCCACTTTTTAAAGGTTTGCCTCGATTGTGTTAAATTTTGGCTGAAGCACTGCTCCATGATGAAAAGCTTACTGATTTTAAATTGAATATACCTAAGTGCTCTTGGGCTTGTGAAGAAAGCGAGATGTACAGGAAATACAGTGTCGAATAACAGAAGCAACTCCACACTGTAAACAATAACATCTTAATCAGCATTCAACTCGATACAAACCTCGTTGCGAGAGAGCTGCCTGGTATAGGAACGCAAAAATATTATATAATAGCAGTGTCCTTTAATTTAACATAAGTGTGTATAATTTCACCTGTCCTCTGTCTAATCTGTATATAGTATACAGAACACATTTATGTGGTATGTGAAGCAGAAAGATAAAATGCAAGGCTAATACGTTTATAAGAATCGAAAAATTTGCATACTTTTCTCTCTCCGAAATGAACTAGCACAGAGCAGTGGTCAGAAGACTACTTACAGTACTGTACTTAAAGGAGGGGTTTATCGTACGCATGCAAACAAAAGAAAACGCCCATTAACTTCGCTAAAAAAATAAACAGTTTAACTGCTTTCTGTCCCAATATCTCTGTCTCCGTCTCTCTTCGCGCCCAGATGTTTACAGCAGGATTAACCTAGGTTGAGAAAGATTATAGGCTGCTTCCCGTCAGGGTAAACAATCTCTCCGGTACAGTACTTAGATCTTCCTATGTATTCTGGACTCATTTTCCGGTACTTACTGCTGTACTGCGTACCCGATTTTTGGCAGATAAGCCTCACAAAGGGCGGAGATGTCATAAATCTCTCAAGTGCGTATAGGTGATATATACATAATCACGGAAATGCCTTTTTAGAAAAATAAAAAAAAACTACTTGCCTGAAGTCATGCGCTTTAACGAGATTTACATTTTGATGTCCTAAGACCTTGTTTATGTCTTACAGATAACCAGTTACACAGATGTGTTACAAAACGAAAAGGAGTTCAGGGGTGATTCATTAAAAGAACTCGTAATTTGTAATTTATTTCTCATCTTTCCTTTTACATCATCAAATGGAAATACAAAGTCAAGATTACAATTATAAAATTCATACTGAAAAATGACATATATTCATAAATCCTGAAAATCCCACCATGTTGCCCACCATTGAATAATAATTCGGTCCCCATACACCTAACTCTAGGTTTTTGTGTATTGGAGTCCCTCCACTCCTTGTTATTTCACCTATCCCACTCTACAATTTTTCTTAATCGTTCTTTAACTTTCCCTACATGATTGCCTATATTTCTCCTGTTCTTTTCCCCTTTTACTGACAATTTTTTTTTTTCTAATTACTACTTCACCCGCCAAATTGTCCCATTTACGTAGCCAAGCCTGCTCTCTCCATATCTTTGTTTGAGTACAATTTAATATACAATAGATATCTGCGTTCTCTTCTCCACGCAAGGACATTTACCTAGCTCCCTCTCTTGACCTATACCTTTCAAGTTTCTCCCTCCTGTTCTCGCCCAAGCAAAACCTTCTCGCCCTAACTTACTACATATATCTATATGTCCTTCCCTCCCCCAGAAAAGAACTCGTACATAGACACAGGCACATGGACAGACAGACACAGAGAGAGAGAGAGAGAGAGAGAGAGAGAGAGAGAGAGAGAGAGAGAGAGAGAGAAATGTGTAGTGTTTAACGCCCGCGTTTACCACATATGGCACCGCAGGCAATGACACTGATGATACATGAGATGAATATGGAGCACCGGTGGAATGAGATGGCGGGGGAAACCGGAGGTCCCGGAGAAAACCCGCCCCAGCGCCGTGTTGTCCATCACAAATCTCACTTTGCGGTCGCCTGGGATCGAGCCCGGGCCGCCTAGGTGAGAGCCAAGCGGTCTAGTCACTGAGCCACGGCGCGGTCTAGAGAGAGAGAGGGGGGGGAGAGATATGGACACACTTTTTAAAACAAATGCGTTTTTAAAGTTCAGAGGTTTTGTTTTCAGTGCCTAATAATTAAAAAAAAAAATCTTTATTTGAGAAAGTAAAAATGATTTGTCCAATATCAACAACTTCAGCGTTTCACCGCGTAGGCTTCGGCGGCCGGTGTCCATAGTAATAAAGTCTTCGGGGGAAGGTCGCCTCTTGGCTGTTCGCTGTTGCCAACGTTTCGCCCTAATATGTAGGGCTTCTTCAGGGCTCTTCTTGACACAACTCCTGCGAGGAGTCTTCTTTGGGGAATCCTATTATGTTCCATCCTACAGATAGGGTTGTACAATCGTTCCATGCACTGTCCTATTTTTCTGTTAGTTTAAATATTCCTGTTTTCGAAACTCTACACTCTTCTGTTTGTTCATTAAAGTATAACCTGCATCAAACCTCAAGGATTTCATTTTCGCAACTTCTAACGGTCTTAAAGTATCTTTACAGTCCAACACTCAGACGTGTATAATATAGCTGGAACTGCTAAAAATTGTATAAAATGGCAATAGATTTTCTTTGCGAACCTTCTTTGATAAAGTTCTTCGAATTGTTCCACATATATTTTTATATAGATTAAGTTTTCCACTTATATCTTTTGTTTTATCCTTGCCAATGTAAAATGCTTAAAGCTTGTTCAACAGGTACAATAATCAATTATACTTTTAGCTCAGAACGGGGTCTTTTACATAATATGTCATTACCCTTTGTCAGCTGACATTTTCAAATTATATTCAATATTCTAAAATTGTCAATAGCTCTTTGGAGATGGTCTTTAGTAGATGGTACAACTGCTTGATCGTCAGAAAAAGCTAAAATGTCAATGTTTATATTATTCATTTTAAACTATATAGTTGTTACCAGTTCTGTTATTCTGAACAGTTGAGGAAGCAGAAACGGAAGAAAAAAAGAGGAAGAAAGTTTATAAAGTATTTTACCCTTTAAACGAATGACATCGTCTAAATAAATATTAAGTAATGCGGCTGAAGGTAGCCACTTTAATTTTAAGTTTCATTTGCTACAAATATTAAACTATACAAAGAGTTCTCGTTGCAAAATTAAATTAATTTAACATTCTAGCTTAGAAAGCTAACAGTACAGCGTCGAGTAAGGCCTCCTAGTAGCGAATAGAAGTCGTGAATTGGATGTTATGTGACACACAGTTAAACATCCACCCCTTCCAATGTCCGAGAGGCATAGAGGAGCAAGGGAGTGTCTTAAGTCACACCTATTCGTCCCGAGTAATCCTATGCAGATTTATTTAGTTGGGACTTGTGTACCCCATGAGAAGTTGATCACGGTCACTCCCTTGGTTCTTGCGTTGATCACGACGATGTCAGAGTAGAAAGCTGTGGTTACCGTGAAGGAGAGGGATCCACAGACCAATATCGCAACAGTCAGAAACTTTACCAAGAGCTGCTGGCTGGATTTGAGGCGAAAGAAGCTTGAGCATTAACGCAATGCTGAAAAGCCGCACACAAGTTGGAGGTCCCGCTGAGTTTGGTTTGGACTACGTTACCTCTTTAACTCTGCAGTGCTGAGATTTCTGCTTACTCAGATTTCTACAAGCAAGTCTGGAGAATGAGGAGATAATTATCTTGGGAAAACCAGACTTAGTTACCGAGTGAAAACACAGATTATGTCGAGGACTAACTTGAGCAAAGCCACCTTATTCGACAACGTTAACGTCAACATTTATGGGTAAGCCTCGTGAATAGAGAGGGCAAAGTTGGACTTGCTCGGTTCCTTATTGATTCTCAGCTTCCAACACAGGGTTGAAACTCTGTACACAAGGTGAGGAAGCTATTAAGAATCGCGGGTCAATGCCATTTGGTGTGCGAAATGCAAACTTCGTACTGCATCAGAAGCGCACTTGTCCTTTAAAATGCTGAGATTTATAAGGAATTTTTCCAAGTGATTCATTTATCATTGCGTAGAAATAAAAGCATGGAAATTGCTTCTTTAGCCTATTTTCCTATCAAACCAGAGGAAACAATTTAAATTTTCCTTAATGATCACTAACTACTTCTATAGTATTCTAAATTCTTTGCATGGACTGTGTTTTTTATTAATCATTGTATTGCACCATTTAATTATGTATAACTGACTTTGTATTCTTACTTAAATATTGTATATATATTTTTGTTCTTCCCATTGACGTGTCCTATACCATCCATAATAACCTGGGCAACAATGAAAATGTTTCGGGCTTAAAAATTGTGAATTTATAGGTATTTCCATCTGCTGAATTCAAAAATCACCATAAAATGATAGATTAGCTCTTGTTTTGAAGATAAAGTAACATTTCATTTTTACAGTGAAGATTTTAAATTTGGGAAAATTTTTTGGGAGTTTGCAAAACTGTCAAAAAGCAAGAGACAACCAGAGAGAAAATTTGGAAATTAATTGACGCAAAAGTGAAGGAAGGCATTTTTGTCGGACCTCAAATAAGAGAACTTGTAAAGGATCCTGCCTTTGAACAAATTTTGGAGTGGAAAGAAAAGGAAGCTTGGGAAGCTTTCGAGGGAGTTGTTAATGGATTTTTAGGCAACAAAAGAGATGACAACTGCAAACATTTGGTAATAGTGCTCCTTCAAAAATACCGTAACCTTGGATGCATTATGTCCCTTAAGATCCATTTTCCCCACTCCCACCTAGACTTTTTCCCTCCTAGTTGTGGAGCTGTTAGTGATGAACATGGGGAGAGATTCCATCAGGACATTTCTGTTATGGAACAAAGATATCAGGGCCGTTGGAATGAAGTAATGCTTGCGGATTACTGTTGGTCTTTGTATAGGGATTCTGCGGAACTCCATCACAAGGGGCAAGCTAAAAGACGACGAAAACAATAGGCCACCACATGATTCTCTTCAGACACGACTATCTGCGAAGTATTTCTCCAGCAATTTAGAAATCTTAGTATGTAATTACCAGTTAAGAAATCAAAGGCACATTCGTTGCTGTTAGCACGTATGTAATTAAAATGTATCCTTTTCTCTCAATTCGTTAATATGTAATACTTCCACCTTGTGTATATCATAGAAACTAGAGCTAATAAAAATTGTTCATTGTCATATTTGTTTTTCTCAACCCAAAATTAGTTGGAATTGCCTCATGAAGTGCTCGAAGCATTCACAAATTATTTTTTGTTGCCCAGTGTGATCATTTCATAACCCCAGGACGTTTGAACAATTGAAGAGAATGTATATAAATTTGTTTAATAGCAAAACTATTCAAAGGAAAAAAGTCAGCATTTTACACGAAGTCCCAGTATGACCAAGAATTTGAAGGGAGCTTAGAATTTACATATTAACACCTCTAGTTTGTTACTTTTATATTACATTCTCTCAGTTCATGATGATTTAACTTCTAAAAGAAGTCTTAAGAAAGGCTTGCTTATACTTCATTAATATTGAAACAAAATAGGCAAAAATGGTTCATTAAAAACTCTGTAGTAGACTCAAGTGCTTCAATTTTGTATGCTGTTTCCTAGAAATAACAGATGAATGACAACACTTTAAGGAAACGACATGCTGAGAATGCAAACAAAATAAACAACAAATATTTAAGTTTACTAATGGGTAAAATGATGCAGATAAATCTGTTTACACAGTGCATGCTTGTTCCTCTTTTAGTTTACCAGAAACTGTCATTGCAAAGAACTTCTTCCTTCAAAGATATGCTTTAATAGTTATGAAAATATATTACACATGACCTGCTTTAATCAAAGTGCTTAACAGCTTGTGAAAATACAATGCATCGAAAAATATCTTACATGCAAAGAGCTTTGTTTGAGAATAATTTTGTTTTTATACCTTGTTATTTCGTTTATGATCCTATGCTTTCATGTTTACAGAACTTATTCATCCTTTCGTTACATAAATAACGGTGATGTTCAATCCGATGAGATTAAATTATTGGTGAACACTTACGCATATTATCCATACCTATGACTGAGCTATGTTCATCTTAAGGTACATATTTTGGCAACGGTCACATGCCAATTTTTTTTTAAAGCGACGGATGTTCATCCTCCAATGAAAACACCTTCGCATTGGCTTTTTCTTAACCATTCGGAGATTTTAATGATTATAAATATTTCCTACAGTTGTTCCTCAATAACAGTTTCTATTTTTAATAGTGTGTAATTATATTTAGTACGTTGTTTAATTGTATGATTTAGAACTGTTCTTCACAAGCGAATCTCCACATTTATTTCCCTAAGGCCATAATAATGCTGGATTGAAATATTTCAAACTTCTAACATTTTTATGCTTTTAGATTTTACTTCTTATAGTATACGAAGGCTGAGCAGCAAAGATTGACTCTGATTTTTTTTTTCACGGCTGTTAATTGCTGCAATTCAACGTTTACATGATCTTTTTCAAAGTATCCCCCTCCAACTTCAATGCATTTTTATAGCGTCTCTGCCAGTCCTTGAACACGTGCTGCAGGCCATTCTTTGTCAGGTCCTTGAGAATCGCCTCACGTTTCTAGAACACTGCTTCAGAGTTCTCAAATCGAATACCTCTAAGCTTCGATTATCACCGGTGATGAGTCATGGCTGCATCATTATGATCCTAAAGGAAAACAAGCCACCACAGTGTGAACATCGCCAGGTTCTCCAACACCAAAAAAGGCAAATTTGTTCCATTTGCAGGGAAAGTGATGGTGATCTCATTTTTTTACTGTAATGGAATGATTTACCAGCATGCAGTTCCCCCTCACACTACTGTTACAGCAGCATGCTACACGTCAGTATTGGCTACACTGAGGAAGCACATTGCAAAGAAACGACCAGAACTTTCTCGGACTGCGTGGCGACTTCATCATGACAATGCACGGCCTCACGTCGCAAATCAAGTCACGCAGTTTCTGGCTCGATTCAACATTACCTGTGTACCACACTCACCTTATAGCTCTGATTCTACACCCACTAATTTTTTATTCCCATTACTAAAGGCAAAGCTTAGAGGTATTCGATAATATAATTATTCGATATATAATGTAATGTGAGTGAAGCAAATCAGATTTTTGTTCTTAAACTCCATAGTTTAGGTCTTTATGTTCAAAGCAAGTACTCCTCCATCAATTCAATTAAGGCTCCTTAAGGTAAAATTAATGTGTGAAATATATTAAATTATTTAAGGGGAAAAAACTAGGTTAACAAGCTCTTCGTTTACCTGCGATATACATTTAAAAGAAACAGTCTTCGCTTTAGGCTGCTAAAGCAGCGGGTGTTGAAATCGTCATTCGAACTTCCATTTGAGTCAAAAAAGGCAGCGTCACACGCACATTTGGTTAAGTGGCGCCTTTGATACAGCGCATCCACAAACGCGTCACACGGTCATTATCGTTCTGTGATCGTTACGTATGAATAAAGCTGTTAACATCAAGTCAGGAAGCTTACAGAAACGGCTACTGTTTTCGACAAGTAAATGTGTGTTGTTGGAACGATCGATTGAAAGCGTTGCGCACGCAGCGGTGTGATTTCTATGAGACGCTCGCTACGAGGGTTTAGAAGGAGAAAGTGTGTTGCTACAACTGTGTGTACGTATGTGTGTCGAGGAGAAGGATCAAAAAGCTCCCAGCCTTTGGCTCAGGCTAATGGTTTCATCTCCGACGTCAGATGGACCTATACCTACTGACTTTCTCGCTCCCAAGGGATAATTCCTAATTTTAGAACCGTATCCCGTGACAGAATGATGGAAGTCCTGCATGAAGGAGAAACGAATCGCATTTACCCTAGGGATGAATTTTCAAATCGGAGGAAAAAAAGATCCTTCCCTGCATACATCATCGATTACGATGGAGAGTCAGGAAGGTGCCTTTTAGATGGATATTTCTTCGGATGTGCCGAAGATTCTGAACTTCCACATTGAATGTGTTTGATATTTTGACTTTGTTGGTTCCTAAAATTAAAGATCAAGCTTGCAGAAATTTAAAATGCTCTTCATTTTCATAGTAAGACACTGTTTGTAATCCCCCCTTTTTTTGTAATTTACGTCTTAAAACGATGAATGCAATGGGTGAAATGATGCTCAAATGAGCACAGGGTCTATAGGGCTTAGACTTACCCGACATTCGTCTTTCAGGATAAGGGAAAACCCCGGAAAAAACCTTATCCAGGTAACTCACCCTGACCGAGGTTCAAATTCGGGACCACTTGAACCTAAGGCAGACATGCTACCACCACACTACCCAGGCGGCCTTGTACTCCCCTTTGCAGCAAGCTGACGTAACATAAACCAACTCAATCTCTCGTCACTGCTGCACACCTAAATAAACAAAAGAGTTCACTTTCAAACCACAGCTGCACGCGGACAACTATCAAGTCCTATTACGACTGTCACGATAAATTAGCCACAGCTTCTTTTATATCTCCACTCACTGTTCCAAAATTTAGTGAGATTTTCTGTGACAATCAAGAAAGCGAACCTTCCAGTCACCTCTGTTCATCTGTTTCGGGAAACTTTTTGTCTCCGTGGTGCACCATTTTACCCTTTGTGCGCGCCGACCGCGCCAGTTGCAACAATGAGATCGGCGACAGTATGCACAGTCCTGTCCTGTTTGTTATCGTTGACTCCCAGTAGGGGAGGGTATCCGTCCCCTTCAGCTGCCGTGGTGCGGGCGCTGCGGACCCCTAGCACTCGTGGTACCTCTGACATTAATAGAGGAACCTCAGACCGAACATTCGAGCCCCTCCCTGAATGGGGGTTGTTCGGACTGGGTTGGACTCGTGGGGACAGTTTGAGTCTAGAGGTTCTACTCCCATTAGCCTTGAACCCGTAGGAACAAGACCCGGGCCTCTTTCAACCAGGGAGTTATCCGAGCTGTCCCAAAGGGCGCTCGGCGTCCTACATGGGGCTTTCCATAGGAAAAGACCTGGGTTACAAACAAGCCCCCCAAACTGGTCCAAGGACACAAGACGGGATGGAAGTGGATACGCCACTTACGCGCGCCAACACCAAAGGGGAAGGCTACCGATAAGACCTCGGTGGGGCCACCTGGCGATCTAGTACACCTTCTACTAGCTTTGCAGGCTAGTACGCGGGAGAATTAATGGCTTCCCTCAACCCCGTCCATAGACGTACCCGATTCCCACGGGTGTCGGGAACCACTGACCCCTCGAGACCATCCCAATCCGAACAACTCCCGGAAGAGGGGCTCAGATGTTCGGCCCGAGGTTCCTCTAGTAACGTCAGGGACTCGTGGGGACAGTTGTTCCCGATACCCTTGGGAGATCGGGTACGTCTCCGGACGGGGTTGAGGGAAGCCATATATTCCCACGTACTAGCCTGCATAGCTAGTAGACGGTATGCTAGATCACCAAGCGTCCCTATCAAGGTTAATCGGTAGCCTTCCCCTTTGGGGTTTGCGCGCGTAAGTGGCGTATCCACTTCCATCCGGTCTTGAGTCCACAGGACCAGATGGAGGGGCTTGTTAGTCTATAGGTCTTGCCCTATGAAAAGCCCCACGGAGGCGCCGGGCGTCCATTTGGGACTGCTCAGTAACTCCCTGGAAATTAGAGGGAAGGTCATTCTTCACTGTGTGGATTGCCCTGGTAGATACCCTGGAGCTTATATATGTTATCTTTGACTGTTAAAATTATCTAAAAGTTATATCCTATATTGGCCTTCTTTTCTAGGACTTCATTGAAATCGATGCTATTGGCCACTTTGGGAAAACATGATGTGTAGATGTGTATTTTTTAAAACAGGGAGAAAACTACAGAGCTATAAAGAGATGATTAATAAATACTCTATCACAACAAAAAAGAGTGCTACCACTACTACAAACCCTACTAGTACTACTGGATTATATTTTGCTCCCCTCTGCACACGGCAATACCAGGGTGGTCTGAAAAGTTTCCGACCTAATATTTTTTATCATAGTCTCCTTGTAAGTCTACATACTTCTCCCAGCGATGCTCCCATCTCTGTACTCGGCTCTTTTCGCTGCAAAATAATTGTTCACGAAGGTGATCACCTCTTCATTTGTTGAAAATCTCTGTCTTCCGAGCGCAGTTTTCAGATGAGGGAACTAAAAGAAGTCGCTTCGGGCTAGATCTGTTGAGTAAGGTGGTTCGTGAATTTTCACCATTGTAACCACTAAGGTGTGAGACGGTGCACTGTCTTGGTGAAAAAGGATTTACTTTTTATGCAAATGTGGCCGTTTTTCTGCAAGTTCTACCTTCAGTTTGTCAAGTAATGATGCGTAGTCTGTTCCTGTAATGGGTTTTCCTTTTTGAAGAAAATCGATTAAAATAACTCCATGATTATCCCAAAAGAGTCGATATCAATTTCCTAGCCGAAAAAACCAGTTTTTGCTCTTTTTCGAGCCGGTTTCCCCTTTGCAGTCCATTGTTTCGACTGTATTTTTGTTTCGGGCGTATAATGGTATATGCAAGTTCCATCTACAGTAATTAATCGGCACCAAAACTCGGATATATTGCGTTGACAGTTACTAGGAGCGGAGAGTTTTGGCCATTTCCTCCGAGAGGAGAACACTTAATCGTGATGCTGGATTTCTGTTCAACTCCTCTTGGAAACTGATCTTAAAATGGAAACAATATGCCTGAGAAGCACTAATCTATTCAGCATGATCATCAGATTAAGAGGTTACGTTTCTATGACCTAATTAATTTTCTGCACTGACGCCATCTCCCGATCTGGCATTTAATTTTCTGCAGTCTTGTTCAGAGATGCGAGTATAGGCAGTGCTTTTTGTTGTTGGTTTTTTTTTTTGTCTTATCTCGCTTTAGCATAAATATTTTGAGTTTCCGAAACGTCGATTTCTAATCGTCTTTTCACGTGACTTGTTTCCCAAGAATATCTTGAACATATTCGTCGCCAGGGAAGCTTCAGATCTTACTCAAGGAATATTTTTATGTTTGAGCGAAATATAGTACTATCAAATGATTCAGTAGTTCTTTGCAAGCATTTTAATCACGTACTACGACAGTTTTGGAATAGCACATACAATTTCTGGAACCTTAAGTTCTCAGTGGTACATAGTAAAACATGTAGCGGAGCTGCATTCCCTAACTATTAATGGTGCGACGGGTCGCAGTCTGTCAAAATTTGGAACTTCGGTTTCCAAACAGCAGGTTGGTTTTAGGTGGTAACGCTTGGGTTTCACATTCGGAGGTTCTCGGCTAGTTATCCAGTTACCGACTAATTTAATAAAGGTTTATTGTTTTTAATCTTCTTTCTTCTGTTTTCGAAGCCTGCACTTAACATAGAGGAGGCGCTGTGGTCACTTGTTCTCGAAGAAGAATTGATGTCGACTTGCTGCCGAGATAAAATTTCAGCGTTTGTAGGACATTACGACGAGTTCCTTGTTCGTTGCTAACCCGCTGGTCCGTCCTACTCCCTTCCGTGTCTGGAGCACAATAGCCTGATTAGCCTCCATGTGAAATCCACTACCTTTGCATTCTACCTCACTGACTAGAAATCGCAGTGAAGAAAGCGAAATTTCTTTCCTTTGTTTATTTTTAATATTTGATGCACTAAAACAGTAAAACAGTTCCAGAATCGGACAGTTGTTGTTGTTCTTGAGTCCAGAGGGTCTACTCCCATCAGTCCTGCACTCGTAGGACCAAGATCCCGGCCTCTTTAAACCAGGGAGTATCCGAGCTGTCACAAAGGGCGCTCGGCGTCTTCCGTTGGGCTTTCCATAGGGCAAGACCTGGGTTACCAACAAGCCCCCCCCCCATCTGGTCCAAGGACACAAGACGGGATGGAAGTGGATACGCCACTTACGCGCGCCAACACCAAAGGTGAAGGCTACCGATATGACCTCGGAGGGGCCGTCTAGCGATCTAGCACACCTTCTATTAGCTCTGCAGGCTAATACCCGGGAATATTAATGGCTTCCCTCAACCCCGTCCGGAGACCTACACAATTTCCACGGGTATCGGGAATCACTGCCCTCTCAAGACCAACCCAATCCGAACAATTCCCAGAGGGAGGGGCTCGAATGTTCGGCCCGAGCTTCCTCTAGTAACGTCCGCACCACGGCAGCTGAAGGGGACGTATCCCCTCCCCTATGGGAGGGACAGACTCGGACATTAAATGCGAGGATCTACTCCCATTAGTCCTGGACCGTAGGACCAGAACCCGGGCATCTCGGGTATATTTACCGTAGGACAGTTCCTATTTTATAAACTGCCCCCCCCCCCCCGCCTGCACGCGGCAGACGGGACGGAAGTGGATACGCCACTTACGCGCCGGTCCTTAATGAACCAGCTATCAAAGAAACCATGATAGGGCCGCCGGTGATCCAGTACACCAACTACTAGCTCTGCAGGCTAGCACCCGGGACTTATGAGGCAACCCTCTACCCCCTCCGGGCGGCCGAGGCCTAGCCGGAGGTACCCAATTTCCCGTGGGTGGCGGGAACACACTGCACCCTCTAGTCCAACCCAATCCGAACAGCTCCCAATGGGAGGGGCTCGAATATTCGGCCCGAGGTTCCTCTAGTAACGTCAGAGGTACCACGAGTGCTAAGGGGTCCACAGCGCCCGCACCACGGCAGCTGAAAGGGACGGATCCCCTCCCCTACGGGAGGGACAGAATCGGACAGTTCATATAACTAGAAATGGCGTTCTACCATCCTTACCTAATCTCAGAGAGGGAGGTAGATGAGATAATGGAAAGAACACTTAACGCCCGGGACTGCAATTGCACCTTTTGGGCATACACCTCAGGAGGGACGGATGATGTGAAGGAAGCGCTTGGTGCAATGTGCTTCAGAATTGACAACTTTCCAATATGAAGAATGCTTCGAAGGTTTCACTCCAGCAGAAACCGGAGAAAGCTCGTTTTGGTAATGGAATCCCAGAAGACGACCCTCTAGCTCAGCCTCGGTGCTATTTTTCCGCCATCGATCAGATACCGACCAGGAGTCCTTCTGTAATTTGGAAATTGGAGTGGGCAGCTCCCACAGAATTCAAACCCGGTACCTTCCGTTACCTTGCTTCACCTATTATCGTTGAACCACCTTGCTCTGTTACACAAGCAGACAAATAACTTCGTGTGTAATGTTCCCTTTGCTATAATTCTTTGTGATGTTTAACCCACAATTGACATATTGCAAATG
Source organism: Mantis religiosa (assembly GCA_030765055.1). Taxonomy (NCBI): domain Eukaryota; kingdom Metazoa; phylum Arthropoda; class Insecta; order Mantodea; family Mantidae; genus Mantis; species Mantis religiosa. The sequence goes on from CM060959.1 coordinate 39,402,676, forward strand.
CCGATCAATACGTTATAGATTTGAGGTTTGAAGATCTCAAATTTAGTCGTGCATATGCTCAAGGGCTTCGAAACGAATAGTATTCCAGTCATTTATGAACTCGCCGTTTGTCAAATTGCTCGAATTTACGGTTGAGCAATTTCCCGAGGGTGTATTTTTGCTCTCCACTGAGGTAGCTTGCTAAGGCAATCAAAATCACTGGCCAGGATTTCAATTTCAGGGGCGATATTTTTAGGTTATAATCTTTGCTTCGGTGCTCCCTACCGTTGGAAAAGGAGTGGACGCAGGTAAAATAAAGACTTGATTTGCTTGGATTGACTGACGGTGCTTATGCAGCACTGTGACGGAATGCCTGTTAAGTGCTAGAGACCTTTTAACCTTACATTTTAGTCACAAGTTATAGGCCTTCAGGCCTATTCCGAAGCTGACAAGACTGCTACATCTTTTTCTTGTCTTCCAAGACTTCGTCTACCTGTAGGTTCATAAAATAGAACTTGAAAAAGGAATTCGTAGAACATATTTTTCCATCGTTTTTGATTAATTTCTTCAATAATGTTTTTTCCATTAGCTATTTCCTTATTAAATTATTTCTATAACTATCTCTTCTAGTAATTCCCAAAAATGGTCGTAGATGGTGGCGTGTCCACCTCACGTTCAAGAGGTTGCGAGTTCGAATCTCGGTCAGGGTGAGCTACCCGGATAAAGCTTGTTCAAGGATTTTCCATTATCTTTTAAGACGAATGTCGCGCAACGCTAAGCTCTATGTACCCAGGACTCATTTGAACATCATCTCACCCATTTCATTCACTGCCCGATATGACTTAACGTTGGAGGATGTAAATGAAAAAAATAATAATAAATAAATAGCCAAACGACGGATTTTGGAAATAAAAGTATCGCTGAACACGAAGTCTCTTCTGATTTTTCTGTCACATAGGTCAATCTTACGCATGATCAGATGTGTTAGTTTCTTTATATTAATAGAAATAAACCTTTAGGAAAATAGCTTAACAATGCACTTACTTCTTAATAAAAAAAAGAAAATTCGGGCACTGAATCTATATAAAAAGTTAAATTTAACCACTGGCGCGACAGCCCTAAAAGGGCCGAGGCCTACCAACCCGACTGCCGGCCTCACGCCCACTTACGCACGGCAGAGGTGGGTGATCATTCAACCGACACGGGGAGATGTGGTCAGGATCTAGGCATCCCCCAGCCGTTGGTTTTCGTGACCAGGACGTCTTACCTAGCGTAAGCTCCTCACTTTCCTCACGATGCTCAGTGGGCACCGTCCCTATACCCGGAAACTAAAATCCGGACTCCATGGGTGGGATCGAACCCGGGCCTTTTTCTGTGGCCATGGCATAGGACACTGAAGCTATATGCAGATGTTTAGAAACATCCTTTCCTAAGTTGGATAGAACATTGTTACTTCTATGATATGAGAAAGAAATGAATAGCGACAAAATTAAAATTGTTAAAATAATGAAATATGGAAACCATAATTTCTTGGAAATTGCTGATGATGAAAAATAAGTTACATCAAATAATTATGTTCTATTGAGTAAATTATGGCTGTTTTAATTATTACCAGTAAGACAAAATTAGGCATCATTGTTTCTATATGTGGAGGCCTTCGGAGAGTATTCTCAAATTCGAGATCTAAGTTTAATTTTTCATGTGAATATATTAAACGTGTGGAATCTTAATTAGAATTTATAGAGCCAATTTTGAGAGTATGAAAACGTTTTGTACATAAAGTGTGGTTTGAGGTGAAATGAAATGAAATGTGTAGTGTTTAGCGCCCGCTTTTACTACATACGGGACCGCAGGCGTTGACACTGATGGTACATGAGATGAAGATGGAGTACAGGTGGAATGAGATGGCGGGGGAAACCGGAGGTCTCTGAAAAAACCCGCCCCAGCGCCGTGTTGTCCAACACAAATCTCACTTTGCGGCCGCCTGGGATTGAACCCGGGCCGCCTTGGTGAGAGCCAAGCGGTCTAACCACTGAGCCACGCCGCGGCCAGATTTGAGGTGAGGGAAGATTCTCCAAAATAAATATTGTAACGGGAGCGCTGGAACACCCTGTGAACCAGCTGGGAACGGAAGGCAGGGAAGGACCGCGTTAGCCACACCTCCCCCTCGTTTGTCTTGTAGTGGTGACAGGCAGTGGTTGGGAGGAAAAACATCAGTGTGCCGTCTGTTTCTGTCCACCTGGTTCCAGAAATTACGGAATCTGGAACATTCTCCTGGTCACTAGAAACCGGCGATATTCCTATATAAAGAGGGTTACAGACAGACAGAGTTGAGTTGGTCAATCAGTTGGTTAGTGTGTGTGAGTGAGGACAGTTCTTGGTGTAAGAAGGCAGGTTAGTCAGTGACGTGTTAATGAACGGAAAGATTGTGCAACGGAAGACTGTACGTAACTGTGAATGTGTACCGGAGCTTACGTAACCGCGAGTACAAGGAAATTGTAACGGACGAACTGGTGAATCGTAATTGTGTGCATTACGTAATTTTATGTAATTGGCAAGTGTTTAACTGTAAGTCGGTGGAAATAAAGAACTTTGTTGAGTGGTGTAATTGGACTTTTTATTCCACGAACCCACAAAGTCATAATATACATGTCGGGATCATTTCTAAAACTGCCATGAGGGTTCCTATCATGTACATCTAGTACAATTTTTTTTTTTTTTTTTTTTTTTAAATAAAAGGAATGTTTTGCACTAAAAGTTTCTTCTCTCCCTTAGGATTTTTTAACCATGCTTGAATTAAATTACGACTATAGCTTGAAGGCTTTGGTAGGGATGCACTACTTACTGTTAGATTGTAGTGTAGAAACTAAAAAGCTTTCTTTTCATGAATACTATTTACAAAAGCAATAAAAATAAATAACAGCTTAGAGAGGAGTTTAAATGTTGCCTGCACATTGGATCTGTTACTTGGCACCTGGACCTGTTTCTGAAATTGTGAAATACATAGCACACCTAAAGATACCTTCTGCATATGTAGTATTCGTTGGCGGTTTTCCACACACGATTTAACTTTACAGAGGAAGGGAGCCAGCGACACTGTCGTTTTATATTCACCTAAGTGGGATGGGGAGCAAAAAAAAAAGTGTTTAAACATGGCAACACCAGTTGGCTAACATTGCTTTTCCTTATCCTTCCATTACACATCTAAGGGAATAAGGGCGACCATTGGCCATTGAAGAGGAGATAAGAGCCGTGCCTTCACGAATTGGAAGTTTCAAACGGCTTCGCAGCTTCAAAACGATTTCAAAAGAGCACGGTGCTCTACCATCCTACGATTGGCTGCTTCTTTCTGCTTTGAGATGGCAGCGCAAGTTAGCCCCATTTGGATGCCGTGATTATATCATTCCCACAGATTCAATTATTGTGATAACCACAAATGTTAATGGAAAGGCCTAATCCTACACTTTTATACAACAGTTGGCTATTCTTGAGCTCACCAGCGAATTGGTGTGTGACTGATACGTAAATGAAAGCATCAGGATATTTATTAAATGCTATAATCACAAATGAATAACTGGATATAACACAACTATAAACAAAGACAAAACACTATCAAAATTCACATTACTGAATAAAAGACTGTTTTACGTAACTTAAATACCTGGTCAGGAGATGGCGTTAGTATAGAAAATTAATTGGGTCAAAGAAACCGAACTACTTAACTCGATTATCAAGCTGTATTGATCTGTGCTTCTTAAGTCGACGGATTTCTATTTCTAATGCCGGTTTTCAAAAGGAGATGAACTGAAATCCAGCATCACGATTAAGAGTGCTCCTCCCGGAGGAAATGGCCAAAGCCTCCTTAATTCTCCCCTCCCAGTAATAGTTGCATATTGCCAAACTGCTGGTCTCCCGAAAGTTGGTATCAAAACAATGCTCTGCCAGCCCAGACTCCTCAGGTTGTATTAAACGAAAGCTCCATTATATTCGTATATTCTGGTAGCGATGGTGTTTCCGGTTTGTCCATATACAGTATCCCACATTCACAGGGAATACGGTACACTCCCGGAACTTGGAAGTCCAGTTTGCTTTTCACTGTTCTCAACAGATGTTTAATCTTCGGAGGTGGCTTTTGGATGGTCCTGATGTTGTATTTGGCGAGAGTTCTGCTGATTCTGCCGGATAGATTGCCGGTAAATGCGGTGCAGGCTGTAGCGGTAGGCTTATCTGACGCTTGCTGTATTACAGGTTTACCTTTCCTAGACTTGGTGATTGAGGTCAACGTCATATTCGGAGTAGCCGTTTTGATCGAAAGTGAGTCTCAGGTGCTGTCATTCTTGTTTTAAGTGATAGACAAAGGTCTGTGGACCAGAGTATTGAGAACTCCAAGTCGTTGAGACTTATGGTGGAAACTATGAGCGTTCAGATAGAGATCGGTGTGTGCAGGCTTGCGATATACATATTTAGGGTTCATAACATTTCTTATAAATATCCTGATGATAGCGATGTACGTTCCCGAAACGTCGATTTCTAATCGTCTTTTCACATGGCTTGTTTCTCAAGAATATCTTAAATATATTTCTTCAATGTTACTTAATGGTTATTATATCTTCGAGGATGTTACAAAAAGTAACAAAATATTTATACGTTACTTATACACTAATGTACCTTAAATATGCACACGTTTTGTGTTATAATACAGCTTGATAAAATGATATGAGGTGCATGGAATAGATACCTACTAATTTTACCGTTTTACCTTCCATTTTATTTACAGTAAGGTGATCCATACCGATGTAATACTTTATGATGGCTTCAAAACTTCAGTAAATACCTCTTATAATCTAAAGGCAGTTTCTATCCTTAGCACAGATTGAGAGTTTATTTTCCGTGTTACATTAAGCAACTGCAATTTGACCGTTCCCTTGATGTTCCACCATGGAAAATCACACTACCTAAAATTAACTTTGAGCTTAACACAAGTGACAAAACCAAATCAACAGGTCCCAATACCATCAATTATTTCTTTAAATTACTAATTGCTTTTCCCACTCCCTGAATTCTACATTATCTTTTCAAGTGAGCTCTTTGCCCTCAAGCAAGCAATGTTGCATATTATGGACGTACAACACATTTGTAATTTTTTTTTTTTTTTTTCATTTATATCCCGCCTTCAACTGCAATGGTCATATCGGCGGCCGTTCTCCTTTGGAGCATATCGAAGGTGCTAACTCTTGTTCGGTTCGTTTTAATCAATACATTACGCACACATTCGCACTCTCATTCATACTTCCAGACTCTAGAGAAGATGAGGAATTATCTTGGACGGAGAAAAATCCCCACCCCCATCGCCGAACCCGGGACCCCCAGCACGGCAGGCAGGTGCTCTACCAACTGAGCTACTGGGGTCAGCCTCATTAGTAATTTGCTCGGGCTCCGCCGTAAGCAGTCCATCATTGACATATGTGGTTCTAAATGAAATAAGTTTACAACAAATTGAGAAGCACGGTAAAGAAATCATTTTTAAGTGGGTGCCTTCTCATAGGGGTATCCAAGGCAACGAAAATGGTGATCTGGCTGCTAGAGAAACTACTAATCTTTCTCCAATTAATACTGAAATAGCTACACCACATACTGACTTTATTTCTTTCGTCAAAACTAAATTATATAAAAAATGCACGATAAATTGGCACAAAACCTCCAACAGTAACTAACCTTCATGAAATAAAAGCATCAGCTGGACAGTACTGCATCTACAATCTTCGCAGGCAAAATGAAGTCATAATGACAAGAGTAAGGGCTTTTTCTTCTTATTTTGTGTTTGTAATTTACGTCCTTCAACATTAAGTCATATCGGGCGGTGAATGAAATGGGTGAAATGACGCTAAAATAAGACCAGGGTCAATAGAGCTTAGAGTTACCCGACATTCGTCTGTCAGGATAAGGGAAAACCCAGGAAAATACCTTATCCAGGTAACTCAACCTGACCGAGATTCGAACTCGGAACCTCTGGAACGTGAGGCAGACATGCTACCATCTACGCTACCGAGGCGGGCAGAGTAAGAACAGGTCACACCAAGCTAACCCACAGCTATCTTCTCGAGAACAAACAACCTCTCAACTGTACTGCGTGCAAGTGCGCAGTAACTGTGAAATTCGTCATCTTCGATTGCCTCCTTTACAACCAACAGCGTCAGTACCATGGTTTTCCCAACAAGAACAAGGAAGCCCTCTTGTCACCATCATCAACTGATAACATCAGCAATTTCTTAAAAGACACTACATTATTTTCGAAGTTATGGCCGTTAAAATTTTAATATTTTGTGTGTATAAAATCTTCACTGCTTAAAAATATATGAGGGCTCTCGAATTAACAATGAGCACTTTTTTATTTTTTTTATTTTGACAACGTACCTTTAGTCATCCTAATAATTTTGATGCTCCTTCCCAAAATAGTGTCCCATGAAATCGATGCACTTGTCCCAGAGCTTCTGCCAGTCTTCGAAGACATATTGGAAACCATTTTTGAGAGCTCTTTCAAAATCGTCTCCGCAGCCTTTACCACTACTTCTGATGATAGATAATGCCTCCCACGAGGGCGTTTCTTCAAGTTATGAAATAGAGAACAGTCACATGGGGCTAATCCGGACTATAGGGAGGGTGAGGGATGCACTTCACGTTGATTTTTCCAAGATATTCAGCAACAACATTGGCAAAATGCGGCCGCGCGTTATCGTGGTGCAGCATCCAGCCTGCATTACGGAAATGTGGTCTTCAGCGCCCGATATGAACTTGCAATGTTTTCAGGACATCCCTGTAGTATTTTACAGTTACTGATGTGTGTACAGGTACAACTTGCTAATAAACCATTCCTTGAATATCAAAGAATGAGATGACCATAACCTTCCCAGCAGAAGCAAGCCACTTTTGCATTTTGGGGGTTGGTGATGAAGGATATTTCCACACTGAGCTTTGCTGTTTGCTCTCAGGATCAAAATAATGTAGCCAAGTTTCATCGGCAGTGATTACGCTTGAAAGAAATTCCGGATCTTCCTCTACCATCAACTTTAACTGCATGTTACTTCCACTGCAGTGGTAGGCGATACTGAACATGTCTGAACTTGCCTGGTTCTAAGAGGCAGGAACCAGGAGTACCAGCAATGAAACTACTACGGCGTGTTTGTTTCACATTAAGCTAACAGAATGTGATAAGTTTGAATTTTAATGCGGAAAATTATGACCGCGAAAAAATTATGACCTTCTTTGTTGAGCAAATTGAAATAAAATGTGTAGTATTTAACGCCCGCTTTTACTTCATACAGCACCGCAGGCGGTGACACTGATGATACATGAGATGAAGATGGAGCATCGGTGGAATGAGGTGGCGGGGGACACCGGAGGTCCCGGAGAAAACCCGCCCCAGCATCGTGTTATCCAATACAAATCTCACTTTGCGGTCACCTGGGATCGAACCCGCGCCGCCTTGGTGAGAGCCAAGTGTTTAATCCACTGAGCCACGGCGCAGCCCTTTGTTGAACAGCCCTCGTACATGTAAATGTAGTATGTAAAATTTAAACTAGAAGTTGCCTACATGGTTAAAGCTACTATAAACTAATTAACAAATAATTTAATTCAGTGAAAACGACCGCATTGCTAGTTTGAAGATAAAATCATAAGCAAAACAAGTTAACTTGAATTGTCTGAGTACCAAGACAGATTTGACACAAGAAACAATAAAATTTAAGCTGTACAGCACACTGAAGGTAGTCCGATAAAAGGTTATCAAAGAGAATATTGGAATTGATACCGCAGAAAAGAAGATGAAGAGGGGGACCATTTATCACTTCAAGCCTCTAATGCAGGAAGGGGAAAAGGATATCGAACAACATTTTTGGGCGGACAAACAGGAGGGAGTGAGGGAAAAAAATCAGTTGCATCGGTGCAAATACAGGAGGAAAAGCGATACCAATTGATAGCAAACATGTATTTTGACTTCTAATGACACAAGTGTTTCTCCTTTAGCTCATATTACCTTAACTATTACGCCCAATTTCACCAACAAATATTAAGACTTAACACGAGTTTAGCAATAGTTGAAACAAAAATTGCATTTCACCAACAAGTGTTAGCGTAACACTCGTGTTAAATCTCATGTTAAACTAACAATTCGAATTTCTGATGTTAAGTCCTTAACAATTGTAAATAGTCAAGATGGCGAGCATGAACTCAGCTGGTGATGTCGATTTGCTATATTTAAGATCGTCTAAATGGCATTCATAATAGAGTACGGCCTATGAGGAGAAATAATTTTGAGGAACTATCCGAAAAAAAATTGTTTTACGGAGGTATAGACTTTCGAAACATGTTGCTATGAAGGTTACTGGGTAAGTACAAGAGAGGTTAGAACATGCATCGAAAGGAATATGACGATCTCGCCTTTCCTTCAAGTGTTAATGAATTTGCGATTTTATAATTCTCTGAATTATGTGGATAATAACGTTTCAGTAGCGCTATAATACTTCCGCCTCCAATTTTACTATTACTAATTGGTAGAAAATTTGGAAGTCGTCCTGAAAACAGGTAAGGTGTAACCGAAACTAGACCAAATAGAAAACGCTTTGGAAAAACCCATATTTACAATGTGAGCCAACAGAACTGCAGAGAATAATTCGTAAAGGGGAAATAGTCTTCCAAATACATTATCTTTTTTTCTAGATTATGTTATTTAAGGTAAATAATTAGTTTGTACTTGTTGTTTTCGAAATAAAAAAAATTGTATCGGTGTTGGCGTATTTCAGGAACATGGCATCCTAATTTCCTCATTATACAATTTTTATTCCAAATAAGCTTTTCTGTAGCGTTGAAATGAGATTAAAGCCCTTAGCTGTTTGTAACACTAAAAGAAGGGAATAAAACAACAAAAGCACGGTAGCTGAAATGTAGAAATAACGTCATTCGTGACGTTTTATAATCCAAGCTGAATTTCTAGCTGCAGTTTCATGCTCCCCGCCCTTCCTGTCATTTCATAATCCGTAAATTAAGTGCAGAGCGCCATGTTTCAATTTTCGCTGCAGTAAACAGTGTTGCTAAGTCTCCATTTCCGGTGAAAAGATACGAGAGGGGGAGCAGCTGTAATTGACCCTGTCACACTGGGCAGTCTGATTTACAGGGGAATCACGTTCTCTCGCCAGCTTGAAGAATGGCAAAGGGGTGGGAGCGTTTCATAAACCATGATGCTCAAGACGTAGAGTTGCAGGATTTATACACAGCCTGTCAACCTGCTTCTTGAATATTAATACAGAAGGCTTTGGAATATAATGGAGATGTGTCGCCTACAGCTGCCATCTACAGGACCTATTCTTACCTCCATTCATTTTGTTAGCGTATATATTTTAAGTAATGAGTTTATAGAATACTGTCTCCCTTACCCGATATCTCATGGATACATTCTGTAAGTAAGGGATTCAAAATACGGATTGGGAGTTTTTATAAGTTCTGAGTAGCCTATTGCGAGGGCTGTTCAATAAAGAACGATCACAATTTTTATTTGACAACGTACCTTTACTCATCATCATAATTTTAATGGTCCTTCTCAAAATAATCTCCCCTGAATGCGATGCACTTCTCCCGGCGTTTCTGCCAGTCTTCAAAAACATGCTGGAAACCATTTTTAGAGATCCTTCAAAATTGCCTCCGCAGCCCTCACCATTCCTTCTGATGATGGATAATGCCTCCCACGAAGACGTTTCTTCAAGTTAGGGAATAGAAAAAAGTCACACGAGGCTAAATCCGGACTATAGGGAGGGTTAGGGATGCACTTCACGTTGATTTTTGCAAGATATTCAGCAACAACATTGACAATATGCAGCCACGCATTATTGTGGTGGAGCATCCAGCCTCCTCCATGGAAATGTACCACCCAATGAAATGTTCGGTATTTCAGAAAGGAATCTTAAGGTATTTCATGGATCCTCTCTCACAATGGCAGCAGCAGTGTTGATGTATTCTTCCGTAAGAGCAGGTACTGGAGCACTGGGTTCATCTTCCTTTGAAATTGATTGTCTCCCCTCTTTAAATATATTAAACCACCTTCGAGCTGTGCTGTAGGGAAGAACAGACTCTCCATAGGCCTACTGTAAAATTCCATAGGCTTCAACTGATTTTTTTTTTTTTTTTTTTTTTTTTTTTACCCCGCCTTTAACTACTATGGTGATATCGGCGGCCGTTCTCCTTTGGAACATACCGAAGGTGTTAACTCGTTATCTTTTGGGTTTTTTAATCATTACAACACGCACACATTCACACTCTCATTCATACTTCCAGACTCTGGGGAAGATGGGGAATTATCTTGGTCGGAGAAAAATCCCCACCCCCACCGCCGGGAATCGAACCCGGGACCCCTAGCACAACTGAAGATTTGTTGAGAAGAAAGCAGAATTTCAAAGCCGCGTATTGCTCATCGCGTCTTACCTCCATTGCAGCGGGAGGCGATACTGCACATGTCTGAACTTGCTTGGTTCTCACAGGCGGGGACCAGGAGTACCAAAAACGAAACCATTACGGCGTGTTTACATTAAGATAACAGAATATAAGACTGAATTTTAGTGCGAAAAATTATGACAGTAAAAAATTACGTTCATTCTTTAATGAACAGCGCTCGTATTTTCACTCATACCTAATCATTTTTTCCAGGTTGGTAAAATATTTTTAATTTCTATTTAAGGGCTTGCAAATATGAGAAAGGTTATTTTACTTCTTCTGCCACTCTTATTGTGACACCACCTGCTCCATATCCGTCTAACGCGTGTGCCCCATGTAACTACCACTAGCTGATATGCGTACTTCCTTTGGGTAGACACTAGACAGAGGTCCAGATTCGCGGGATCCGAAACCATGAACAGACTCAGTAATACGCTATTGATTATAGACGGTGTTCATTTTTATCTCTAATTTTACGGCGCAAAATATGACGTCATCAATACCATCGCTAATGGAGCGAGTTTATATGTGATTCCCCTAGCAGCGTGAGATCGTATTTGATGTGCTGACAGCAGTTTTGAGGTCACCCTCTACCGGCAGGTAAATATAATATTTGAGAGGTGGGCTTGTCCGCGTAATATAAAGATGCTTAATTTCGCCTGGTGTGAAGATACAATAACCGTTTTCTAATAAACTATATACTGAAATGCAATGCACTGCACTGCAGCCATAAAAGTATACCATGAAGAATATACGAAATGATAAGTCAATGAACACTTATTTCACAATGAACATCTGCTTTTAATGTTATGGTAGGCAGATATGCTTGTTGTAAATCTGTCACATAAAATAGAAATATTTTATTTTTATTTCAATTATTTTCTATCACCCACAGTTTCCTCACAATGTAACTTCATTACAAACCAAAAAATTAACAGAACATGTCCTAGGAATCAATAATAAATTAGTACTAAATTACTGTTTGTTATTTACGTCCTCCAACTGTAAATCATATCGAAGGATGAATGAAATGGATGAAATGATGCTCAAATGAGATGAAGTTCTGTGGAGCTTAGAGTTACCTGACATTCGTCTTTCAGGATGAGGGCAAACCCTGGAAAACACTTTAATCAGGTAACTGACCCTGACCGAGATTCGAACTCGGGACCTCTTGAACTTGAGGCAGACATGCTACCATCTACGCCACCGAGGCGAACTATGTGTGTATGTGTGCACGTATGTACATGTCCAAATGTCTAAACAATGCAATTCTCCTTCTCTTCTTCTCTACTTTGGCATAGGACACAGTGCTGTTCATTTATGCTCTTCTACCCCTTATGCCATTTTAGGCATCAGGTGAGAGAGCCGCAAATATGGATTAGAGAGAAAAATCTAGGGATGGATGATCAGTTCGGTCCCTGGAAAGAGAATAAGGGAAGTAGATGAATGGAATGAGGGTGAAGTGGATGAAAGGAAGGGCAAATTGTGGGATGATGGCGGGAAAAACAGGAGGTTCAGCTCCAGTGCCTTGTTGTCCACCACAAATCTCACTTTCCGGGCACCTGGGATGGAACTCGAACTGCCAAGGTGAGAGTCAAATGGTCTATCCACTTGGCCAAGGCACGGGCCGCGCAATGCAATTAAAAATCAAAGGTGGAAGTAGGAGCTAAGTAGCTCTCAATGAGATACTAAGGTTTTCAAGAAAATCTCTTTTTCCAAACTACCTTTCGATGCAAAATACATCCAAAATATTTATTTTATTAAATTCGACTCTAAAAGTTCAATTATATCATCACATGTTGAAAGTATCATACATGCAAATAAATGTATAGCTTAAATTTTATGGGAATAGCTTGTGAAATCTGTACGCTTTTAAATGATTTTTAAATTTACTTGTTTAAATGGTGTACTTTAAGCGTAAACCAGTTAAAAAGCTCTTTCGCTAACTTATTTAGAGTAATCTATCTTCTACCATAGCACACTCAGAGATATCGTAATTCATAGTTCGGAGTTCTTCAATCTTGTGTTTATTCTTTTGTTTTATTTTCAATTTATAGCCATTTCTTGCGTTGCCTGAAACTACTATGAATCTTTAAGGCTTAGTACTGCTTTTCATAACAGGATGGAGCAGCATCCCATTTAGCCGTCATTGTTCCACCTAAATGAACTCTTTTTTCACAGCTTGGTCGGCTGCGTGAAGTGTATGGTTAGCCGACTCACTCGACCTGACGCTCTGAACACTTTTTGCCTGAGGGTTTATCAAGCACAAGGTTTATAAGGTGAAGATGCGTAAAATTGAACAATTAAAGCCGCAGATTGGAGGAACAGTTGCTAAGATTGCATTAGCTATTCGCGAGCGACTTTCGTCATATGTAGTGGCAAACAAAAGTCGGTAGTTTTGCAGAGAATAAGACCTGAAGTAAAATTCAATCCAAAGCTTACTGAGAACGTAGGTATATCAAAGACCACCTTTGTAAAGCCAAAATCAAGAACAACGTCGGATTCCATATTCTCTCAGAGTCCATCCTCTTGAGGATTAGACCCAGCTACACATAAAGGACCCCCCTTATATTGAGTAAACCAAAGATATATTGACAGAGCTCCATCCAGCCAGTACATTCTAATACCGGAGACCCAAAGGCGGAAATGGGAGACGGCATAATCCTCGGAATCAAACAAGGATCCGATGAGACAACCATTACCAACTTGACGCACCCGTTTACAGATCAATACTACTTAACTTTGACCCAAGAGAGTTTAATAGGGCACTGAAGATCTACAGATAGTTGTTAAATTGCCTTTTATACTGCCACATAGTTGTCAGCCAAGTTTTTGATATAGTACCACCAAAAGGTGTTTGAAATTCATTAAGGTTATATGATGGAAAGTGTCTGCGATTTCATAAAGATAATGGAACAGCAATCTATGGAGATTTATTTTTCCACGAAGCGAAGATATCAACTATGGGAATAAAATCTGAAGAAATAGAAGTTTTACTACAATTTCTTTTACAGACACTATTTTAAATTTGCAAATTATTATACTATTTTGAAACATTCATTCGTTAGAATGTTATCAGCTGTATATTTTAAATGTAAAAATGCTACTTATAAAATAATTTGTTTCCTTCCATTAATGATATAGCCCGTGAGCACCAATGTGATTTTGAAAATTTGAGCAATTTCTCAAAGAATAAAAGATACACATTCATGATATACTTCCCAATTCGTGCAAAAAGCGAGTTCTCCTATCGATGTTATTTCATTTAAGATCTCATTTTTTCTCAGCAATTGTTTCACTAAGGAAAGAAGGTGGAGAACCAGCATTCAAATATTTATGCTAATAACAATGGAAACAAAATTAGGGAAAAAGAAACAATTCCAAATGGTTTTAGATATTTAGGAATGAAATATTTCTACATGAAGTATTTCTATATAATACTTTAGAAAATTACGCGGCAAAAGTTGTGTATTGCAATGAATTTGAAAATTTTTCTACTAAGAGTTTGTAGTCCGACGAGATTTTCTTTTAATATAAATCTGTGCATAACTTCATCAAACAAAGGAAGTTTAACAAACATAAAATGGTGGTGCAACATTATATATTTATAATCCTTCAGGAATTATTCATCCACATTTCAGGACATTCCTTTCTGTCCCTCTCTAGAAGGGTTTCTAACACAGCTTATGTCTGGGATGCTAACTCTGAAATCTTCGCCAGTAGTTTCAAAGAGTTTTGCAACGTTTACGTGCATTGTTGTTATTTGAAGTCAACGAGGTTTTATGTTATATTAATTTAATTCTAGTGCTGATTTGAAAGCAGGAAATCAGTAGAAAACGAAACAATGATAGGCATATATCACCATAAAGCTTCTGTAACAAATTGAAAATTTCTGTAGTGGTTTTTCCAAGTAACTTCATGTTTACTCTTTGTAATATTTAGGTACCACTTTCCTATTGGAGTGCCAAAATCCACTTACTTTTAAGACACACCTCGTATTTATTTTGGATATTATTGATGCACTAAGGTAGCTACAAAACAGGAATGAACATAAGGTGGGGCTAGGCGTGGCTGTTCTATCGCTACTAGCCAATGCGGTGCGTGTGACGTTGTACAGTTAAGCACGCATACTGTCTCGCTTTCCCAAAGCATACGGCTAATTTGTTTTCACGCTCTAACGATACCAATTAAAGAATTAATTTGGTTTTCCCATGTTACAGAACTATTTTTTCTTAGGATAACTGTCTAAATCGCATGTTTGTAGCACATCTAGTTTTGGAGATATGGAAAGATAAGGCGTCTGACTAGAAAGAACCGAATCCTTAACCATCAGTAAAGAAAATCACACAGATGCTATGCTGCAGTTGTATTTTGTACCCTGCATTCAGTAAAGTGGTGAATTTTAAGAGCACACACGTGCTTTTCTAAGTTAGTAAATATACCGCTTAGCAAGCCTGGTACTGGTGCGCCTAGTAGTAACTGCGAAGCAACTCATAAGAGTTTACATAAATAAGCTACAAATACGTTAATGTGTATTCATTTTTCAAACAGGTGTCAATTAAAGACATTTTCGTTAATGCAATAAAACTCATAAGATTTTGCATAAATAGGCTACAAATATTCTTGTTAATGTGTATTCCTTTTTCAAACAGATGTCAATTAAATATATTTTCGAAAGTACAAATTTCGCTCGGAGTCGAGAATTAATTTTACAAGCTTGTCACGTGAGTGCTCATTCTGTGACGAACATTGTTAAAGAAGACAAACAGTTTACCAAATTAGTAGAAGCTTTCATATTTAGATCTCCAGGGAAACATAGGGCAGCTAAAAGCCTGCTACCAACTTAGACAATTTTCAAAAGTGTTTCACATAGAACAACTTATGATTTATGTAACAAGGGTGAATAACCAGCTGCCAAAAGGCTGACTAATTTAATGAGGGGGAAATGTAACATACGGATTCTCTATCTACTATGCATAATATTCTGAAAACTCTTGGGTTCAAATACAGAAGAACCAATGATGGTTGCAAATTTTTACTTGAAAGAAGCGATATTGTTGCTGCAAGACTAAAATTTCTGACTAAAATGCACAATCACAGTACATGAGATTCATGGTGTAAAAATGCTCCAAAACTACAAATTCATATCCTCTGTAGTTATTAAATATTTTAATGAAACAAAACTTAGTTTAAAGTCCATTACAGACAGTATACAAATATGGTATCATTAAAATAGAAACTATATTCAGAAAACGTTGAAATGTCACTGTAGTAAACATCTTATTTCGTAGAACGCATCTAATTTGAATCACTTTGTTTTTTGTGCATATGAACGATAGCTACGTAAGCGAACTGTTCTCCAGTTCAAGGTTTTAAGGTTCAGATTGTGCAATAATTATTGTATATGTTCTCACACACATGGTGAAATATTAAGGGAGCTTCTCTGTCAGCATTGTATCTCTGGATACCTCAGCATCTGTATGATACTTGCTAGGTTGAGACGAAGACAGATAGGTATATCTCCCAGCTCTGTCGCCCGCTAGCCGTAGAAGTGGCAACGCCAAGATAGTACGATAACCGTATTGGATCAACCCTTTTTCATTCTTATTTTGTAGCTACTCTGACACCTAATCACCTGACAGTACTACAGTTTTAAATAATGAACAAACAATACATTTAACTCCAAAGAATGTTAAGATTTCTCACTTCCAAGTGGAGGGGAAAATACCATTCTAATAATTTATATAGCAACATACCTAAAATGCAGAACTTTGTTATAGAGTATTGCTGCCACTAGTCTAGTGTTGCTGAATGGTACCTCCGATGCACTGTGCTGCATTTTATAAAATAAATCAGAAATGAAATTTAAGTGTCCTGTTCTCCCTCTCATTTAAACGGCTGTCGAGATCGGAACGTGCTTAAATGGCTCAATCAACGGAAAGGATATTTCGACAGGTACATATTTAAATGATTTTACGTGACCCATCAACACGGAAATAACAGCGATAAACAGAGACAATTTCTGACACCACCATAAAATAGAGGAATGTCGAAAGGCGTTGTTTTGCCTTAAGAGCAATGAACCGCATTATTGAGCAAAATAAATTTGAACTTTGATGGTAACTTGTATTTCCCTATTGCAGTTTTGAATACTGTATTAGCAGGGAAAACGAACTGAGGTATTAAGCTGTAATAGGCTTACGGGAAGAGCAATTCCATATTTGGACACATATTTATAAATATAAGAAATCCCTACCACTCACGAAATAATTAGAGTAAATATTGCAGTTAACATACAATTTCTACATCAAGATTTCATTAAAATAAATATCGTTACATCCCCCGTTATGGAATTCTTGGATGAAATCCAATACTTACTCCATTTTTATGCACATAATAAAGAAAAAAGAAACAAATGTTATAAACTCTGAGCTTTCAGTCAGTCATACGTAATGGCATCTTCTCTCAATATACATATACACACAGTCTTCTTCCTCTTCCTCCTCCTCTTCCTCCTCCTCTTCCTCCTCCTCTTCCTCCTCCTCTTCCTCCTCCTCTTCCTCCTCCTCTTCCTCCTCCTCTTCCTCCTCCTCCTCCTCATCTTCCTCCTCCTCTTCCTCCTCCTCTTCCTCCTCCTCTTCCTCCTCCTCTTCCTCCTCCTCTTCCTCCTCCTCTTCCTCCTCCTCCTCCTCCTCCTCCTCCTCCTCCTCCTCCTCTTCCTCTTCCTCCTCCTCTTCCTCCTCCTCTTCCTCCTCCTCTTCCTCCTCCTCTTCCTCCTCCTCTTCCTCCTCCTCCTCTTCCTCTTCATCTTCCTCTTCCTCTTCCTCTTCTTCTTCCTCTTCTTCTTCCTCTTCTTATTCCTCTTATTCTTCTTATTCTTCTTATTATTCTTCTTCTTCTTCTTATTCTTCTTCTTCTTATTCTTCTTCTTTCTCTAACGCCTTTGTGCTGTTAAGCGTGGAGTACAAGCCTCTTCTACCCATTTCCTCCACTTTTCTCGGTCCATTATCATTCTCTTCATTTCTGTCGTGATTTTCCCTCTATCCTTCCCCAACTTCTCAATGTATTCCTGATAGAACATGCGTGGCCTTCCTCTAATTCTTTTACCTTCTGGTCTTGCTTCTAAATATTGTTTGGGTTTTCTTTTTTCTGACAAGCGGAGCACATGTCCATACCATTTAAGTTGTCTTTTTTCCAATATTTCTTTAACGGAGTGTGTACCCAACTCTTCCCTTATTGTTACATTTCTAATCATATCTCTTCTTGTCTTCCCCACAGCTCGTCTTAAATATCTCATTTACATAGCTGTTATTTTGCTTTCTTGTTTCTGTAGGAGAGTCCAGCTCTCTGCTCCATATAATAGAATTGGTAGTATTATCGTTTCAAATACTATAATTTTTGTATATTCTGTTATTTCCTTTTTTCCCACAATAGTATTATTAATCTGATAGTAGACCGAATTGGCCTTTCTTATTCTGTTTAAAATTTCCTGCTCTATTTTTTCCATCCTTATTTATAATTGTACCCAGGTATTCATAACTGTCTACCTGTTCTAAGATTTCATCATTACCTACATTTAATTTTATCTTCTTCTTCTTTCCTTCCTATATAGATGGCTTTACTTTTGGGTATGTTTAATTCTAAACCTTTTCTAGTTAATTCTTCTTTCCATTCATTTAGCGCTAATTGTAAATTATTATTACTATTTGCTATTAATATCATGTCATCAGCATATATCAACGATTGTGCCCAAACTGGTCTTAAATTTCTATATCCTATCATAGTCCTTGCTGTTCTTCTTTTGCAAATTTTCCATATTTCATCCATGACAATAATAAATAAGAGTGGACTGAGGCTATCTCCTTGTTTAACTCCTCTATTCATCAGAAATGGTTCTGATTCTTGTCCATCTAATCTTATTATCCCTTTTGGTTCTTGATAAACTGATTGTATTGCTTCAATAAAATTCATAGGTACTTGTTTGTTCTCTAGAGCTCTCCAAATTTCTTCCCTAGGTATTGAATCAAATGCTGCTTTCAAATCTAAGAATCTTAAATAAATACCCTTTCCTCTATCTATAGCTTTCTCTATTATCATTCTCAATGAGAAAATTTGGTCTTGGGTTTGTCTACCCATTCGGAAAGCAGCCTGTTCTTCTTCTAAATCTCGTTCTACTATTTTCCTCAATTTCTGTTCCAGGATTCTAGACACACACTTCTTATAGTTGTATTTGTGTATATGCCTTTTATTGCATTAATAATATGTGGAGGGTAACACTTACTTTCAAATATTTGCCACAGTTTTGATCTATTTATTCTATCAACAGCCTTTCCCAGATTAATATGTGCGATGTGTTTCTAAATTATTTTCCCTTCGTTGTTCAATTATTTGATTAAGGACAAATACGTTATCTGTACAGGATCGGCCTTTGCGGAATCTACTCTGCTCTTCTTCTATAAGGCATTCTGTAATATTTTTCAGTCTATTATTACTATGTATTTTGCAACTTGTTAAAGAGGACATTAAAACGTATATTTCTAATTAAATGTGGTAAACAATGTTTAGTGCCTCAGTACTTTCCCTATTCCTCAAATGTAGTAGGTACAGGAACTAAAGAAGGTAGAAGTAAAGTATTTCAAACCTCTTCATGCGCTTAAAAGGAGCTATGTTAAAGACATGTAAAGCATCTTATTAAAATGCACCACTATTCCTTAATTCAGGACAAAGATCTGCTTCTACGTCCGCTTCTTTTCATAGCGGGAGAAAAATACTATGATAAAAAGTATCACCTAGTGACCTAATTTAATGTGCACGCTACCAGAACTAATATTCTCGTTTGACACTGATGAAAGTTAGAAAGCGAGGGTAACTTTTATCGCGAGCCAGGAAATTAGTTTTCATGATGATACGTCAACTGTCAGACAACCGCTAGCGATGTCACCAATCATGAGCTCAAATGACATGTGACAATGCTTCAAAAACATATGAATGAAGTATACTTAAAGAAAGGAACTGAAATGTCAGGAACAGAAGCACCCTTATTCCTATGAACTACAGTTCTATTTTTCGAAAATGGAATTACGAATAATATATCCATAATCATTTATTTATTCAGAGTGTGCAAAACCAAAAATATTGCAGAGTAGAATGGCAAAGTCAAACTAAGTATTGTGCAGAGGATCTCACACATATTTCTGTAATTCACATAGTGACGGATGATCAACTTAATATTAAAAACCAAGATTGGCATATTATAAATTTTTAAACCCTCTCTTTTATCTATCTCGAATACAGTGTATAGTAACAAATTATTAAGAGTAAGAATAGAAAATAAAGCATATGTTTTGATTAGTTGATTATCCTTTTCTCAGCCAAGCTTGGTTCAGATGCTCACTTATCTCTTTTACAAATAAGAGTAAAATATTTTGCATTCAGAAACTGAATTCGTTGCCCTTGACACACAAAACTTAAAATTTGAGTTAAGCTTACAATAAACAAATGCACTTGGCACAGTCATCTGCATTTCAGTTCATTGTTTCACTAACCGACTTGATTATAGCTCGCTCATATGAAAGTTTTGTATCAGTGTTGAATAGGCAGAAGACATTGTTGCCAATTTTAGCCATTTTATGGCTAGATTATGCCTTTATGAAGCGGCAGCTAATCGCTGGTTATGAAAAAAAAATACTGTTGGTACTACTGGTTATTTTTGTGATATTTAACAATTTTTAGCCATTTTTATTCTGTACTTATCGAAATGAAACTAAAAGTAATATTAACTTTCATTTGATGTATTTGCATTTCTCAACGTTATTTTTCCTCCGTGATTCAATACACTTGCCAACAAAATAATTTTTTAAAGTTTCGAGCACTTTATGAGATAATTCCTACTAATTTTGAGTCGAGAAAAACAAATAGGAGAATAAAAATTTTTTATTAGCTCTATTTTCTATGATATACACGAGTTGGAAGTATCACATATTAACGGATTGAGAGAAAAGGATACATTTTAATTACATACATGCTAACAACAATGAAAGTGCATTTGATTTTTAACTGGTAATTACAAGATAAGAGTTCTAAATTGCTGGAAAAATACTTCGCAGATAGTCATGTCTGAGGAGAATCATGTGGTGGCCTATTGACTTCGTCGTCTTTCAGCTTGCCTCCTGTGATGGAGTTCCGCAGAATCCCTATGCAAATACCGACAGTAATCCGCAAGTATTACTTCATTCCAACGGCCCTGATATCTTTGTTCCATAACAGAAATGTCCTGATGGAATCTCTCCCCATGTTCATCACTAACAGCTCCACAACTAGGAGGGAAAAAGTCTAGGTGGGAGTAGAAAAAATGGACCTTAGGGGACATGTATCCAAGGTTACGGTATGTTTGCAGAAGCACTGTCACCAAATGCTTGTAGTTGTCATTTCTTTTGTTGCCTAAAAATCCATGAACAACAAACTTGAAGGTTTCCCAAGTTTCCTTTTCTTTCCACTCCAAAACTTGTTCAAATGCAGGATCCTTTTAGAGTTCTCTTATTTGTGGTCCGACAAAAATGCCTTCCTTAACTTTTGGGACACTTAACTTCCAAAATTTCTCTCTGATGTTACTTGACAGCTGTGCCTCCCAACAAAAAATTCCCCCAAATTTAAAGTCTTCACTCTAAAAATGAAATGTCACTTTATCTTCAAAACAAGAGCTAATATATCATTTTATAAGGATTTTTGAATTTAGCAGATGAGAATACATATAAATTCACTATTTTTAAGCCCGAAACATTTTCACTGCTGCGCAGTGATATGTAACTCGTATGGTTTCGTATTATCATTGTACATCCCTGCACTCGCATTCCCATTAACAACATCATAATATACATCATTTTATCTCCTGTATCATATGACATCTAACCTGGTGATTCCCTGACTGTAGGAGCCCATACACAACCCCAGAGAGGTAGTAAAGAGCTAAGAGCTTCTAGAGGAGCTTCACAACTTGCACTTGCTTGGAAACGCCACACGAGGCCGTTTCTTGAATTTTGTTTATAACGTGTGAACCAAGAGTGTTAGGCAAATATAGTTCACTTTCTAATTGCATGTGATAATTATTATTACATTATGTAGAAACAATATATACAAACTTAGAGGACCAGTATTTGTTTTTTGACGTATTTCAATGTAGATCATGCCGTACGATGAATGAAAATTACTATAATAATGCCTAGATGAGCTCAGGGTCCATAAGTAAGACAGCTGAATCTCATGCTTCAGGATAAAGGAAAAACCCAGAAAATGCTTATCCAGATACTCATCCTGACACGCCAGTATACATATTGTTTGCAGTATGGCAGCTTATTAGTACAAATGCCGTATTGACGATGCAGACTAGAGAAACCTGTAGCACCGCCAATAAGTTAGGCTAATTATGACCTTTATTTTTTGTCACAAAGTGCTTTATATTTTTATACGGAGTATTTAACTTATGAATTAAAGCTTAGCCTTTTCTGGCCCTATTGCAAGATTGACTTGCCAGTTTAAGAATGATAGTTGGCAACCGTGACATAGGAGCAAAATATTCTTACAGCCTTTAGGTGATGTGAAAATCCGTAATAAACCGAGGCTAGGAATAGGAAATAGATACAAATTCAGAGAATGATGTGTTAACATTTTGTACAAACAGGTAATGAAGGCTAATTAACAGCCACTACAATCTCGTATTATTGATCATTCTGATTTACAGTTTATCAGCCAATTTGATTACATTCAAGGCAACTCATGGATGTCTCAGTTGCTGAAAAAGTTGAATAAACGGAGCATTCGTTTAATGCAACTTGAGAAGTCTGGACTGGCAGAGCATTGTTTTGATAATGACAATAGAGCCAACATTCGGGAGACGACCATCTTGGCAATATGCAACAGTTACTGGGAGCGGAGAGTTAAGGAGGTTCTGGCCATTTCCTCCGAAAGGAGCAGGCATAATGGTGATGCTGCATTTCAGTTCAGCTGCTCTTGAAAACTGTCCCTAAAATGGAAATCCGTCGGCTTAAGAAGCAGAGATCTCTACAACTTGATCATTAAGTTCAGTAGTTACGATTTCTTTGACTTAATGTCCTACACTCACGCCATCTCCTGACCTGGCATTTAACTTACTGAAAACAGTGTTTTGTTCAGTGATGCGAGTACTGCTAGTGTTTTGTCTTTGTTTATATTTGTGTTCTACCCAGTTATAGATTTCTGTTTATAACATTTCTTAAAATATCCTGATGGTGAGAGCTATGTACGCTCCCGATACGTCGATTTTAATCGTATTTGCACCTGGCTTGTTTCCCAAGAACATGCTCTCAGTAAGTAGTGAAGATTATTTTTCATCCTGAAATCGAAAATATTAAGAACAGTTTGTCGAAGCTATTGATATGTTACATTCATATTACCTTCGCAAGGTAGCCTTCGGTAATATCCTCATATAAAAGCTTAGATGTTTTACTTTTTGGTAATACAGTTAAATCTTCGCATATATTTCTTCATTTGGCTGTAGTTCTTAGAAGTACATGGTCAACCAAAGACAGAATAAGTATTATAAAATACATGTCGCTGTGCAAGTGCTTAGAAATTCCGCTCTCTTTCCTTAACCACGAAGGAACGTACTTCCTACTTTCATTATGTCGGAGTAACATGCACGATTCTTTACATTCGAGTGACTTCTGTATTGTAAATTGTAAGAGATAAATACTCATACTTATGAATGTGAGGCTCTGGGAATAATTGGAACCGCAACACTAGGTTTACCTGGTGAACAGAGAAGAAATATCTGAGAAGACCTAATAAGGAGGACCTGCAACTTTTTGAAGGGAACAGGTATAACTAGCTGACGATGAAGTAAATTACATGGTAGAAAAAAATCTTTGAGGTCAACGCTAATAGGAACTTTTAAAAGGGATCCCATGAATAAAAGAAGAATAAGAAGAGATATACGGAATTCTGCAGCACAAAACTATCTCATTAAAGCAAACAATTTATGTCAGATTATATTCACTGGATTCACTATTAGTTCAATATTATTATTTAAAGAACTTATAACCTTAAAGTTTAGCAGTTTGATCCCAAAAAGGGCACCTCATCTACCCAACTGCGAAAGACATCTATCAAAATAATAACAGTACACTCGCCGTAATTTTATAACAGCACAGCAGATACGCTAAACTGAAACTGACTTCCACCGAGAAAAATCTGCTGAATTGCAGTAAAGGGCTTCACCAGGACATTAAGGATATGGAAGAATGATACCAAGGGAACAAGATGTCAATATGATGGTGGAAGAGGTCTTCAAAAAAGAAGGGGCGCAAAAGCGAGGAACTTCCCACCATGCTGAGAACAACGTGTCTGAAAAACTTCGCAGTCATTTTGGTTATACTCTATCCCTCTCTACATTATTAAAATCATTTCTAGATTTCGGTCGTACTGCATGCCAGCATTCACCTATGATAATTTCTTTTTGAAGGCACGTGACACAGAATAAGTATTTAGAAGCATAGAAATAATGAAGAAGCAGGGACAGAAAACAGCAATAAGTGACGAAAAATATACAGTTATTAGGCAAATATGATCAAATGAGCTGGAGGATTCCATTAAAATATCCCACAACCCACAATTGAACATTTTAATATGAAAATAATACCATAAAGTCCTACACTTGAAGTCCTTATACCATTTAAAGCAGGGGAAGACAGTTACTAGTGGTGTGACGTCAGCTCTGTCAGTTCTCACGGCAACATTTGCCTCCGAACGAAAAACAGATTAACATGTGACGTTACCGCACTAATTTCTGCTGCCCAAAATGAAGGAAATTGTTTGATCTGTTGGGGTTCCGACAGCGTAGGGAAGACAGGAAACTATCGCGTTGTAATAATATGTACAACTTACATCTTGGGTGTCGTATTATTAATGCTGACTGCTTTACTGACACAGGTGGTCACAGTTTATAAACAATTACATTTTAGCTCTTTGCTAAGAGAAAATATGTAAAACTTCAACTCGTAGTTTATCTGAAGGTCAGGCATGCTATAATATAAATAGTATAAAACAAAGTAATTTTCTCTACAAATTAGATGAGACCCACTCAGAACAAAATTATATGGACATTTTCCGCCATTTCCTGTTTCGTTTTCCTTAAACTGGTTTATAAATGTCAGGACGTAATGTCTGAAATTTGTCATCGAAGGCTGCATCATAGATTCTGATACGACAAGGCATTTCGGGGTTTCGATAATTAATTTCATAACAGAAAAAAAAAGTTGGAACTCATATGTCGAGCCAAACACACACAATGTCCGTGCGGCCGGTGAATCTGGTTTGGGGGACATTCTTGTAAATATCAACCAATTTTTTCTTTTATGTATACTTGTCCCTCAATAGATCGTCACATTGTAAGTTTAACAGTTCCATCTGGTACGTGGCAGCTACATTGTTATCGAATGCTCTACACCTGAATAATCCCTCAGATTCTGTACACACAGCGCAATTTAAATAGGCAACTTGGTACTACACGTCTTTTGTTTGACGTCACACTCATTGCAGGCCTCGCTCCTGACTGAAATACGTCACAATTCCCGAAGCTGTCTTCTTCTGATTTAAAATATCTATGCAAGAAAATCAACAAATAGAATACAAACTCTTAACATTTAAACACAACAAACTATATCATAGCTTAGTCACTTTAAGTATTTTTCAGAACGCTTTCCATTTGTTTTGTTCTGAAAATTGCATAAGTTGCTAACTTAACCTTGTATGGTAACCTTGCATATTTTGCGCGTATTTAACACAACAGTTTTTTCTTTCTCTATCACGTTCATACTGGGTGGAGCCAGTATTCCAGTTCGACCAAAAATTCGAAAGGGGACATCACCGGAAACTAATAATTCGAGGCTAACTGAATCTAAAATCAGCGTTTTTAAAAAAGTGTGTGTGTGCGTGTGAGTGTGTATGTAAACAAGATACTGAAAAATTGCATTAATACCAAACTTATTATTTCATTTCAGTAACTGTCAAGGATAAAACGCGGGATTTTAAGAAAATATCCTCAACGTTATGCCTCTTCATTGGAAAAATTCCTCTAACGATTTTAATAAAATATTATATGTACGCGCCTCTGAGGTGTTGGGATAGCGTATCTGACTGACATAAAAAGGTTTCGAGCTTGAATCTCGGTCACATAGAGTTATCTGTATTATTCATTTGCAAATTTTCTGAAAGACGAAGTCAGTAACTTTAGGGAACATGACTTCATTTGAGCATCATTTCTACGCCATCTGCTTGGTGACCAACAACCAGCCTACTAACCTGAAAAAAAGGAGATGAAACGAGAGGAAATGGTAGTGAGGAGGGCTGTGGTATAAGTTAAAACTCCAGCATTCACTTAGGCAACCGGAGAAGACCTATAAAACTCTTGTTCAGAGTAGACAGCATCCTCTAAACATTAAACGGCAACCTCCAGAAAGCAGATTTCTTTTTTAAATTAACGTTTTCCTACTTTAAGTCATAACCAGAGCTATGAAGTTCGTACCGATTTCCTTGTGCAGTGTAAGAGCGGCCAGGCATGTCTATACATAACGCAGCGCTACTAGCAAGGGCAAGGTTCATCATAGAATGCAACTCATTACTGCAAAGCAGGTGTAACTGCATGACACAGAGCACGTGGTAGGAAGGAAGACATTCGAATAACATCTTTGTTATGCTTCAAAGATGAGCAACTAAATTTGTTGTACAACCATTGTATGTTTTCTAGAAGTGTACTTATTCATGTCCTTATTTACTTCATTATTTACATTTATATTTCAGTGTGATACTTTAGTAAACATGGAAAAAAGAGAAGCCAGATCGAGACACTAAATTAGCTGAAGTCATGAACGAATTTGCAACATATTATCAATCAATTAAGTCTTGCTTTACGGGATATAGATTTAGTTTTTCATTTGAGAGGCTTCAGCGGTACATGATTATTTTTAGTAATACGGCCGCAGATGAGTAAATATGTAGTACAATTCCTGCTTTGGCATTTTGTCTAGTAAGAGTCTTCAGATATTTAAGAAATAAATATTATTTCACATTCGATCAGGAAATGTTACAATCCGCGTCATAAAGGTTTGGGTGTTGCCACAATGTGCCTATTTAAATAATGAGATCAGTCAGATACAAGCCCGTTTGTACTATATAATAATTTGTATATTGTACATAATGGTATAAATAGATGTGCATTTAGGAATGTCGCATACGTCATTTTTTTTCTCTGGCAACTGGTTTCAATGCCCCTCCGCTGTAAGTTCCTTATCTATGACTTGCTTGATGCCGGGAGAGGGTCGTTCGAAACCTGCATAGGGAACGGCGGGCGGGCGGTAAGAACTTCCTATCCCTGCTTATATCAATCGATGAAGCAAATGGACAAAGTGATGCTAAAGTGAATCCAGGAGGCATAGATCTTAAGTTACCCAACATTCGAACACGGATACTTTTGGTTGCGAGATAGGCACCCTACCATCACGACAAAAATAAGGCCACCAATGCGAGACATCTCACTCAGAAATTCTTCTTGGTTGTTTCTCCAAAGATTGTTAAAAAGAAATGTAATTTTGAGTTGAATAATATTCAGTTCAATGCTCATCACTACAATACTAATCAGAAAATTTTTCATTTTCTTTAGCGGTTGCTGTTTGAGATAACCATTCCGTCTTTCCAGTGGGAATATGGAATGCAATGCAATGCAATGACGGGCTAAGTTATAGGGTAAGGAACACATGACCAGATCGTACACGGGGGGGGGGGGGTCAATTTGTAGAATTTACATGCTTTTGGAGACGTTGGGGTTTTCTATTAGGTTACAAAAAAACTACAACTCAACTAATTACAAAAAATGGTCACTCGGACCCATACCTTAAGCAGGGCATTGCGCCCTGTCAGATCAAAGGCCTGCACACAAGTAGCATGAGATTCGCACATAACATTCACTTATACCAGAGGTGGAGGAGTGGGGGAGTGACGTCATATACCACTGAAGTCACATAAACTATTATTTGCATTGTAAATTAATTTTCTTTCACACGATATAGCTAGACTGAAAAATTCAATGCCATAACCAGTATTTGATCCACGAGTCTTCCGGTTTCCGTCTAGCCGCTCTAAACCATTGAGCTACTATGGCCAACGTGCCGACATGGCATAGTAACTCGCCATCAAGGTAGTTGTCTAATATGTTTATCAGAACTCCTAGTGGTTTGCCGGAAAAAATACGAGTCTTAATGCCAGGTCGGCACGTGGGCCATAGTAGCTCAATGGTTTAGAGCTGCTGGACGGAAACCAGAAGATCCTTGGTTCAAATTCCGGCTATGGCATTGAATTTTTCAGTCTGGCTCTATCATATTATTTGTATTAATTAAAACAGTTACTTGTGAGAATATAATATTAATATATACTCGAATATTTCAATTAATATACGAATACCTATCATTTACGAAATTGCCATAAGAAATGTGAGTACCATTTCTCACAGTAATGCAGGACTTTTTATCTCTGTACTCAGGGATAATTAGATTCGTGTATGCTTTCCATTACTAACAAGCTAAGATTAAGAAAGCAGAAAAGAAAAGAAAAGCTTGGTATAATAAAAGACCCTATCCAGGTAATACGTTGGTCTAAAGATACGCATGTCAGTCATTACAACGAACAAACGTGGATATGCTGAAGAAGCAGTTTCCCTCGAAAAGGATGAAAATGTACGTCTCTTCTGCGTAACTAAACTCAACTCTTCAACAACATATTGTGACTTTGTGCGTTCTATTAAAAGTCCAATTTGCCGAACTTCTAAATGTTCTTTAGTTGCGTAGAAACACACTGTTTAGCAGCAGAATTACATCACGTATCACAATCTACAAAACCAAGGTTGATGACAATAACAAACAGCTTACTCAACTTCCACTGTTTACAACACTCTTGTTACACGTCTTTACAACTGTTTTCTGTTTACTCACTACTGTTTTACAACTGTGTCACAATCTCTTATATATCTCATTCATAAATTCGTGAGGTTTCTAGTACAAATAAGAATATAACTTTTTCTCCGTCAATAAAGATATCACTAGAACCTTCCAAACGTGAAATCCCATCTGTGCCGGCAAGCGCTTTATCTTAGATGTATTTATTTGCCGGCTCTTTGTGTACACTAGCCGCGCTATCGTTAACTGCTTATGCAAATTCTTTATTACCGAGAAACACTATCCGCCGTCTATCTATTTGCGCCGAAACTTTTATACCCGTTGCCGCGAAAATACCATTAACCGAAAGGGGCAGCCCTGTCATTGAGGTTAACACATATACGAGGTATGTTTTTTAAGTCAGTACCGTTTTGGAATTAAAAAAGACGTGCATAGGTATCGCAATTACCTTATTTTTACATGAAACCCTGTATCTTAATTTACTTTTCTACATAATTTCCGTGAATATTGAGGCACTTTTCATAACGTGGCACCAGATTTGGAATACTCTCCTCATAAAATTTTGCCGCCTGACGTGTTAACCACTGTATCACAACTGTTTTGACTTCGCAATCTTCTTGGAGACGCTGACTGTCCAGATGTTTCTCCAAGTGCAGGAACAAATGGCAGTCGCTGGACGCAAGATCAGGGCTGTATGGAGGATGATCTAGAGTATCCCATTAAAAAGATTTGATGAGATCTTTGGTCAGATTAGCCACATGTGGACGAGCATTGTCACGCAGCAAAACGATACCCTTACTCAACTTGCCACGTCTTTTGTTCTGGATTGCACGGCGCAGATTGTTCAATATCTCACAATAAGACGCTTCATTGATTGTCTCATTACGAGGCAGAAATTCCACTAGCAATTCTCCTTTTCTGTCCCAAAAAAAACAGTGCACATGATTTTCCGGGCATAAATTGTTTGCTTAAACTTCACTTTTGTGAGTGATGATGAATTTCGAATTCCATGGATTGTTGTTTCGATTTTGGTGTGACCTAGGCCACCCATGTTTAATCACCAGTAACAATTTGGTCTAAAAAATCTTCACCTTCATTGTGGTACCGCTCAAGGAAAGTCAATGCACTGCCTAAACGTTAGGTTTTGTGCAAATCCGCCAACATTTTCGGAACCCAAAGCGAACACAATTTCCGGTACCTCAAGTTCTCGGTCACAATGCGATACAAAACACTACGAGAATACTGAGGAAAATAGTCGCACAATGATGAAATTGTAAAGCGTCTGTTTTCTCTCACCTTTTCGTCCACTTTCCGCACCAAATCTTCAGTGACGGCCGAGGGACGACTACTCCGTTCTTCATCATGCACATTTGTACGGCCATCTTTAAATGCTCTGACCCATTTCCTTAGCATTCCATCACCCATAAAGTTTTGTCCATAAACATCACAGATCTCACGATGAATATCGATCGGTTTTACGCCTTTAGCACTAAGAAATCGTATAACAGCCCGTACTTCACAATCGGTGGGACGCACGATTGTCGGAGGCATTTTAAACACTCAGTAACCAACGTATACAATGAGGAATCAGACTGTAATGGCGTAAGTGCGTAGACAAGAGATGTAGGTAACCAGCGCGCATGCGTGGAACGCCGACCGTAGCGCTGCGGCGGCGGAATCCCAAAACGTTGCTGACTTAAAATACATGCCTCGTAGTACAATTGGAAAAACATAGCTTCATACTAACCTGAACACTAGTAATTAGGACCCGGAAGTTTAGAAAAAAGAAATAACGTACAACAGGTTATACGCCACCTGCGTCTCGTAAACATAGGGGAGTGGGCTGAGTGCCATGCAGTCGCGCACATACTCATATGTACTCACTCGACGGACATTGTCATACGCATATTTATTTATAAAATATACAAAAAACTTATTTCTCCAGATATATGAATATAAATAAAATAATCATTAAATATTTCTAACTTGTTGGTGACAATACTATGAAGCGGAAAAGGATGGTGGCGCAGGGTTGAGCAATGAGGTTGCTCTCGCGGTATGCGTGAGTATGTATGAGTAAGGATGGTTCTAATGACACTGGAATGCCCGTTTCAAACTGGTTTAATGTCTGCTTTATTTTAATCGTCACATCAATCTCGAAGTTGCCGACCAAGGTTATCAATATTTTCACCCAATTATCGGAAGGCACGACCGAATGGAGCTGGGTGGGCGACAGGAGGCATTCAGACCAAGCCTACCCATTTATCTGTGTACCGCTCACGGAGGGGATGGTTAGAAGAGCGGCACGAGCCCTGTACCGTCTCTTCCCCCTCCCCCTGACGACTGGAACCATCGGGATGATTTTCCCAAGCCGCGAAGCTTCCAGAAACAGCGATCTTCCTATATAAGGTTTGCAGTGGACGAGGCAGTTCAGTTCTTGGCGAGCAGCCGTGAAGAGCGCCATGCTAGCGAACGGACTGGAAGACTGCGTACGTGTATCAGAGGAGTTGTACGTAATTGTGAGTGTGGAGTGGACCTGTGACAGACGAACTGGTGGATTGTAATTGTGTGTGCTACGTAATTCTATGTAATCGGCAAGTGTTCCAGTTGTAATGCAGTGGAAATAAAGAACATTTCGAGTTTATGCAACTGGAATTTTTATTCACGAACCCACAAAACTACAATATTTCGCTGTTCAGAGTGACCGTATGTAGAAAGCTTATTACTGGATAAAACTTAATTCGCTCTTCACGTACAAATGAACCGACAAATATCTTCTCTCATCCCTTCTGGTCTCCTTCGACAAAGATAAAAGCAGATAACCGCCTAATCGGCCGACAGCCGCGAACTGTCTGTCCTCACTGTGCACAGCTGTGCGTGTGTGGGTAACTTTCGCTTTTGGAAGCCCCCTTTATTCAACCAAAGATCCTTTGTAACTATTTTGTCCATTGTGATTATTAGTCTCGGTGAAGCCATTATTAAGGGTCCAAAGAATACCTAATCAAACGGAGTCAAGTGCTATCTCTTTAGAATTCTTGCTTCTCTCCCGTGTCTTTCGTAACACAGCTCAACCAACTGCACCTGTTAGTGTCGTAACAAATGTGCAATAAATATTAAAACCAGAAACATTATTAACAGTGAAGTATTCTTCATATTTAAGTTTGATTTATGAGTCACTATGTTCACACTCAAACTTCACTTACTTGTTGTTGTACAATTGAAACGTTTTCAAGATAATTCGACCTCATCCTCCTATACATGAGCTATTTTGAAACACACATAGTAAAGGACTTCCCACAGATTTATAAATTTTGGCAGAGATATGTTGATGATGTTTTTGCTATCATTCCGGAAAAACGTAGAGAAGATTATCAAAAATTACTGAACCTGCAAGATAATCACATCCAATTTACTATGGAAGTAGAAAGAGACAACACCCTACCCTTTTTGGACCTCAAGATAACTAGATATCGTCATGGTGCAGATTTTGGAATATACAGGAAGCCCACACACATAGATAATTACATAAATAAAAATGAATACAACCCAGTTTCACATCAACTAGCTGCCTTTAGAAGTCTAATTCACCGGCTATACAACATCCCACTAAGTAAGGATGAATTTTTGAAAGAACGACAACACATAAAAGACATAGCGGTATTAAATGGATTCAACCCAGCCATCATAAGAAACATGATGAAGAGGAAAGAAAAACTGAAGATAATATAAAAAAATACCACTCTCACACCACTTAAAAACACAAATTGGCAATATAGAAAATTCACTTACCATCCATGGGCTTTTCGAAAATTTGAACGAATCTTCAAAAGACTAAACTTAAAACTAGCACCCCAAAACAAATTCAGTCTGAAGAACCTGCTAAATAAGCCACTGAAAAATACAATCCCCAACAATTTGAAATCAGAAATTTATCAGATTAATTGTGGAACCTGTGAAAAAAGCTACATAGGAAAAAACTAAGAGAAACTTGTTAACCAGGCAAAAAGAACACCAGAGGAACATTAAGTTGCAACAAACAGAAAAATCTGCAGTTTCACAACATTTTTGGACAGAAAACCACAACATTGGCCACAACATTAAACTGTTACAATCTTTAAGTACACCCATAGAATTGGGTATTTGGGAAAAATATTAATAAACAAAAACCGTGATATAGTTATAAATTTTGAAATCCCAGCATTAAATGAAGTATTAAAACTTAGTGCTCCTAACACCAGATGGCAGAATGATCGGAGCTCTGTTGTAGTGGAAGAAGAGGAAGGTTCATTTAGTCACCAAACAGCTGAGGATGAGATCGAATGATCTTGAAAACGTTTCAATTATACACCAACAAGTAAGTGAAGTTTGAGTGTAAACATAGTGACTCATAAATCAAACTTAAATATACAATACTCCTTGGAAATCCATTACGATTCTTTACTCATAGCAATTCTTAATTTCGGTATCAACTATTACGTGTTTCAAATGGGAAGAGTTCTCGCCTGTAACAAATCAGATGCATTAGAGCCGTCAGCGTTGCCACCTCGTTATCTCCAATCGTTCTATATCCCCCCTCTCTCTCTCTCTCTCTCTCTCTCTCTCTCTCTCTCTCTCTCTCTCTCTCTCTCTCTCTCTCTCTCTCTCTCTCTCTCTCTCTCTCTCTCTCACACACACACACACACACACACACTTGCGAGTGTTCTTGGCGCCAAACGTAAAGGAACTGAATTTCCCAAAGTTTTATAATAATTAAATTGTTGAAATCACAAATGAAACATGGATATCTGTACATTACGCAAATGCTTAACTATTTAGTTTAAAATTAATTATAGTTTATGAACTACTTATTTTTCTAATTTAATGAATATATCAGCGATGCATCCGATAAGCTGTGAATGTTACTTACGTTAAGAGATAATTCGTCATTGTCATTGTCCTGATCGTCTGAGTTTTGCAAATTTATGATGATAGGTTCGAAAATCTCGTTACGTGCTATCTCTTTCCAAAAGTCGTCTTGTTGTAGTTTATCTGATGTCTCAAGCAGTTTTCCCAGTCTCAATTTCTTCGTGAATAAGTCGTTTAACGTCAGTCAGTTTAGAAATATTATTTCTGTTTGTAACATAATTTAGCTGACATTAACTCAATTGAATTGTTCTGGCAGTAGTAAGGGGGAAGCTGGATCGTGTCTCATTGATCCAGCTGATACACTTTTTCATGGAAGAGTAACTGAATAATACTGCTCCGAACTCTCTAGAGTAAATAGAGAATACGAACCACTCAGACAAAGATATAATGTGACCGGACACGTCTGCCAGAACAGGAGGAAGTGTATTGTTTTCTCTCATCGAATTTAACAAACACCTTGGCTTATTCAAAGTACATATTTCTTTTATCACATCATGTCAAATGTTTACGTTTCAGTTCTGAGTAATTTCAAATATACGTTCACGCATACATGCCAACCAATAATTTTTCTCATTACAGTGCTTACGTCGCAATGCATTGTTATAATATAATGGTATCTACTTTATTTATCTGTATTAGGAAAACTATTTGAGCTAACAATACGGGGTTTTGCGGTTATGTTAAATACATTACTCTCTCCTACTGCATGAATCAGTTTTGGCAGAATCTGTATTTTTGTCTTAGCGAGAATAGTATTATATAGAGGTTGATTAGTTTGCCGCTCGTCACACATCACTTAGGGGCAGTGCAATACAACACCTCAGGACTCCGATTGGCTGCCTACCAAGCAGCGCTCAAGGACAAACATCATCAAATTTGAAACACATAATAGTAATTAGGGCTCGGAAGTTTAAAAAAAATAACAATCCAACAGGTCAATAGTGATGGGGTCATTCATTATATGCGTCTTGTAAACATAGCGGGCTGGGTTGAGTGCCATGCAGTCGCGCACTCACTCCCGCAGTGTACTCACTCGGCGGACATTGTCATATGCATAATTATTCATAAATTTTATAAAAGAAACTTTTATTTTACAGATATGTGAATATAAATAAAGTAATCATTAATACAAGGGTGGGTCAAACAGTAATGCCTCCTATTTTTTCTCCCTTAACTGACAAGAAAATTGAATCCACTTTACATAGCTTGAAAACTACAACATTGACTACTGATTTGCCACTATTCAATATAATCTCCGTCCTTTTCTACAGTTTTGGTTCACCTTTTAACTAGGGCATGTATTCCAGTGTGGTAAAACACACAGTCTTGCTTCCTAAGACATTGACACACGGTCGTTTTCACAGCCTCCTCATCTTATAAATGAATCCCACGATAAGCTTGCTTTCGTGGCCCGAACAGATGGAAGTCTGATGGTGCCAGGTCAGGGCTCTATGGGGGGTGAGGTAAGACTTACCACCCCAATTTCTCAATTTCTGTAGTGGTGTAACAGCTGGTGTGTGGTCTTGCATTGCCATGCAAAAGAAGAACATCCGCCATAGTTTTTGTTGGGCGAACTCAGCGAACTCGTGCTTTGAGCTTTTTCAGAGTTCTGACGTATTGGACAGAATGTATTGTGCATCCCTGCTCCAAAAACTCAATCATGAGCACACCCTCTGCATCCCAAAACACCGTCGCCATAACTTTCCCTACCAACCGCTGAGATTTGAATTTTCTTTTTTCCTTCGGTGACGTTGTGTGATGCCACTCCATTGACTGCCTCTTTGATTCAGGTTCAAAAAATGAACCCACGTTCGTCTCCTGTAACAATTTTTTCCAGAAACTTCTCTCCCTCCAAATTGAAGCGCTGCAAGCGTTCGGAGTTTATTGTTTTCCTTGTTTCTTTGTTTTGGGCGGTTAATATTCTTGGTACCCAACGTGAACAAACTTTTGAGTAACCCAGTTGCTGAATAATCGTCATCACACTGCCTTTACTGAGGGAGGTAATGCGACACAATTCACCTGTTGTTACCTGGCGATCACCACGAATGATGTTATCGACTCGCTGAATGTTGCATGGAGTCACTGCAGTTACCGGCCTGCCGCTTCGCTTTTCATCTGCCAATGGTGTTTGCTCTTCAGCTTCGTTAGCGCGACGAACCCATCTTCTAAGAGTGCATCCGCCGCTGCATCACCATACACATTGTGTAGCCTTTCGTGAATGCGAATAGGCGTTTCTCCTTCCGCAGTCAAAAATTCAATCACAGAACGCTGTCTAATACGAATGTCGATGTCAGCCATTTTTCAAGAGGATGCAGTGCTGCCACCTTTTGACTTAGGAAGTCCCTACTGCAGAATATTAGAGAAGAAGGTTTGAGGAATGTGCCAAATTCAAAGTTTTCACATAACTTACTTATTTAAGGAAACAAAATGGGAGGTATTGCTTTTGGACCCACTCTCGTATTTCACAGTAAGTGAAACGCTAATGTTTTATTGACACAACTACACTACGTCTGTGCTATTCCTTGTTACAGTGAACAACAATATACATTTTGAAGGTTTCAAACGAAACGATCTTCTGTTCTCCAGACATGCTCTGTATTG
Source organism: Mantis religiosa (assembly GCA_030765055.1). Taxonomy (NCBI): domain Eukaryota; kingdom Metazoa; phylum Arthropoda; class Insecta; order Mantodea; family Mantidae; genus Mantis; species Mantis religiosa. The sequence goes on from CM060959.1 coordinate 39,438,618, forward strand.
TGAAAACCTTCACTCTACATGGAATGATGTGACTGGAGCAAATTTAAACCTTTTAGTGCATTGCAATTTTCTTCAGCACTTTGTACTTCATCCCAATTTTACAGAGCGGAGTATCTTATATTTTTCCGGAGATTGCGTTTATGTTACTGCTGCACCGTGTCTCTGATTGGTCCGGCCATTACGCACGAACATCCACCATTAGCACATTTGATGACTAGCACAATAGACGATTTATATATATCTCGTGCACAACTAGCTTCACTAATTTCTGGCTAAGCTTCCAGGCAGTACTAGTAACTCTCCCATAGCACATCAAACTGCATAAAGCTATATGCCTTAGCTAGGTGTGAGGTTCATAGGCTAATTCACGACTTTCCACAACAAATTTCTGCCCTAATAATTCTCAGATTCCAGGGAAGGCCGCACCATCTTGTGGGCTTTTGGCCTGGTTTCATTCATTTTAACGTGTACTACTTCTGGATATGTACCACAAGAATACGCGGAACACCTATGATATCATAGAATATGGAAGCCTACGCTTCAATCCCTTTCCATATTTTCCACTCCTTAAGAACATGCATTGATACAATACTGTCAGGCCTAGAGTTGAACTTATGGAAGAACATTCTATTATCGTTGAATTCCCCATATTCACCATATGTAAACAAGCTTTTTATTTCATTTGTAGTTAGTACATAGAACTTTGTAAATTTAGATTAGACTTTTATTGTGTATATTCCAAAATTTTACAATTTACAACTTTGGCTACATTTATTTGTCTTTTCCTAGTTGCTACCTTGGCTTACAAGACACCCTGGTCTTCTGCTCTGTCGGGTAGCTATTAACCTCAATACCTCCTTGTTCCCCGTAGCGAAGGGTTTCCGTCCCCTTCAGCTGTCGTGGTGCAGGCGCTGCAGACCCCTAGCACTCGGGTACCTCTGACGTTACTAGAAGAACTTCGGACCAAACATTCGAGCTCCTCCCTGATAGGGAGTTGTTCGGATTGGGTTGGAATCGAGAGGTCAGTGGTTTCCGATACCCGTGGGAGATCGGGAACGTCCGGACGGGCTTGAGGGAAGCCATTTATATCCCCGCGTACTAGCCAGCATAGCTAGTAGAAGGTGTGCTAGATCACCAGGCGGCCCCACCGAGGTCATATCAGTAGTCTTTTTATTTTGAGGTTGGCGCGCGTAAGTGGCGTATCCACCTCCATCCCGTCTTGAGTCCACAGGACCAGATGGGGGGTGCTTGTTAGTCTCTGGGTCTTGCCTATGGAAAGGCCCACGGAGGCGCCGGGCGCCCTTTCGGGACATCTCGGTAACTCCCTGTTCGAAGGAGGCCCGGTTCCTTGATCCTACGCGTCCAAAACTAATGGGTGTAGAACCTCCTTGTTACTTAAATTAGCCCCATTCTTCCCCATCATCTTCCTTTCTTATATTCTTTACATTTGGGAACCATTTTTCTTTTACGTCCTGCAAGATCGCACAAGTGCGCACCAGTTCACCACGTTTTATGTGGTGGACTCGATATACATTGGTTGCGCCTTGTTCCGCCAAGTTTTCCTGTATCTTCTCATTGGACATACCGTCCAGTGCGCTGGTGATTACAACACCACGCGAGGAGTTCAGGGTCCTATACAATTCAACGCGCACCGGATAGCTCGCAAGCCTATTGGCTTTCAAAACGTTTGCAGCCTGTGTCGGTGAAACTGCTTCGAACAGGAGCGTGCCATTGCGAGATCGCGTAGGTACATGATTTTACAGGACCAGCAATATTATATAGACCCTTATGAATAATAAACGGGTGCACGGAGGTAAATTTTCGACCTTTTCCAGTTCTATAAATAACCAAATAGCGAGGACCACAAGAATCAGCTATTTCCTTTGCACATATCTTAACATTTTTGTTGATTTTATCAATTCCTATTTCGACAATATCCTACATCATTGCAAACCATAACAAGAATTAAATGAATTTGAGAACTTTTCATGATTTATTTACTATAATAGGCCCAAATGACCTTGTTGTCGACGGGCCCTAAAACACCACACACACTTTACTAAAATACACATTCTTGGAACTGCCGATTTAATTTTATTTACAATTTACAAGGACTGTTAATTTTTTTTGACAACGTACCATCATTCATCCTCATAATTTTGATGGTCTTTCTCAAAATAGTCTTCCGTGAATTCGAAGCACTTGTCTCAGCGTTTCTGCCAGTCTTCAAAGACATGCTGGAAACCATTTTTTCTGAGAATCTTCAAAATCGCTTCCGCATCCTTCACCACTGATTTTGATGATGGATAATGCCTCCCAAGAAGGCGTTTCTTCAAGTTAGGGAATACAAAACGTTACATGGGGCTAAATCTGGACTATAGGAAGGTGAGAGTTGCACTTGAGGTTGATTTTTGTAAGATACTCAGCAACAACTTTGGCAATATGCGGCCGCGCATTATCGTGGTGCAGCATCCAGACTGTTTCACGAAAATGTGGACTTTGCGCCTGATATGGACTTGCAATGTTTTCAGGACATCCCTGTAGTATTGTCCAGTAACTGATATGTGTGAGGTAAAACATGCTGGTAAGCCATTCCATGAATCAAAGAAAGAGATGGCCATAACTTTCCCAGCATAAGTAACCACTTTGCTTTCCTGGGGCTTAGTGATGAAGAAGATTTCCACACAGAGCTTCACTGTTTGTTCTCAGGATCAAAATTATGTAGCCAAGTTTCATCATATTTGAAGGAAACTCCGGATCTTTCTCTAACATCAAATTTAACTGCATGAAATCCTACATGCGAATGTCTTTGTTTGGGAATCAACAGTCTTGGAACCCATCCTGCACAAACACGTCTCATGTGCAATTTGTCTCTCACCAACGTGTAGGTGGCACCAAATGAAATGTGCGGTATTTCAGAAAGTGATCTTAAGGTAATTCGTCGATCCTCCCTTACAATGGTAGCAAGTGTTGATGTTTTCTTCCGTAGGAGCAGTAACTGGAGTACCGGGTCCTCTTGACTTTGAAATGGATTGTCTCCCTTCTTTAAACATTTTAGAGCACCTTGGAGCTATGCTTTAGGGAAGAACAGATTCTCCATAGGCCTCCCATAACGTTGTATAGGCCTCAACTGAAGATTTGTTGAGACGAAAGCATAATTTCAAAGCCACATATTGTTCCTCACGTGTTACCTCCATTGCAGCGGTAGGCGAAACTGAACATATCTGCACTTGCGTGGTTCTCACATGTGGAAACCAGGAGTACCAACAATGAAACTGCTAGTCGTGTTTGTTTCACATTAAGCTAAAATAATATAATAAGACTAAATTTTTGTGCGAAAAATTATGACCATAAAAATTATGATCATTCATTATTGAACAGCCCTCGTATCATAATACAAATTGCAAACGATCTGAGGGTGACACAGAAAAACTTATTGCAGTTTCAAATTCAGCGCGTCGAATTCATTGAGGCTGAGCTTCTTCCAATTCTGCACATTTTTCGAGGTTCAAATTTGTAGATTAGTGTAATTCTGCCACAAACGGTTTGGAAAATAAAAGTAAAACTGAGAAGCTCTGCCGGGATTTAAACAATAGGTCTTCATGTCAATGACGAGTCTCTGTAGTGGTTCACTTTTTTAGGGAAAGCAGTAGGAAGTTTATGCCTAGGTGATTGAATTGTTAGCCCAAATTCTAAGTCTCCAAAGTACACTGCTAATCAGGAAATCGTGATATTAAATAAGCCGTAATGAAAATTTTACACAACTAAATGAAGAATCATATAAGAAAGAGGGTCGTACAACTCTTATATCAGATTCTCTTTATTTTTCCTCAAGATATTTTCGCTGTTTCTGCAAAATGCCGACAAGAACAGTCCGTGGTCTACCAGAGGAGAATGAGGATTTTCCTTCTAAGATGCGTTCAGGATTTATTGCTACGCTTCTGGGAAACCTTGTCACAAAATATAAAAAGCTACTTGCTCCGCTTCACGGATATTACGAGGAAACATCGAAATTTGAATTACTTCTACCTTAGAAGCTCAACAACATATCCCTAACCTCAACTCTTGCCACAAGTTTAATAACTTTTTTACCGAAACAAGAAACATAACAAATCATCAACTTTTGTCAGTTTCTTCTGGCTTACGTTAAAAACAAAAGAAGCCATCAGAAATATAGTATCCTTCTCTCAAATATATGCTGCAGCTGAAAAAAGAAATATATACAACTATCATAAATGTTTTCTCTAAGCAGTTGTACAAACCACCCGTACCAAAGCTTATTTTACTGATTATTGTTAATCACAATTGCATACTTAAGAATACAAAATATCCAAGAGAAGATGGTATAACCAACGAAATGATAAAATACGGAGGGGATAGACTCACATCAGAAATAATAACAGCAACTACACAAATATCCCCACAAAAAAGTAAAATTCCAGATGATTGGAAGACTAGTATTGTGACTCCTATCTTTAAGAAAGACGATAAACAGAAACCAGAGAATTATAGACCAACAAATCTACTTAACACCCTACTGAAAATTACAACGAAACTAATTAATCAAAAACTATAAAAATATTATTTACCTTCAGGATGAACAACAAGGTTTCCGGCTTGGTGGATCTTGTACTGACGCTATTTTTGTGATAAGGCAGGTAATAGAAAAAGCAATTGAGTATAATAAGCCTGCATTTCTATGTTTTATATAGACCTCGAGAAGGCCTTTGATAGGCTGGAACTTAAAGATGTTTTAAACATTTTATAAAAACATAATGTATCCAGTGGATTAATTTTATTGGTTAATGGCATTTTTACTAACAATTTTAATAGAATAAAAGTGGAAGGGAAAATATCTGAGAAGATACCAGTCAGAAGAGTGATTCGACAAGGAGTCCATTACTATTCAATTTAGTAATGAATGAAATTATAAAAGAGATCAATACAATGGATATAAAATGGGAAATAAAACCCTTAACATTGTATGCTACGCTGACGACGTTGTCCTGATGGCAAACACTGAGGATGACTTACAGAGACTGGTATATAGATTCTATCTTAGATGTAGAAACTATAACGTGAAAATATAATTAACAAAAACGAAATCAATGACCATAAGTAAATTCCCCTTGAGGTGTAAATTTGAACTAGAAAGGAAAATAATAGAACAGGTATTGACAATAAGGTACCTGGGTGTTGAGTTAAATAGTTCGGGAGCACTAGTTACATATCAAGCGAATAAAGCAGCAAGAATTGCAGGCTGCGTAAATGATATTATATGAAAAAACAAATATTTAAATAAAGAAACCAAGACTAGAAACTATAAAGCGGTAATACGCCCAATATCCACCTATGCCTGTGAGGTAAGAGCGGACACTTCAAAAACAAAACAGATTCTAGTGACAAATGAAATGAACGTCTTAAGAAAAATTATAGGAAGAACAAGAAGAGATAAAATAAGAAGTGAAGATATTAGAAAGCAATTAAACATTCAAGCAATAGGTGATTGGGTAGATAGAAGACGAAGCAAATGGAATGACCATGTATCCCGTATGACATCGGACAGAATCGCACGTATAGCAAGAAACTGCTTACCAGCAGATGGAGGAGGATCTCCTGAAAGACCAAACAAAAGATGGAAGGACTCCTAATTTCTGGAAGGAACAGGCAGTAGGCCTATATGATGAGAAGAAGAATAAGAAGACGATTGCATACTACGAGGGCTGTTCAATAAACAGAATGCGAGGAGGTTGCAATGTGTAGGAAAAAATTTTGAGAATAAAAATGGAAGAAAGTAGAGAAGAGGATAGTAGCTATAAAATGTTAACGGGCAGGGAGGAAAAGAAGGTAATAGGTATTGGTGAGATCTTGCAGAAAGTAAAAGAAAAATGGGCCAGAAATGTAAAGAATATAAGAAAGAAAGATGAGGGGGAAGAATGGGGCTATTTAAGTAATAGTAGTAGTGTAGTTTGTAGTGTTAACGCCCGCTTTTACTACAGTTTAAGCGCAGAGGTTCTACTGCAATTAGTCCTGGACCCGGGCCTCCTTCTACCCCGGAGCTATGGATGACTCCGGGGCTCTTTCCATAGGTCAATATCTGATTTCTTAAAAAGCCCCCCGCTGAGCACAACATCAAGACGGGATGTAAGTGGATGCGCAACTTACGCGCGTCAACCCCGCAGGGAAGACTACCGAAAACCTCGGTGGGGCCGCCTGCTGTTCTAGCACACCTTCTACTAGCTCTGCAGGCTAGTACCCGGGACTTATGAGGCAACCACTCGGCCGTAGCCTGGCGGGAGGTACCCAATTTCCCGTGGGTGCCGGGAACACACTGCCCCCTCGGGTCCATCCCAATCCGAACAACTCCCTGACGGGAGGGGCTCGGCAGTTCTGCCCGAGGTTCTTCTAGTAACGTCAGAGATACCACGAGTGCTAAGGGTCCGCAGCGCCCACACCACGGCAGCTGAAGGGGATGGATCCCCTCCCCTACGGGACCACTTTTACTACATACGACACCGCAGGCGGTGCCACTGATGGTAAAGTCCGTTTACTTAACGCATGTTCAGTTCCGAGTCAAAGGAACCTGAGCCGCCCGCCCACTAATGACCGTCATAAATCTATCTCCACACTTCAGAAATGGAACTCTGTCGTTGAGGACCAATAGCAACCCTGATTTTCTCGAACTGACAGTCGCATGTCTACTCCACGTGGAGTCTCAGTTGCCAAAGTTCCAACTTCTAGTTGATCTGTTTCATTACGTGCAGAAATTCGTTGTGTGTCACAATGTTGAGACCAGAGGAGGGAAATGCAGTGGTAAATGCAAATGAAGTACAGATAAATAATAAAAGTGAAGACAGTGTGAATAAATGGGCCGAATTATATTACTTGAAAAACCTAAAAAATAGCAAAGTTATAACGGGAACTGTTTCTAAGCAAATTCAAGCGCTTGTTTTGAACATATATAAATATGTGCTGACAAATAATCTTGGTAAGGGGTCGTGCAATGAACCTGATAAATTCTGGATATTCACAGAAATACAGTGAGAAATATTGTGACGAAAGGAATGCCAAAGACGCCGATCAAGTGTGAAAACAAAAGGAAACGTTTCTCTAAAGTAGATAATTTCACGTGCGATTTATAGAGAAATTTATAGATTCTATGCAAAAGGGAGAGCGCCCACCTTAGACGAATTGGTTACACATTTGCAAGAAATTTGTGATTTTCCTTATGGGCGCTTCACTTTGCGCGGTCTCCTAAAGGAGCTGGGTTTCAAATACCGCACTTTGAATAAGATAAGGGTTATTATGTAATCCAGTAGAATTGTAGCTTGGCGATGTGTGTGTGTGTGTGTGTGTGTGTGTGTGTGTGTGTGTGTGTGTGTGTGTGTGTGTGTGTGTGTGTGTGTGTGTGTGTGTGTCAAAACTAAGGAAGTTTTACAGTAATGGACCCAAGATTATTTATTTAGACGAAACCTCGTACGATACCCATGACGTATCGAGAAAGGTGGCAACCTTGCAGAACGGTCTGGGAGAAGGAGGGTTGGGGGTTGTAAAACGATTATAAGGGTTCGTCAAAGGCAGAAGCCGACGTGCACATGCGTTAACTAAACAGACTTTATATGAGATGAAGATGGAGCACCGGTGGAATGAGATGGCGGGAGAAACCGGAGGTCCCGGAGAAAACCCACGTCAGTGCCGTCTTGTCCACCACAAATCTCACTTTGCGGTCGTCTGGGATCGAACCCGGGCCACTGAGACACGGCGTGGCCTAATTAAGTGACCAAGGAGGCGTGGAGGATAAGAGATACCTGGCAAAGCAGAAGACCGGGGTGTCATGTAAGCCAAGATAGCAACAAGGTAAAGACAAATACATGTAGCTAAAGGTTGTAAACTGTAAAATTTTGGAATATTCACAATAAATATAGCATAGCATATTTTCTGAACTGTATAGAAATGATTTATGTCCTGCAGCAAATTCAGGCCTTCATAGCAGCGAGATGTGACAGGCAATTTCCAGTTACTCGTAGAGATAAAACATACATTATACTATACTTACTACAATATGAGAGGAACATTCATGTTAGATGCCTTCCTCTGCTGTTGCAATGCATTAAATGTCTTTTCGTAAAGCTGCGAATGTGTAACCCATATAAACTCAGTATGTAGATGTGCGTCATATGCTCCAATCCAACAAAGATTAGATTTTATCGATCAAACTAATTAAAATCCTCCAGCACTAAGTCCCTCATAATTGGATAACAGGATACGTAATGGTCTCATACGGATAGTAAACTGCAGGAAGATTGAAACGAACAAAAGCTATCTCAATTTTTTTCATAATATTATCCAGAGATTAACTCTGCACTCTTTTTGCAATTAGATCCTGGCTCATGGCAGCTTTTATAGTTGATGGTCTCTCACTCTTACAGCTACGAAATCATCTGTCTCGTTCTCCAGTCGAAGATGTTTATTTGCAACTACAAAAACAATTCTCTGGCGGTTGTAAAAATATCTCGCCCAGTTAGAGACCTAATTTCATGACTAAAGGGATAGTATAGAGTGTTTTCCCTAGAGACTTTAAATTATAAACTAATCCCCACACGAAGCCGAGCGTTTTGCAGCACTGCAGATGGAAAGTCGATATTTAAGTTCCACTCAAACCGTATGCAGCTATCATCAACTCAAAACGTTCATTGCGTATTGCAGTACGGTGAAACAAGGAACTGCGAGATCTCTTTCCTCCACACATAAACGACCACAGAGTTGCAGAAAATACTCCACCCAGAGCTGTCTATTATCTTCTTCTACTACCTGGTTGCAAATACCTGCCACTTTTGCCGTAAAAGAGAGAGCTAAGTGTTCTACGTTTTTGTCTGTGGAAAAAAATGCAAGTATTTAAATGTGAGGTAAATATTTCTAGTTCATTTTTAAAGTGTAAACATAACCTGAAATAGAGCCTAACGAACTTGATAAACTTAAGTATGGGTGTTTCTACCGTCTGTAACATGTAGCCCACACCGAACGAAATAACATCGCGGTAACACACAAGGCTCGGGTGTGTGAATGGGACAGATCGTATCCCGGGTTTGATTCCTGGTGGTTAGCCACTCTCGGAGCAACTATTACGTGTTTCAAATGGTAAGGGCTCTGGAGTCCAGCTAATCGGATGCCGTATCACTCACAGCGTTGCCAGCTTTTTGCCACACTCCTTTTATATTTCCCTCTCTCACGTACACTCATACAACGTGCAGGTCTCCTTTGCGCAGACGTAAGGGTAAGCAAATTATATTTTACAAACTTTTACAATGATGCAGTTGCCAAAATAAAAAAGTGTAAAAAGCATTTTCGCAAGTTATATATATTTTAAAACACATGAATTACCTGTTTCTCTAATCTAAAGGAACTGCCAGTGGCTCATCCATATTGCTGTCAAAGTCACTTCCGTTAAGAGACAATTCGTCATTGCCACTGTCTTCATCGTCTGAGTCTTGCAAATTTATGATTACAGGTTCAAAAAATCATGTCACATGCTATTTATTTCTCAAAAGCGTCTTCTTGAAGGTTTTCTGCATGCCTCACGCAGTTTTCCCACTCTTGTTGTGTTGCCTTGTCAATTTTTTCGTGAACAAGTCGTCTAACGTCCGTCAGTTTAAAAGTATTATTTCTGCTTGCAATCCCCCTTTTTATTTGAACCCACACCAACTCAAATGGATTATCTTGGCAGTGCTAGGTAAGGTGGTAGGCGTATTACCTCGTGTCCCGTTTCAATTGCAAGTTGATCCAGCTGATATACTTTTTCTTTGCTTTTAAACGGAAGTACTCTTTGCAATAACTCATTTTAGTGTCTGTTTCCGAAAAATTTTTGAAGAACGTGTACACCTTAAAAATAATACTTCGAATCTGACTTCGCAATATCTGCCCTTTTAATCGCCACTTAATTCACCGCAAGAAGCCATTGCACATTTAACTCTTACTCTACTGTTGTGTAAAGAAAAACTGAACGATATTGATCTGAAATCTCCAGAGTAAATAAACACTTCTTATACAGCATTCATTCATAAACATAAGCATACAGCATTCCACAGGCTAACAGGAAATGAAGTATTTGCTCTTTCTCAAATTTAACAACTTGACTTAGTCTCAGCAATTCTTTCATCCGCCATGTCAGTAGTTTAAATTTCAGTACTGAGTAATTAAAAGTATATGTACATGCATACACACCAACCACTTTGAACTCTCTAGAGTAAATAGAGATTACGAACCATTCATAAACAAAGATATAATGTAACCAGACACGTTCTGCCAGGGCAGCAGGAAATTTATTGTTTCCTCTCGCTCGAATTGGCTTATTCAAAGTAATTCTTTTATCACGTCATGTCAAACATTACTCTCTACCTTCCACATGGAACAGTTTCAGCAAAATCTGAACTTTTGTCTTGGCGCGCATAGTATTTCATACAAATTGATTAGGTTGGCGGCCCTCACACACCACTTAGCGGGAATGCAATACGACAACACCGCAGAACTCCGATTGGCTGCTCACCTAGTAGTGCTCAGGACAAACACCTTCCTATTTGAGACAAATAATAGCAAGTTGTATGCTAGAGTGGTGTCTTCTAGCAGACTTTTCCCTCTCCCATTTTACCTCTTCTTGTTCCTCTCTGTCTCTTTCTCTCTCTTTCATGGACAACTCGATGGCGAAAAGGTGCCGTGGAGGCTTGCGATTAGGTTTTTCTCGGCCCGCAGCAGGTGTACACAGCAGTAGGTGTCGTTGAAGGATAGCCCTTTTCCTAGGAGGAGAGGCTTCGACCTTTTGCCATTCTGGAATATTATCCCTTGCTGGCATTGAGGAGTGATTTAATAAGAGACGGTGGGTAAATGGTGGTGAATGAAGAAATGTGGCTTTTGTTTAAATAATTTGTTAAATTTTGTTAGTATCAAGTGCATTCAGTCCACGTTTCCACCCTTCATATCTGAAGTCAGCAAGCTCAAGTTTGACTATCCGTTGCAGTCTGTTCCATTCCCTTTTGTATAAGAGATCACGCGTTATCTGGAACCATCGCCTAGCTTTGTTCTTTTCTGCTATAAGCTTCCGTAGTTGTGGGGAAAGTGACTTCTGGACACTGCAGAATTCGCACCTTGATGGAGTGGCTTCAGCCATTTCTTGTGCCTTTGTGTGATGGCAGTAGCTAGGATTTCAGCATCTACTGTGCTGCTGCAAGGTCGAGCCTCAATTGTCATTGATGCCATTATTTCTGAGTATATCCTGCAGTTTGTTTGACGAAGTTTAGGGTCCTTTGGTGTAGCTTTGGCAGCTGCATAATTTTTCGCACTAAAATTCAATTTTATTATATTCTGTTAGCTTTATGTGAAACAAACACTCCGTAGTAGTTTCATTGTTGATACTCTTGGTTACCGCCTGTGAGAACCAGGCAAGTTCAGACATGTTCAGTACTGCCTACCGCTGCAATGGAAGTAACATGCAGTTAAAGTTGATGTTAGAGGAAGATACGGAGTTTCTTTCAAACGTAATCACTGCTGATGCAACTAGACTACATCATTTTGATCCTGAGAGCAAACAGCAAACCTTAGTATGGAAATCTCCTTCATCACTAACGCCCCCAAAAAGCAAAAGTGGTTGCTTCTGCTGGGAAAAATATGGTAATCTCATGAAATAGTTTATCAGCATGTTGTACCTATACACACATTTGTAACTGGAAATACTACAGGGATGTCCTGAAAACATTACAAGTTCATATCAGGTGCAAAAGACCACATTTCCATGAAGCAGGCTGGATGCTGCACCACAATAATGCGCGGCCGCATATTGCCAATGTTGTTGCTGAATATCTTGCAAAAATCAACGTGAAGTGCATCCATCACCCTCTCTATAGCCCGGATTTAGCCCAATGTGACTTTTTCTATTCCCTAAGTTGAAGAAACGCCTTAGTGGGAGGCATTATCCATCATCAGAAGCAGTGCTGATGGCTGTGGAGGCGATTTTGAAGTATCTCTCCAAAAATGGTTTCCAGCATGTCTTTGAAGACTGGCAGAAACTCTGGGACAAGTGCATCGCATTCAAAAGAGAGCATTTTGAGAACGACCTTTAAAGTAATGAAGATGAGTTCAGGTATGTTGTCAAAAGAAATTGTGATCATTCTTTATTGAAGAGCTCTCGTGTTAACCTTTGTAAGTTCTTACAGCTTTTTCAATTACCTTTAAGTTGTAATAATGAATATAAATTGCATTTGTACTATAAAAACTATTTTGGATCAGAATGGTCTCTTTTTCACCGTTAAAATACCTTATATGTTGTTTTCGTTACTGTGGTTGTTCTATGAACCTCTTTCCTATTGTTAAAACATTGCTTTACATTGTTAATGTTTCCCTGGTGCCTTTGATGTAAATTACTTCCTCTAATTCCAAGATAATCATAATTAAAGCATAAAATATAATGGTCTACATCTGTAGGCCACGTGCCCAGTCACGTTACGGTCATCACCCGCCTACTGCAGGGTTAAATAAAGGAATCTATCACTATATAGCTATTACATATTACTAGGGTCCGGAAGTAACCAGAAAAATGCACCTTTGAGTCATCTTGTTTATTATGAAACACATTTAAACTGCATTACTAACTAGGATAGCATTGCTCTTTTGAGGTTAAGCTGCTGTAAAATGTATTTAATACTAATAGTAAGATGTAACTTCAGTTTATGAATAGTTGAAGACGAAGGCCAGCGTTCATATTCCATAAATATTTGTATAACCTTTAGTTGAATTGTCGTGACAGTTGTAGAACTTCTAATGGTTTAGATACCTGATAAGCCATTTGCGCGAAACAGCAAACAGCTGATGGGAAGTAATAACATATCGCTTAAGGAAGGTTACCCGATACAACAGCCTGTGCACGCATGTGCGGTGAAAATTTTTTTGTTTAACATAAAAGCTACCCTGCGAGATTCTTCTCACCCTCCTTGCTCCACATAACTTCTTTTAAGCCAAAGCACTCTAACCTGCTAAACTTGGACACAAGTGTGTCGGTGTGTGTGAGTGTGCACCCGCCAGAGCGTAAGTGGTAGCGTATCTGCCTCACGTTCAAGAGGTTCCACGCTTGAATCTTGATCAGGGTGGGGTTTGGGATTTCATTACGGAGGGGATTTGGTACTTAGGTCACCATGCTGGGCCCATTGTTGCTATGAACCCAAGTGGGACACACCCGGGAGGAAGGATGAGGTGAAGGAGACAGAGGGCGCCTAGTACAGAGGGCAGGGTCCCTACAGTTTACTTGAATAGAGACCTCCCCCGACAGGCCAGAACAGCGAACCCGCATCCTACAGCGGGACGGCAACAAGCTCAGCAGCCAAGATCTAACGGTACCAAGGCAGGCGATCCAAACCCCGAAGGTCCTTGGCGGGCGTCCCGAAATGGTTCCAGCAGAGGAGTGGAAAACGGCAACCGACCTACCGGAAATGTGAAATGAAATGTGTAGTGTTTAACGCCCGCTTTTACTACATACGGCACCGCAGGCCGTGAAACTGATGATATATGAGATGAAGATGGAGCACTGGTGGAATGAGATGGCGGGAGAAACCGGATGTCCCGGAGAAAACCCGCCCCAGCGCCGTGTTGTCCACCACAAATCTCACTTTGCGGTCGTCTGGGATCGAGCCCGGGCCGCCTTGGTGAGAGCCAAGATCTAAGGCCTACCGGAGGAAGAAGCAGTTTTCATCAGAGCATATCATCCTTCAATGCTCCGCAAGGGGTAGGAATACGATCCCTTCAGCTGCCGTGGTGCGGGCGCTGCGGACCCTTACCACACGCAGTACCTCTGATGTTACTAGAGGAACTTCGGGCCGAACATTCGAGCGCCTCTCTTATGGGAGTTGTTCGGATTGGGTCGGACTCGAGGGGGCAGTGTGTTCCCGACACCCACCGGAAATTGGGTACCTCCGGCCAGGATAGCCAGACTCGGTAGTGTGGTGGTAGCAGCATGTCTGCCTCACGCTCAAGAGGTGCCGATTTCGAATCTCGGTCAGGGTGAGTTACCTGGATAAGGTTTTTACGGGGTTTTCCCTTATCCTGTAAGACGAATTTCGGGTATCTCTATGGACCCCGGACTCATTTGAGCATCATTTGATACACTCCATTCATCGTCCGATATGACTTAACGTTGGAGGACGTAAATTACAAAAAAAAAAAAAAAAAAAAAAAAAAAAAAAAACTCCGGCCAGGATACGGCCGCCCGGAGGGGGTAGGGGCTTGCCGCTTAAGTTCCCGGTATTACCCTGCAAGGCTAGTAGAAGGTGTGGTAGATGACCAGGCGGCCCCACCGAGGTTTTCGGTAGTCTGCCCTGCGGGGTTGACGCGCATAACTGGCGTACCCACTTCCATCCCATCTTGACGTTATTGTCAACGGGGGGAGGGCGTTTTAAGAAATCAGTTGTTGCTCTATGGGAAGAGCCTCGGGTTGAAGGAGGCTAGGGTCTTCGGACTTTTGGGTAAATCCCCTGCACTTACATCCCTCCTTACACCCGCTGACGCTTCTACCTTGAACGAGACCACCACTTGAGAGATGATTTGAAATAATAGTGGAGATGAAATGGAGAGAAAGGAAAATCGGGGGTGTTATTAACATACCCAGCATTCGCCTAGCGACCCGGGAAAACGGGCGAGATAGGTCGGCCACGGGAATCGAACCCGGGCTTCCCGAATGCGGGTCACAGACGAAACCGCCTGCTTCGTCCCGCTCGGACGATCAGGGTGAGTTTTCTTATTAAGTATTTTTTTGAAGTTTTCCCTTATAGTGAAATAAGAATGTCGGATAACCCTTAGCTGTATGACTCCTAGGTTCATCTGAGCGTCATTACACCCGTTTCATTCATCGTCCGATAAACCTTAACATTGGAGGATGTAAATTAAATACAAAAACAAGAGTCTACCCGGCCCACTAAGTAGTTCACGAGTATAAACAACTGAGAAGCTGCTGCTGACGCTACTCACATAATCCAAATTGAAGATTCTGTAGCCTTCAATGTTTACGTCTATAATCTATAATTTTTTTGAAGATTACTTATTATGACAAATTCATGTCATGGCCCAAAATTAAAGTGACATCAAAACTTTAAGGCAACAAACGGATACATACTTGTGTTTTTGTTGTTTTTGTATACACATTCATGTGTAAAAGGCACCCCATTCACCTTGAACCCAATAGCGGTGTTCCTTTGTATATTTTCCACCCTTTTTCTTCATTCATAGTCATTAGATCTGAATATGAAAATTAAAAATCGTAGAAATTACAATCGAAGTGAGAAGAAGGAAAGGTTCCGACAACGCTATCAAAAAGTTTGGCTAAAATTTGTATATAAGCCCAGGATCAATACATCAATCGCTCTTCTTGGATAAGGAGTAAGAATTCTTTGCAAATACGGTTAAAGCGAATGACAGCTAGGACATTTATATGACAGCTTACATGAGCTACACAAAGAGGTAAGTTAAAGTCATTGTTGCCGTCAAACTGTAATAAAAGATTGCAGTAAACCATGGTAATACACGTTTTTGTGTATTAATGGAATGCTTTCAAACCTTTTAACTATGATTTGTATTTTATTTTATACTATATTTTATTTTTGCGCGAAAATGTAACGCTACCCTGCCAGTGAAGGCATACAAAAGTACAGATGTATTTTTTTCTTGAAAAGTGCAGAGCGATGCGCAGTGGTATCTGGACGAGTCCACCTCAGAACGGTTGCAACTGTAGGGGAGGGCATGTCAGTTGCGTACCAGTTGCGAGGAAGTAAACACGTGCAGAGCTACCCGGTAACACTACAGCTTGTTTCAAATTGTGCTTGTCTCCTGGTTCCAAGAGAGCATTTATAAATAACGCCTCCTAGCAGCACATTAGGGAATAAAGTGCTACATTTAAAAACACGAGAAGTAATAACCAATATCCATAGATTTATAAAAAAGGAACAATGGTCTGGGTCAGCTATAAAAATCTGGGGAAGGATATCTGAGGCAACAGTTATGTCTGAGAGCAGTTTAGGTGAGTTATTAAGGAAAGAAAAGCCATTGGTGCTAGTGCAGCAACGTCCTTCTCTATGTCCAGTAAACAAAGATTAAGAACGTGCACAAAATCTAATTTGGATATTTTAATTCAGAAGTAGTTGGGCGAACTATGAATAATTTTTAAAGCACAGAAAAACAAAGACCTACTTTGGAGAAAGTGTTTATGAAGCTAAAAATTCTACTGACTTCCAAGGCAGTGTCTAAACATTAAGAAGAGTTCATTTGAAGCTAGGATTATTTGAAAATAAAAAAAAAAGACACTAAGCATGACAGGCAAATTTTAATCGAACATCGCACCATACGTGCAAAAAGGCTTAAGTATTTACGAAATATTCGGAGATATCGAAGTGAAGTTTATGTAGTTTATATGGATTAAACTTATATAAATACAACACATACTGGACCATATGCCTGGAGTGAAGTACGTTACAAGGACTCTGCAGCGATATTGAAAGGTCGACAGTTGTTTATCATGCCTGCTGGAGGAGAACTAGTTTATGTTCCAAATGCCTATGTACTATTTAAAATCCAACAAAAGCGTGGGGATTACTACCATAGTAAGAATTACAACATAGTTTATAACAGCTGCAAAACTGGCTTCGAGAATGAAATTTGTTTTTAGACACCTTATGCAGCGCCCTCCTTTCTCGTAATCTTACGCGTGTGACGCTTTGTGGCGATATGTGCACTATCCCCACCACAGTTGCTACTCATCCCTACCGCGCAGGATTCCTGTCAAGATAAAATAATACATCTATATAAAGGACGGAGATTATACTGAATAGTGACAAATTAATCGTCAATGTTGTAGTCTTCAAGCTATGTAAATGTTCTTGGCAATTAAAGGAGAGAAAAATAGGAAGCATTACTTTTTGACCCACCCTCCTACACTGCTACTGTTGGGAAACTTAGGTGGGTATATGTAGCGTCTAACACGTTGCGAGGTGAGTTAGCTCCGCCTTGTTTACAGCAGGATTAAACTAATATCTGTTTCATATAACTTGTCCCACTGACATGTATCACTCCGCGTACAACTACCTTCCCTCTAATCCTAATTGGCTAATGCTTTTACGCCATAGGCCATAGGCGGTGCCTTCCCGTCACATTTAAAACTGCAGTAAACGTCATAATAATTGCGGAGAAGATAGATAAAATCATACAAATAAGAATATGAAGGTATGCAAAAATAATTAAGTTTTTAATGAAACTGAGCCGGCTGAAACTGAATGAATGAGTAATGAAACTGAAACAAATTTATAATGAAAGGCCTTTGGCCTTTCCCACTGGGATTTTTTTAAAACCAGCACACATACCTTGCAAAAATGCTTGTCTTTCAGTCTTAAAAGTCGTGACGCGCCATACTTGTCGTGTGTCCTTTATTCACCCAAGTCTCGTAGAGGTAAGTATATTTTGCGATTTGGACAATCGGATTGTCCTTAAATAACGTCTTCGCCACACAGCAATATCGCCCTTGGAGTGGTAAGTTTTCCTGTTGTCTCAATTTCACGTCGCAATGTTTCTACGCATCTAACACTCACACATGTAAGTTCAGAGCACAGCTGTTCGACTTCTCTCACTGACACTCTCTGTGAGTGTATTAAACATATGCACCACAATTCTTCTTTCGCCGCTTTGTAAAGGTTTTCCCTTGCGATGCTTCAGCGAAAAACTGGTGGTAGACTTTGCCATTATACATATAATAAGTACACGCGCAATAAACGATCAATAAAATAATTTAGCTCTCGCACTCGGCACAACACACCTTCGAATGGCGATATATGACTAATCCATTTCAGAATAAGGTCAGTGATAAAAGTCATTTACACAAATATGTCATCACTACCGCTAAATCACGTGCTATCGTGCCATGTGCTTGAGAGCAAAGGAACCTCCTCTTTACTTCGTTTAAGAATTAACATGCCTTTCAGATAAATCAACTCTGTTGCGTAATATATTTAATTCAAACACTCGCGAGAATATAAATTTGACAATTATCTTCCAACATATATAGATATATCACCATGTTAAACAACGAACTAAGTTTTACCGCACAACAGTCTATACTGCAATAGCAGCCAGTGAGGGGTGGTAAGGTCACGTGACCGTTAAGTTTTTCGGGGCAGGCTTATGTGAAACAAGGATTATCGTGAGATAGAGTATAGAAACAGTACTGGCAGAGAACCTAGTAAATCCTCTCCAAATGTCGCATAATTTTGAGCAGTATTATGACAATGATCTCGACCAGGGGGTAGAAGTGTGTAGGTTGGCTTCACTGTAGTTTAGCGTTTTATGAAACAAATGCTGCCCGAAACATGCCAAAAACTAACTCTAGTATGTCTTTGTGTTTTCTTTTCCAATATTTAGGTCCTTTTTGAAATATTTTAGGTCTTTATGTCCTTTCTGGGTAATTTATAGGTCCTCAACTTCCTAGCCCTATTTATTACCAACATAAAGAGTTACATTGCATTATGAAACCCCTTTTATCTCTATTTTTGTTCTGCGTGTGCACCTATATTATCACTGTATTGGCAAGTAATCGATCTTAGGCCTTTGACCTCATGTATACTCTAGAAAGGCAACGGAGGATTCCTGAGAATAAGAAAGAGAAATCAGAGAGTGAGACAGAGAGCAGGATTAACAGTTTTCAGGCTGCATGCTCTCTGTTAACATTTTCCTCCAATCCAAAACCATTTGTGTGCAGAGTAAACAAGAGTAGCGATGGAGCAGAATCTTATCTTGCCCCGACACAGAGAGAAAAGCGTAAACAAAAAAGTAAATTAAAGTAGAGAGAGGGAAATAAAGTGGAAATGTATAAAGATGCAACTGTGACCTTTAACAAACGTGAAAGAGAAGTAGAAGAATAAGGTGGGACGGCAGTCTCTAAACGGACAGGATAATGTACTCGCTGTTTGGCGTTAAAGAAGATACCCTAAGAAGAACTTTTAATTTGGCCTCCTGAGAAAAAGCGAAAGAAAAGTGTAAGTAAAGAAAATACGTTGCACGAGGGGCGTTTAGTGTCGTAAATAATAAAGGAAACAGCCGGTGAGGGTAGAGAATAGCGCCAGCTTTCCCGTTTCAAGAGTAATTATTAACAGTAACCATCTTTAACCTAACTTTGCGACTACTTTATACCCCTGAATAAAAAAGGGAAAGCTGAATATATGGTAGGCCGTGAGAGCTTGCTTGTGCGTTTCTTTTTATCTGTCTATTATTTCATCCCTTTAAAAGTTGGCTTCGAGAAGGTAGGGTGGGGAAAGCAGAGAGAATTTTGGTTCGGAAACCTAGCCTTGCTTGCAGAGGGCAATGATCGCCAAGCCATTTCTACGAAAAATATTACGCATCTAAATTTTAGTATATGGTTTGCAATATCCAAGAATCCAATGTACAGAACAGTTTCAGTTTGTTTCTCTTTCACTTTTACAAGTAACAGATTTTATTTACAAGTCATATTTGTAAGCAATGAGTACTTCAGTTTCCTCGAGGGCTGTTCAATAAAGAATTATCATAACTTTTGCGGTCTAAAATTCTAATTCTGTTTGCTCTCAGGATCAAAATGATGTAGTCAAATTCCATCTGCAGTGATTACGTTTGAAAGAAACTCCGGATCTTCCTCTAACATCAACTTTAACTGCACGTTACCTCCATTGCAGCGATAGGCGGTAATGAACATGTCTGAACTTGCCTGGTTCTCACGGGCGGGAACCAGGAGTACCAACAATGCAACTACTACGGCGTGTTTGTTTCACATTAAGCTAACAGAATATAATAAGATTGAATTTTAGTGCGAAAAATTATGACCGTAAAAAAAATATGATCATCTTTATTGAGCAATCCTCCTATAAAGCACAGTTTGGAATGTGGTATTTTGTTGAAGATAATGTATCATACCTTTGAAAGAACTTGATAGTTAGTACTCAATTTAGCACCTTAATTTTTTTATTTATGTGGTCCATTAAAGTACGACTACATCCATAGAGAGATAAAAACAAATGGGGGCCAAAATATGTGTTGATAAAAATGATATTTTGGTGGAGTGAACAATCGTAATATAGCTAAGCAATTGTAATCAATGTTTTCGTTTCTTTTTATGTTCACATGGTACTTTCTCGTATTGTTCCTACGCTGTATATCCTAAAAGTTTTATCACTTGAATTTTATCACTTCCAAGTACAACTTTTCATATTTCCTCTCCTCTTAGTATTACTAAATTTTAATATTATATTAGTTTCAAATTAGAGCTTTACCCCTTAAATCAGCTGTCACCAAGTGAATCGATTTTGTGCTAGTGTAAATGACGTAGCACTGTGCAATGCCACGTGTGCCGTGCGACTTCAGTTTGAGACAAGTAGAATTGGACAGCAGTGTTGTCTTGTCTCTTGCGGTTTGTTTTCGTAAACATAATGTTGGTTGGAGATTGTAATGTGACACGTAGGACATCTACTGCTACATTTATGCCTTCATGGGCAGAGTGTTTATTTTTTATAGAAAGTGATAGTATTCAAAGGCACTTAACCTCAAAAAAAACTTGGTACATTTGCCAAAGCTCTCAACAGTTCAGCAGCTTGTTCAGGTCATGGACTTTTATGAATATGTTCAAATATTAAGAGAGTTAAACCAAGAATTTCAGAAAGGGTTTCAGGACGTTGTTTAATTAGAGCCAATTTTCCAAATATTTGCTGAGCCTTATCCTACAGATGTTGATAATGTTGCATCTGAATTGCAATTTGAACTTATCGATTTGCAATGCAATCGTCAAATAAAAAATAAAGTCTAAAATCGAATTAGTTTGAGAGATTTCTATTCACATTTTCCAAGAAATACATTTCCTCGATTATATAGAAAAGCCGCTCGTTTTCTGAGTATGTTTGGATCTATATATAATATAATTGTTATATATATTGTATATATAATATAATATAATATAATTGTTTTCGCTAATGAAATTAAACAAAAATTGCTGCAGAAATCAATTGTCGGATAAGAATTTAAAATGTCAACTTAGACTAGGTGCTGCACAAACGTTGATACCTAATTTTGAAAAACTAGTGTGTCAAAAGAGACAACAAAAATCTGGAAAACTAGGTTCCACTTCTGAGTAATATGTTGGGCTTATTGCTTTTCTTCGAGCTGTTATTTAATACTGCTGTATTGTAAGTAGATTGTCGATTATTTCACTTTGTTTAAACTATCAGTTTATTATTCATTTGATTTTTATTAAAATAAAAGTACATAGTTGAATGATAATGAAAGAAACAAAACAATTTATATAACAATTATATCCTTCATATTATAATTCGATTATTATTGTTGCACAGTCAATTGTGCATTTAAATTGCAAGATCGGCTTTCCGCCAGTGCTCTGAAGGCTACGGAGTGTCCGGTAGACTACTCCGGCGTGTAACGGGTAAACTTGCACGACCTACTGTTTTTTTTTTCCTTGTAATTTACGTCCTCCAACGTTAAGTCATATCGAACGATGAATGGAATTGGTGAAATGATGCTCAAATGAGCCCGGGGTCCATAGAGCTTAGAGTTACCTGACATTCGTCTTTCAGGATAAGGAAAAACCGCGGAAAAAGAAACCTTCTCCAGGTAATTGACCCTGACCGAGATTCGAACTCGGGACCTCTTGAACGTGAGGCAGACGCGCTACCATCTAAACTATCAGCGAAAATTAAAATTCAATTTCTAATTCTTACTAGCATACTTAGTACGCCTGTTACTTTATTTCCGAAATAGTGAAAACAAATACCCACGGAATTCATATTTCCCTTCAGTTCAATTTCTAAGCTCTCATTATGTTTCTTCTCTTTGTTACTGAATTGGGATTATAAAATCAACCTAGCTATATTGATTGGTTCTGTTGAATTCAGTAAACAAATGTCTTACTGACCAATCAATACACAACTCCTTAATGTATTGTACTTACAAAGCAATACTCTACAGCTATCTCATTAGTTGAAAAGGTTCATATCAACAAAATGCGAGCACTATGAGGCACAGTATATTTCTACAACAGAAAGCCTCCCCCAGGCCCTGTAAATGATGACTGCCTGCACTGACGAACTGATATTTCATGCCGAGTTACATTATGGTTAAGCTTGTTAAAATTAGCCCTTAGTAACTCATAATATTGACACCTACCTGTCAATATTCACTCACTGATACACCTGCTTTCTGAATTAGTTCATATTTCCGCGTTTGATCCAAACTTTAATTAAACAAGACATGTACATAAACAGGGAGCGCTGATGTCGCCTCAAAATTACAGAGAATATCCCGGAATCCTAGTGCAATTTTAAATTATACCCTCATGTTACACATGGTTCATGCGTCCTGTTATGACTGGATTTTCAGGGGTGTACATACAAGTAATTTGGAACTGTATCTCGGGAGGGATGCTGCTGAATTTACGTCCTATCCTTTGGGATGGTGCTGAAGTTGCAAGTTGTGAAGTCGTCTCCTTCTGAGCTTTGGCTCAGATCTGGCACTCGGATGTTGCGATGCATCGGGAAGATCTCCGAAGCTCAGATTGATGCATGAGAATCTTAACTTATCCCTAAGATGGTCTTGGAACGGGAATCACTAGTATCCAAATTGATGTTATATGATTAAATAAATTTAGTTCTCTTTAGTATCGAAATTCTTCATGCTTCTAAATTTTGCGATTTATTTAAATTACACGCCTAAACGTATAATTGCAATCACTATGTTAATTCAGTTTAATACTCGAAACTTCTTAAAAAATAGTTTTTACAGTTTTTGCAAATCAATAACTTTACAACAACGTTACGTCCTTCCTCTACAACGTTTCGATATAAAAATCTTTTCATTTGGTGGTCTCTTTCAGGGTATAAGTGTCAGCGGGTGTCTCGCCGGTGCCTGGCAGGATGATATGCAGAGGTAAACTACTTCCTCCTCCGGTAGGTGGTTGCCGGTCTCCGCTCCTCTGCTGGGACTATTACGCGACCGCCAGCCAGGGACCTTTGGGGCTCGGATCACCTGCCTTGTACCATTGGGCTCGGCTGTTGGGCTCGTTGCCATCCCTCAGTAGAAGAGCCTGCCCGTTGTTCTGAGCTGTCAGGGGAAGTCTCTATCCAAGTAAACAGTAGGTACCCTGCCCTCTGTACTGTCGTGGCTCCTTAGGTCGGCCGACCTCTGTCTCCTTCGCCTCCTCCTTCCTCCCGGGGTTGCCCCACTTGGGGGCATAGAAACAACGGGCCCAGCATGGTGCCCTATGTACCGGATACCCTCCGTAATGAAATCCTAATCCTAACGCAGTTCGACACCTCCAGGCCGCGCCGTGGCTCAGTGGGTAGACCGCTTGGCTCTCACCAAGGCGGCCCGGGTTCGATCCCAGGCGACAGCAAAGTGAGATTGTGGTGGACAACACGGTGCTGGGGCGGGTTTTCTCCGGGATCTCCGGTTTCCCCCGCCATCAAATTCTACCGGTGCTCCATCTTCATCTCATGTATCATCAGTGTCATCGCCTGCGGTGCCGTGTGTATTAAAAGCGGGCTTTAAACACTACACATCTCATTTCACATACCTCCATCTTCAATCGTGGTTCAAATCCCGGCCATGGCATTGAATTTTTCAGCCTGACTCTACGTTTCCACAATTTAGCCTACACATGGTCAGTTTTCATTCATGCCAGAGGATCTACTCCCATTAGTCCTGAACCTGTAGGACCAAGGACCCGGGCTCCATTCTACCGGGAAATTACCGAGCTGTCCCAAAAGGGCGTCCGGCACCACCGAGGCTCTTTCCTGGGGCAAGACCTAGAGACTAACAAACCCTCCCCCATCTGGTCCTGTTGACTCAAGAGGGGATGGAATGGATACGCCACTTACGCGCGGCAATAATAAAATAGGAAGGCTACCGATATGATCTCGGTAGGGCCGCCTGGCGATCTAGCACACCTTCTACTAGCTATGCTGGCTAGTACGCGGGAATATTGATGGCTTCCCTCAACCCCGTCCGGAGACGTACCCGATCTCCCACGGTTATCGGGAACCACTTTCTTCTCGAGTTCAACCCAATCCGAACAACTCCAAATTCAGGGAGGGGCTCGAGTGTTCAGCCCGAGGTTCCCCTAGTAACGTCAGAGGTACCACGAGTGCTAGGGTTACGCAGCGCCCGCACCACGGCAGCTGAAGGGGACGGATCCCCTCCCCTGCGGGAACATGGCCAGTTTGAAATAACAATTAATTTCCATTAATTGACCTAATAGTGGTTAACTTTAAAGTCCGGGCGTTAAAATACTTACATGCTGTAAGACGCCATTAAGGTGGTTGTCTCATGTGTTTGAGAACTCCTAAGTGGTTTACCGGGAAAAATACAGTTGGAGAATTTAAGGTCATATTGGCACGTTGGCCATAGTAGCTCAATGGTTAGAGTGGCTGGATGGAGACCACAAGATCCATGGTTCAAATCCCGGCTATGGCCTTGAATTTTTCAGTCTGAATCTACGTTTCCACAATTTAGCCTACACACAGTCAGTTTGAAAGAACAATTAATTTCCATTAATTGACCTAATATTAGTTAACTATAAAGACCGCGCCTTAAAAGTACTTTCATGTTGTAAGTCGTCATTAAGGTAGTTGTCTCATGTGTTTGAGAACTCCTAAATAGTTTAGCGGGAAAAATACGAGAATAATGTCATATCGGCACGTGAGCCATAGTAGCTCAATGGTTAGAGCGACTGGATGGAGACCAGAAGATCCATGGTTCAAATCCCAGCTTTGGCCTTCAATTTTTCAGTCTTACTCTACATTTCCACAATTTAGCCTACACACGGCCAGTTTGAAAGAACAATTAATTTCTAAAACTATATTGAAAATATAATGTAAACATTATACTTATACAGTTCTATCATACAAATCCTAAATTTTTGGAAAATCACTATCTTGTTATGATTATTTAAGTTATGAATCCAATATGACATATCAAAATGTTTCAGTCACTATTAGCCCATAGGTATAATATGCAAAATAAACACAAATAAGAGCTCCCTTCTTAGCCATATTATCAAGTTGGAAAGCCTTACATCATTATCTGCGAGAGATTCTTTTTTTCACCTAAATGAAGTATTTTTAATTTTAAATACGTTCATCTCGAACCTTTCCTGTGATATTCTTTGCGACCTTATAAGGAAAACCGTGCATATAAGGTCCCATTTGTAAGTATAATATCTAGCTACGGGCCTACCTTTGGCAAACAGTTTGTACTTTATGAAATTTTCGTATATCAGGGTTCAAACGCTAACAAAGGAAGGTAGGATGGGACTTCCGCAGGTTGAAGTCTATGATAACACCGGAGGTTAGATAAAAAAGAATAATGTAGAATGAATTTTATCCACAAGCCTCGTTAGTAGCTTTTTCCGCTCTAACAATATCGCCAAGAGACATCGATTTTGGCTATCACCAGATTGTGCCCGGCTCTTCCAAAGACAGTATTAGCCAACTCCGATATGTGGCAGTAAGCTACGTATGATTTATGTTCGAGAGCACACATTGTGGCCACGGAAAATTCTGTAAAAGAAAAAATGAAAAGCGATTTGTGTAAACGAGCGTAGAGAACAATCTAGGGCCGTCAACAATGCACGTTCTTCTATTACTTGCTTTTTATTTCCATTGTGTGTAAAGAGAGAACTTTCAGAATTTTCAGTTCACATGCTTTTAATGTTTATTATGTATTTACAGTATGCAAAGGAAGTAGTGTACTCCACGCAAACATTAGAAGCCGAAATTCCACTGATAAAGATGTCCTGAATCACTAAAAAGAAAAACAAAAGACACACACACACAAACACGACTGTGTGCATGTATCTCTTATCCACCGCGTGCATGTGCGTGCGTGCTTACGTGCGTGTCACTGAACAGCACAACAGAATAAATTAAGGGGCGTTAAGTACCAAACTTATGCCCGATTTCAACCACAAATGTTAAGACTTAACACGAATTTAGCAATAGTTAAAACAAAATTTGCATTTCACCAACAAGTGGTAGCGTAACACGCGTGTTAAATCTCATGTTAAACTAACGAACCAATGTTAAGTCCTTTACAATAGTCAAGATGGCGAGCATGAACGCAGCTGTTGATGTCGATTTTCTATATTTAAGACCGTCTAAATGGCATTCATAATAGAGTACGGCCTATGAGGAGAAATGATTTTGAGGAGCTATCAGAAGAAAATTGCTTTATGGAGGTATAGACTCTATAAACATGTTGTTATGAAGGTTACTGCGGAAGTACAAGAGAGGTTAGGACATGCATAGAAAGGAATATGGCGATCTCGCCTCTGCTTCAAGTATCAATAACTTTGCGATTTAATAATTCACTGAATTATGTCCACCTCCCGTTTTGAAACGTTTAAGGCAACTCGTTTTAAATTTACGTAATACTGACAAGTTGTTTGGTGCTTGTAGTAGTGACACATGTATTTGAATTAAATTCGTTTCCAATATTTTCCCACGCGACATCTTTCTCTTTTACATTCACTGCATCTGTCCTCTTATTTTCCACGATATCCTTACACTTCGTCACCAATTCAGTTACCAATTGTTTCTCCGTCGATGAGAAATTTGTCTCACGGCTTTATTTATGATTTTGTTCATCCGCCATTTGTGCAGACGAAAATGAAAACAAAAGCGCATCGGAGTACTTTCAGAAAATCATCCATAGCCTTCTATAGCTGTGATATTTACAAGTTTCTTGGCGTCAACACAGTTTTGTTAACATTTTAAGAAAACAGGTTGGTGAAATGCAAGAAATTTAACATTAGTTTTAGCGCTGTGACAATTGTTACGTTACATTAGTTAACGTCAATTTTAACATCTGTTGGTGAAATCGGGCATTAGTATTCAAATTCGTCTTCTAAAATACGAAACGAAAATTAAAAAATAAAAAAAATTTCCCACATCATTCTTTTTCTTCTTTTTATTTATGTCCCTCATGTTAAGTCATATCGGACGATGAATGAAGTGGGTGAAATGACTCTCAAATGAGCACAGGGTCCATAGAGCTTTGAGTTAGCAGACATTCACCTTTCATGATAAGGGAAAACCCCGTTAAAAACTTATCCAGATCAATCACCCTAGCCAAGATTCTACCTCGGGACTTCTTGAACATGAGTCAGACACGCTGCCATCTACGCTACAGAGGCGGGCACTCACATCCCGCATCACAATATACATGGACACACCTGATATTTTAAAAATAACTCTTGATGCTTTTATTGTGTATGTTTAAGGTATATTCATAACATATGACATGTTAACTATTCCGGCAATAGAACTTGAAGTACCTCTTCATTTTGAATATTTTACCTGAATAATAAACCGTAAGGGGTAGACAAAAGCTTAGTACAGGGGCGGCCGCTGTTTAGGAGCACAGGAGCACGTGAGTACCCAATATTTGTCTTCTAGAAGCCCTTTTTCTCTTTTCATTCGTTATTTGTATTTACCGCACCATTGTGCTACCACACGTGCCTAGTGCTAGCTCATCATGTAACGTTTAAAGCTCTGCGCATGCGTAAACGACAAATGCTACAGAGAGGCATTAGTTGGGTACGCCCAGATCACATCACAATTACAATACCGACGATAGTTCTGTGCCGGTGACCTACTTTCTTCGCGAACTGGAGAGAGTCTATGCCCAAGCGTCACTTGCAACAATGAAATGAAATGTGTAGTGTTTAACGCCCGCTTTTACTGCATACGGCACCGCAGGTGATGACACTGATGATACATGAGATGAAGATGGAGCACCGGTGGAATGAGATGGCGGGGGAAACCGGAGATCCCGGAGAAAACCCGCCCCAGCGCCGTGTTGTCCACCACAAATCTCACTTTGCGGTCACCTGGGATGGAACCCGGGCCGCCTTGGTGAGAGTCAAGTGGTCTAACCACTGAGCCACGGCGCGGCCTTCACTTGCAACAGATCTTTACTGTTTTACTTATTTGCTTTCACAAATACTTTAATTTGCAGGAAAATTAAATCTGCGGTGATGCCTTTGTGGCTTGAAGCGCATGGAAGTGAGTTAGCCGATTCTCGTATGAAGATATGTCTAATCTTCATAGATAACCGACCTTTCTTCGTCTCTAAGCCTTTTTATGGCACGTAAATATGACACGCGCCAATTTCTCATATACCTTTCCTATAACAATACCCTGTTGTTCCTTGTTTTCTTCCACCTGTAAGCACAAAAGACAGTCTTTAAACAAGTGCTTCCCCTTTTGAAGTTAATGGAATCTTGATGTTTCAGACGTCCCAAATTTTGACAGTGGGTACAGTTTTCTCCTGAATATACAAATTATAAATTGTTTGACAAATTACACACCTATCATACTCATCAATGACAGTGATTGTTTCTGGTACACGAAGTACTCTCCAGATGTTTCAAAGGATGTCACTTGAGCCTCATATTTCTCCCCTTCTTTTAATTATTTTACGAAATTTTCTCTCAGATACATTTGTTGCTGCGCTCACTCTCCCTTGCATTTTATTAGCATATCGACAGTAACTGCTTTCCGTTTCAGAATAGATCGACCTTATTAATAACTTCGCGGTTTGGCTGTGAAGTGTTTTTCCACCAAGTTTGATTTGAACTGGAGGCGTTTTAATCTAAATAAGAAAATATATAAAAGCACACATACATACACACAGACAAAACGCTAATTGCCAGTGTGATTAAACATCACAAGTTATAAAATTTAAAGTCATAACGTGACCGCACAGAAGCGTTAGAAGTTACTCGGTGAAACCTTTCCACAATATTGGCCATTTCAGTGTACTGCGCATGACCGAGAGTGTAGGTTCAGCAACTGGATTCTAAACGACTGCGCACACCGTCTCCACCGGCACGGAACCATCGTCCGCACTGTAAGATGTGCACGTAAATTCACATTGGCAACGCCAGAGTTCATTGTTATCTCTGTGAAGTGCTCATATCTAAAGAGTTTAACTGCAACTATCTCTAAATACAAATAATGTGATACCAAAATTATGGTTTGCCAGAAGCAAAGAATCATGATAGATGTCAAAGGAATGTTGGTTCTTTGTTAAAACAAGGGCAAGGCCAGTTGAGTTGGGGGAAAGTGTTATAACAAAGCCATGTAATAAGCAGTGTCCTTAGAAGATTTCTAAAGGAATTGTCACTTGACGTGTATGAATAGGGAATTCTTTGGATCATTTACAATGGCGACCAAAACAGCCACAAAAGGGACTTTGGTTGAAAAGGAGTTTTGAGAGTGAAGGTTAGATATACACACACGCGCAGCTGTGGTGATGCAGAGGAGTCTTCGGTGTCAGGCCGATGAGAGGAGTCTGAGGCGTGAAGCCCATTAGAGCGGTCAACTTGTTCTGTGTTGAATATTTGTCGGGTCATCAAAATTTATCGAGTAATAAACAATTTGCATTCAGTAACTCTAAACCGAGATTGGTAACCCTCGGTCGGCAACTTTCATTTCGATGTGTAAAAAGAAGAAGCAGTAAATAAATAAGTTGGAAACGGGCATTCCAGTGTTATTAAAATCTCCTTCTCACACATCCACGCATACCCTGAGAAAAACCTAATTGCTCGCCGACTTATTTGCTCGCCAAATTGTTGCTTCAAATTGGCGTCCACAACGTGGAATTGTGTGCATCCATAAACATTTTAGTTACAAATTGGCGCCGCAACGTAGAGCTCTTTGTTCCACATACTTACACAATTTTACTTCAAACTGGCGCCCAACGTGGGGCTCTTTGTTCCACATACACAATTTTGCTTCAAATGTTTAGAACTCCTGTCGCTATCAGCTATACGGTGTGTTATTACGGTTCAGTTTCTAAACAGATGTTTTGTTTTAAACACTGTGATAAACTTGAAATTTGTAGGTGATCAGCATATGAGACAATTGGGAGTTTCCTAGCACATCAAGTACAACAATTATTCTTTGTTGTGTGCAGCGACCGACCACGAGGATTTAGAATCTTTATGATCGTTGAACTTCTCTCAAGAGGTAGCTATAAATTCAGAGGATTCCATTTTAAGGAGTAAAACAGAAAACAGTAAATCTGTTACGAAGTAACAGTTGTAATTAAGCGACTTGAACGTCCGCAGTCCAAGTTGACAGTTGAACATGTTACAGAAATCAGAAGCGGGACTAAAGAAGCAAATTTAACAACAATGTATACACATCCTGTAAATGGCTATGCGGTTCCAGTATTAGAAATGCGCTTTATTGCTTTCCATGCCCTATATTTAGCTCTGAATTGAGTAACTGGACAAAAGTAGGAGATGCCGACTTGATACATCTTAGTGAAAAGATAAAGAAGCAAGGGAATTCACACTCACATAAGAATGCATGTATTCAGTTCGCCATGGTTGGTCGTGTGAACATTAGTACCCAGCTAGATAGCGCTTACAAACTGTTAGTAAAGTGGCACAATGATTAAGTTGATAGGAATAGATACATTATTTCTAGGCTTCTAGATTGTATAAAATTTTGTGGGGGGGGGGTTTCAGCTAGTAGTAGTGATTGTAGCAGTGGCAGATGGTGCTACTGTGCATTTTAAGCGTAGGTTTTGTGAACATCCACATTTTTACTCCACGAGCAGCCACTGGCTTAGTACATAAAACGCAGATATCCGAAAAAAGCAAAATTTCTGTCGTCTGATTTTCCGGTTACAGGTTTAAAATACCTATACTTTGGGCAAATAGGGAGTATTTGCCTTTCAGGCCTTGGTAATGAATGCGATTTCACAGGAAATTCAAGTTTTATGACTACCTAAAACGCAAAAGCAAAGAATATTAGTAATAATAAATTGCCATTTTAGAAACATTTGAGTCAGTTTTAGTCTTTTATTCCCTCATAGTTTCAGAATTGAAAAGCGTAATGGGAAGTTTAGGGATAAGATCGATTGGGTATTTGATGTGTAGCATTACTACGAAATAAGAAAAGTATTCACTCAAAGGAAAACAAAAACAAAAGATCATCACTAGAGAGCGTGGCTACATGCTCTGTGATAGCGGCGATAATCTCTAATACTCCAGGGCTTGGAGACATTTTTGCGGCATCTCTCTTTGCTGAGTGTTGAAGCTTTTATAAAGAACAAACGAGAGCGAAGCCTCAGATGCTCTTTGAGAGGATAAGTTAACCTTAATCGCGTTTTAGTTCTTTGCAGCTTATCAGTGACAAAATCTTCATTAAACGCCTGAAAAGACCGCATTAACATACAATGATTTACCATCAAATCCTTACGAAACTGAGTAGCTTATTGTGGTACTTTCAGTTCAAGTTAATACCAGGGGCGGCGGGTGAGACACTGTATTGACGGTACCATAAATTAAATTAAATAAATTAATACATAAATAATTATATAAATACATCAATAAATAAGATTCTTAAAATATAATATGTGTACCAATTTTGTACGATTTAGGTAATCTTATTAATAATCCATCCTAATTTATAATATATTGCACCAAACAGAACCAGGAAAACGGAAATAGATATTTATTACATCCGTACTCTTGTAAGGCACAGGTGTAGGAGCACAGTAAAAGTTTGATAATGTAGTTCATGGAGAATGTGATACGAAGCTTTCGTGTACGATTTCGCGACAGAGAGATAGTTTCTTAAGTCCCGTGCTTGAGTGCACTCTAGCGGATAAAGCGCAAGTTATGCGCCAGAGAAATCTCGGCACCACCTTCTCCCTTAAGAAGCCGTGTATAAGCAGACATCCTAACCCTTAACACAGACGCTTATGAGCGTAGATGGTGCCGTTCTGGAATCTGCACCAAGCCACGGAAAACAATCAGAACAGAGCGCTTGCGTTTAACGCGCCTGTTCACACGAGGGAGCAGATATTACGAAACAATCTTTTTTTGCGCATTTCCTATAAACTTCTCTTTCTTTCGTTTTCATACAGATGGTGCCATGGCACAGCAGCACTACTACAGAAGCGCAGGTAATACCAAAGCACCAAAAACACTCTCAGCGTTTGGAACGAGCAATCGGTTATTATATTTGGTGGAATCAGGTAGCTCGAACTCAGTTACGCTGGAAAATAACCAAAGGAGCCTGGAATCTAACAGCTGTGTATGTGAAGTGCAAAGTGCTGTTATTGCGTTCTGTGTTGGACACACTCAACGGACAGGGAATTCGTCAGGATATAGAGTTTTGTCATGGCCTGAAGTCATCAGACACAATCGCACCTTCTGCATTTCGGCAGGTAGTAAAGGACTATCAGCATCTATTGCCCTTGATTACAACGGAGTCAGGATGCCTAAAGACTAAACACTTGTAAATCAAGTTGATAAAGCAGTATTTGTCTGTGCCAGCAATTGTTGCAAAATATCCAAATACTACATGGGATCGCATATGGGAAATTTATCGAAACACCTACGTTCCAATTGATTGGAATTTGTCCGTGTACTTCTTTTTGAATGAATAATCCTCACAGAATTAAAGAAATGTAAAAATAATTTAGCAACACTGCCATAGTGTTAGCGTTGTTGAAATGTGGACACACAGATACACAGAATTTGTACTTACAAGAAAGTATTTGAGATCTGGACATGGACTAAGCATGAAAACGGTGTTCTGGTTGGAAGCAGGGTGAAATATACGACAGTGTCAGTAATTCTCTCCTGGAATATTAAGAAGGACTCAAATGTGGTTGATAATGGAATTCTACCATTATTACCTGAGTGCCGATTATCCTGCATTCAGAAAGTGGCTCAAAACAGAGCCACACAAAATGATGTGTGGTCCGAGTTAAATGATCACCTGGATATCACTTGCTAACTTTCGCGCGGGTGTGCACGCAGTTTCTTTCTAAAATGTTACAACAAAATGTAACTAAACATGAATACATAAAGTAAAATAAGACCTCCCACTCTACCTTTCCCCTTTGTGATCCTAATTGTTTATTTTAAAAATAATGAAAAAGTTTTAAAAAAAAGTAAATCTAATCAGAATAAAAGAAACCAATGTTATTAAAATGTATCCAAACTTACGTTTTAAGGTTCTGTATGTTGCCTAAGTTATGGATAATTATCAAAGCTTGCTACTGTCTTTTTATACAAATTCGGCGAACTTTAGAAGCGCTATGAAATATGTTAAGTACTTTCTCCCAATAATATTACAATATAGAAGAGTACTATAACAAGCATTATAAAGAGAGCTAGAACAAGGTAAGGGGTAGGTGTCAGACGAGGGACTTGCTTTTATTATAATCTACTGCGTATTATATCGGCACGATCTTATGCCCCAGAGTGTATTGTAAGCAATCCCACCTCTTTAAAGATGATTTTTCTCAATGTTTTGTAATAGTTGTGTACAGCAATTGTTCTTTAAAAGATAAATCCAATTAACAGTTTCTGAATGTTTACCAAAAGCTTTCCACATTCTCATCAATCAACTTATATGAAGATATATTTAAAATACCCAAATGAAAACAAAACTGGGTATTTCTATTAAGCATATGGAATTTGTGAAAACACCTCTAAAATAAACAAAAAGTAGGAATGATTATATACATTGTCGCGAAACCATTGTTGCGACTGGCACGGCCAGCGCACACAGATGGAAAGAGCAGTGCGGAGATAAAAAGCTTGCCGAAACAGATAAAGATAGATGACTGCAAGGTTCGTCGTTCTGGTGCGTCTTGATTGTTAGAGAACATTCCAAAAATTTCCAGGACAATGCGTGGAGCTATAAAAGAAACCGTGGATCCCAGTTTGGTCAGTCGTGATCGGAACTGATAATTGTGGGCGTGCAGCTGTGGTTTGAAAGTGAAATCTTTTGTTTATTTACGTTTGCAGAAGTGAAAAGAGATTGTGTTGGTTTATGTTATGTCAGCATGTGCAAAGGGATGTACAACCAATGTTTTTCTGCGGAAATGAAGAGCAGTTTGCATTTCTGCAACTTGTACTTTTAATTTTAGGAATCCATAAAGTCACTATGACTGACTGCCTGCCCGCCAGCCCACCCGCCCGCCCGCCCGCCCGCCCGCCCGCCCGCCTGCCTGCCTGCCTGCCTGCCTGCCTGCTTGCCTGCCTCTCATTTGCTTAATATTCACACTTTGTATTTTTTTTTTATTCAAATCCTGTAAATTGTTGATAACGAAATTTTGTTATGTATACAAATTAAACCTTCTAGCCAATTCTGGAAGTTAGATTTTACTTTTATGTGTCCGCTGATGAAAGCCTTTCTACTCACAAGAAAGCTCCAACTTTAACAAGTTACTTAGAAAGTTATTTTGAATAAGTAAGCTGTATTACCATTATTTTTGCTCTCTGTATTACCTACAGTACTCCACCCAAAAACTTAAAGTGGAGATTTCATCGGCAAAACATTTTAACACTCCATAAACTCCCACCCAAAAAGAATTTAAAAAAAAAAAATGAATTCGTGTGTATTGAAGAACAGTAAATTTAAAAACAAAATTCATTTAAAAGCCAAACAACTGGCAATACTTCCAGATCGGCATCTTCCAGGGATATGAAAGTTCGCAAGCTGAGTATCTCTTTAAAGCCTTTAACCACCCCTACATGGATTTTTCCCCCCTGGAAATATTGATTTTATCAAAAAAGGCTCTAACAATTATGATTCAAACACCAAAAAAATTAAGATAATTTTATGAAATATGAACTTTTAATCCTGAATGTTTTCGTAATAGCCTGCAATATAGTATTAATGCGGAGTTAACTTCATAAATAGTAAATCATAAGTGGTAGATAAAATCTTTTTACAGAGTAATTACAATTTCCTTAAAGCACTTTTTTGATGTGGTAAGCATTTTCAGATATTCTGCTATTTGTTTGTATTTTAAAATAGAAATACTTTTTGAAATGAAAACAGCTATACGATTATTCAGCTTACTTTTCGAGCAGTAAATAAACCAAAAGTATGTTGCATGCACTCTGTGTATTTTAAAGCAGTGAGGTTGGCCTACTTGGAGAACATCTGCTCTCCTTTAAACAACAGAATGAGGAGAGATTGAGTTACCTCTAATGATTTGCTTCAATGAAGATTTGTTTCATTCCAGTTTCTCTTGAGGCGCGGTGTAAAATAAATGACGGAATCGAATGGTGAGATACAAGAGAAGTTCGAAGTAATGTGCTCATAAGAATAAAGACAGCTTCCCAGAGCATATACATAAATTCAAACCAGGAAAACATATTACCAGGATCTGAAAAAGTCCTGTATGTGAAAACAGCACGAAATGTCATCTAACAGCGACAGAAAGAAGAAAAACCCATCCAGTCGGGAATCGAACTGCTGGATTAATGTGATATTCTCCCCTTAGCTCTTATTACTTTTCTTTCTTCTCTTTTTTTGCTTTTTTTAACCTCCTGTTCCCCTTTAGCTCGGCGAGGAAGGGAATGAGGCCGTGATCAGCCGGCGTAACAAACTCTGCGGATCACCTACTTTGCGGTCTGTTCGCAGAATATTAATGATGGCTTTGTTTCAGTTAATTGTGATTTACACAGTATTTTCTGGCTAAATCACGCTGAAAGCATCTGTTAGAATTAAACGGGTAGAGTGCAGGGCTTATTTAGCATTTTAATACTAAACAATTCGAATATGTAAACAAAAACTAATAATGGCCTTGTGTAAACACGGCTGCTTTCAAATAATGTATTCTGCATATGTTTGTTGGTACGCATGCCAAGCGTATGTTCGTGATTAAACTTTTCTAACTAAACAGCGGCACAGCTTGTTTTATGGAAACGATTTAATCAAAAACTCAACACAAACATGTTTAAACTTAATGTTTCTTAATAAAACGGTTTTCCTCTACGTTTATGTAACCATTTCTATTCGATCTGAGTTCACTACTATATAAAAGCTTGCTCAAATGGAGATCAAATGTGACAAATATCCAAAAAAGGCTGTATTAATAGTATTATAAGTACCAAAGGGTGTCGGGCAACAAGGAAAATGTTTTGTGCTTAAAAACAGTGAATTTGCATGTATTTCCATCTGCTGAATTCAAAAATCACCACAAAAATGATAGATTACCTCTTGTTTTGAAGATAAAGTGACACTTAATTTTTTAGAGTAAAGATTTTAAATTTGGAGACATTTTTTTTGGCAGTTTGACACACCTGTCAAATAACAACACACAATCACAGAGACATTTTGGAAATTAAGTGATGCAAAAGTTAAGGAAGGCATTTTTGTCTGACCACAAATAAGAGAAGTTGGCGGGGCCCGTAGCTCAGCCTGTAGAGCAACTGCCTGCCGTGCTAGGGTTTCCGCGTTCGATTCCCGGCGGTGGGCTTGGGGACTTTTCTCCGACCAAGATAATTCGCCATCTTCCCCAGAGTCTGGAAGTATGAATGAGAGTGTGAATGTATGCGTGATCTAATGATTAAAAGCCAAAGATAACGAGTTAACACCTTCAATATGTTCCAAAGGTGAACGGCCGCCGATATGACCATAGTAGTTAAAGGCGGGGTATAAATGGAACAAGGAAAAACAAATAAGAGAACTTGCAAAGCATCCTGCATTTGACCAAATTTTGTAGGGGAAACAAAAGGAAACTTGGGTGTTGTTCATGTATTTTTAGGCAACAAAAGAGATGACAACTACAAGCATTTGGTGGCAGTGCTCCTGTAAAAGTACCGTAACCTTGGATACAAGTCTCTTAAGATCCATTTTCTCCACTCTCACCTAGACTTTTTCCCTCCGAGTTGTGGAGCTGTTAGTGATGAACATGGGGAGAGATTCCATCAGGACATTTCTGTTATGGAACAAAGATATCAGGGCCGTTGGAATGAAGTAATGCTTGCGAATTACTACTGGTCTTTGTATAGGATTCTGCGGAACCCCATCACAAGAGACAAGCTAAAAGACGACAGAGTCAATAGGCCACCACATGATTCTCTTCAGACACGACTATCTGCGAAGTATTTTTCCAGCAATTTAGAACTCTTAGCATGTAATTAACAGTTAAAAAAATAAAATGCACTTTCATTGTTGTTAGCGTGTATGTAATCAAAATGTATCATTTTCTCTCAATCCGTTAATATGTAATACTTCCACCTTGGGTATATCACAGAAACTAGGGCTATCAAAAATTTGTCACTTTCATATTTGTCTTTCTCAACCCAAAATTAGTATGAATTGTCTCTTGAACTGCTCGAAACATTCAAAAACTATGTTTTGTTGCCTAGTGTTATCACCCAGTAGCTTTTATGCTATAGTGATAAAAATTTGTCAGTGTCATCAGTGGTCACTCGGGACATAACGTTGCTAGTTTGCGATTTGAGCTTTTGTTTTTACAGTGAGTGCCAGAAATGACTGAGGTGTAAGGTGCAGAAAATTGAGCCTCGTAGTGTGATCAAGTTCCTGCATTTAAAGGACAAAACCGCCCTGAAAATTCATGATGAGATGACGGTTCTTCATGGAAATGATTTCACATCGTATGACACTATTTTGCGGTGGAAAATGAATTTTCAAACTGGTCACATGTCTGTGACACAGGAGCCAAGATGTGGTAGACCGTCAATGACAGACGATGCTGTCACAGTGGATAAAGTGAGGTGTTAATACTGCAAGACAGACAAGCAACCATCCAAATGAGCACGAATGAGACATCTTAGTTAGGGTAGTATGTGAAAAATTATTCATGATGAACTGCACACGATGGGTTCCACGTTTGCTAAGCACTTTCCAAAACAAACACGGCGTGATCTTTCAATACAGATGTTGATGCTGTTGGAACAGGATTAAGATGATTTTTGATCGTCTGGTAACCATGGCTGAATCCCGAATATTGGTGTGAAGGTGAAGGTAGTGCATTATATATATACGGTGTTCATTTTTATCTGTAGCTTTACCGCGCAAAATTTGACGTCACCAATAGCATCGCTGATGGAGCGAGTTTTCCCCTAACGGCTTGCGATCGTACTTGAGATCCGAACACATAGTGGTTTAACTATAAAGCCTGGAACTTAGGTCCTTACAGCATAATAGGCCGCCAAAGAAAGGTGTCTCATAGCATATGTGAACCCCTAGTGGTCTACCGGGAAACATATGAGTCAGATGGAGAATTTAATTTCATGTCGGCATGTTTGCCATTGTAGCTCACTGGGTTAGAGCAACCGCACGAAGAACGGAGGATCCGTGGTTCAAATCCCGGCTATGGCATTGAATTTTTCAGTTTGGCTCCACTTATCCAAACCTTAGCCTACACACGTCTAGTGTGGAAGAAATGATTATTTCCGTCAATTTATCTAAAATAAAAAATAAAATTTTTGTGGTTTTAACTATAAAACCTGGGACTTAAGTACTTACGGCATAGTAAAGTGCGTGCCTCATAGCATATGAGAACCTCTAGTGGTCTACCGGGAAACATACGAGTCAGTTGGAGAATTTAATGTCATGTCGGTACGTTGGCCATAGTAGCTCAGTGGGTTAGAGCAACCCCACGGAGAGCGGGAGATCCGTGGTTCAAATCCCGGCTATGGCACTGAATTTTTCAGTTTGGCTCTACTTGTCCAAATATTATTATTGTTTCGTATAGGTAAATGTTAAATCACTTGGAGCATATATTACTTTTTATAATTTTCTAACAACGATTTGATATTATATCACATAATTCAGCTCAATCGTACAACTCCATGGCTGAATTATAGAAACGGAAATAATATACAT
The DNA here is from genome assembly GCA_030765055.1 of Mantis religiosa. Lineage (NCBI taxonomy): Eukaryota > Metazoa > Arthropoda > Insecta > Mantodea > Mantidae > Mantis > Mantis religiosa. The sequence goes on from CM060959.1 coordinate 39,477,347, forward strand.
TTAAATAACTACCCAGCAGATGGTCGCCTCCCGAAAGTTGGCTCTATGGTCGTTATCAAAACAATTTTCTGCCAGCCCAAACTTCTCAGGTTACATCTTGGCTAAATGCAACAGTTACTGGGAGCGGAGAATTAAGAAGGCTTTGGCCATTTCCTCCGAGAAGAGCACGCTTAATCGTGATGCTGAATTTCAGTTCATCTCCTCAGCCTTAAAATGAAAATCCGACGACTTAAGAAGCACAGATCAATACAGCTCGATAATCAAGTTAAATAGTTAGGTTTCTTTGACACATGTCCTGACCTGGAATTTAATTTACTAAAAGCACTCTTTTGTTCAGTAATGCGAATTTTGATAGTGTTTTGCCTTTGTTTATATTAGGTAGTGTAATATCCGGTGATTTATTTGTAGTTATAACATTTAATAAATATCCTGATGATGGGAGAGATACACACTCCCGAAACGTGGATTTCTAATCGTCTTTTCACCTGGCTTGCTTCCCGAGAACAACTTGAGCATATTCGTCGCCAGGGAAAGCTTCAGGTCTTAAGTTTACAGTTCATTTTGTGAATTATTGCTAAAATGTTAAAACTATAGTGCCTTACAAACACTTTTTTTTTTTTTAATTTTACGTCTTGCAACGTTAAGTCATATCGGACGGTGAATGAGATGGGTGAAATGATGCTCAAATGTTTCCATGGTCCAAGGAGCTTAGAGCTACCCGACATTCGTCTTTAAGAATAAGGGAGAACCCTGGAAAAACCTTATCCAGGTAGCTCACCCTAACCGAGATTCGAACTCGGGACCTCTTGAACGTGAGGCAGACATGCTACCATCTACGCTACCGAGGCGGGCATTACAAACACATTGTTACATTATTAGCAAGTATATTACTTTTACAAAGAGAGGAACATTTCCTATCTTGTAAATGTTCAAGTACTCATATAGTTCAATTTTCAAATATTTTAATACATCTAGCTGAACCTATGGTGACATTATGTTCCTTAGTATTCAGGCAGGGGTACATAAAAGCATTTGTTAAGCATATTTCGTGTGTACAAACCTTTGTAACAAAGAAAAAAATATGTGGATGTAAAATATAAACCGCAAGAAGGCAGAAATTGTGAAAACAAAAAATTAAAATCCGTTGTTAAGAAAATGGCCCATGATGCTGAAAACGAGCATGTTAACGACTAAGATGAATAGTGAAACAAGGGCAACGTCCTTTAGTAGGAGGAGATTTCGAACCCATGTTCGACAAAGTTAATGACTAGTTCTGGAACGACGTCCTAAACCGCTGAGTATCCCGCTTAAGATCCTACTCTTCAGTGGCTATCGACAATTGTCTACTCCCTACAGGACACAATAATGCACTCCATTTTGCATCGACCCAGTAAATGGCAGCACTTCCTGTAATTTGCATCGTTGAGCTTATCTCCCGCTTTCCGGATTTCGTACGTCCAAGAATAATACTAAAGTCAGTAACTCTGCATGAGCATTTGAATACGAAATGTGTACAATGTGCTGCTTTAAAACGTTGGTTTTCAAAGCGAGTCTACCATTTACAAGATTACATATTACTTAAGAAATCAAACAGTTTCTCTTTCTATCTCTGTCCGTGCAACTGCTCCCACATGACCCTTTTTCACGGTTTTCCCAGGTCGGTGGGCAACCATTAGGATACTTTCTGCTCTAGCACAATTTACTCTTCGGATATCCATGAGTACAAAACAAATAACTATCAATGAGCATTTGAATACGAAGTATGTACAATGTGCTGCTTTAATATTAATATATGCATCTGATATTAATTCTTCCATGCTTTGTTTAGTATATTTTGAATTACTAGTTTTGTTTCGAAGATGGGAAGAAGCAATAATATTGGTGTAAGAAATCGGCATGGGAACCAGTATAAATTGTTGAAGTAATCCTGTTTAATTAACTTAAGAGTTACAACCCCTATGCCCGATTTCACCAACAAATGTTAAGACTTACCACGAGTTCAGCAATAGTTAAAAATAAAATTGCATATCACCATCAATTGTTAGCGCAACACTCGTGTTAAATCTCATGTTAAAGTAACAAGCCGAATTTCTATTGTTAAGTCCTTAACAATTGTAAATAGTCACGATGGCGAGCATGAACGCAGCTGTTTTTGTCGATTTGCTATATTTAAGACCGTCTAAATGGCATTCATAATAGAGTACGGTCTATGAGGAGAAATAATTTTGAGGAACTATCCGAAGAAAATTTTTTTACGGAGGTATAGACTGTCGAAACATGTTGCTATGAAGGTTACTGCGGAAGTACAAGAGAGGTCAGAATATGCATCGAAAGGAATATGACGATCTCGCCTTTGCTTCAAGTATCAATAACCTTGATATTTAGTATTTCACTGAATTATGTGGATAATTCATTGTCCGCCTCCCGTCTTGAAACGTTCAAGTAACTTGCCCTTCTTCACTCCTCGTTTTAAATTTACGTAATAATGAGTTAGAATATACATCGAAAGGAATATGCCGATCTTGCCTTTGCTTCAAGTACTAACTACTTTGTGATTTTATAATTCACTGAATTATGTGGATAATACACTGTCCACCTGCCGTCTTGAAACGTTCAAGTCACTTGTCCTTCTTCGCACCTTGTTTTAAATTTACGTAATGAGTTAGAATATACATCGAAAGGAATATGCTGATCTCGCCTTAGCTTCAAGTATTAGTAACCTTGCGATTTTATAATACACTGAATTATGTGGATAATACACTGTCCACCTGCCGTCTTGAAACGTTCAAGTCACTTGTCCTTCTTCGCACCTTGTTTTAAACTTACATAATAATGAGTTAGAATATACATCGAAAGGAATATGCCGATCTCGCCTTTGCTTCAAGTATTAAGAACTTTGCGATTTTACAATTCACTGAATTATGTGGATAATACATTGTTCACCTCCCGTCTTGAAACGTTTAAGGCACTTGTTCTTCGCACCTCGTTTTAAATTTACGTAATACTGACAAGTTGTTTGGTGCTTGTAGTAGTGACACATGCATTTGAATTAAATTCGTTTCCAATATTTTCCCCGCGACATCTTTCTCTTTTATATTCACTGCATCCTTCCTCTAATTTTCCACGATATCCTTAGACTTTGTCACCATTTCAGTTGACAATTATTTCTCCGTTGATGAGAAATTTGTCTCACGGCTTTATGATTTTGTTCATCCGCCATTTGTGCAGACGAAAATGAAAACAAAAGTGCATCGGAGTACGTTCAGAAAATCTTACATAGCCTTCTATAACTGTTATATTTACAAGTTTTTTTGGCGTTAACACAGGTTTGTTAACATTTTAAGAAAACAGGTTGACGAAATGGAAGAAATTTAACATTAGTTTTAGCTCTGTGACAATTGTTACGTTACATTTGTTAACGTCGATTTTAACATCTGTTTGAAATCGGGTACTAAAATATAAAAACTGACATTAAATTCTAATGTCAGGAAGGCACGTTGGCCATGGTAGCTCAAAGGTTAAGAGCGACTGGACGGAAACCAGGAGATCCGTGGTTCAAATCCCGGCCATGGCATTGAATTTTTCATGTTGACTCTATCCATCAAATATCTTAGCCTATATACGGCTATTGTGGAGAAATGATTAATTTCCATCAATTAACTAAAATAATAAGAGTTAAATGATGAAGCCTGGGACTTAAGTACTTACAATAGTAAGTCGCCACAAACGGTGTATCTCGGATGCGAGAGCCCTTAGTGGTCTACCGGGGAAATATACGAGTCAACTGGAGAATTTAATGTCAGGAAGGCACGTTGGCCATGGTAGCTCAAAGGTTAAGAGCGACTGGACGGAAACCAGGAGATCCGTGGTTCAAATCCCGGCCATGGCATTGAATTTTTCATGTTGACTCTATCCATCAAATATCTTAGCCTATATACGGCTAGTGTGGAGAAATGATTAATTTCCATCAATTAACTAAAAAAAAGGTAAGATATTGTCTGCTGTTCTCAATCTACCAGCCCCCCACCCCGCCAAATTTAACAAAATAATTAATACCATAGAACAAGTGAGCATGGAGCCTTGAAAGAAGAGTAGGAGAAAGAAACGAAATAATAAGGATTCTGATCATGAAGAAGATGCATTATATGGATCTGGGGAAATTCTGAGGTGTAGTTCCAACATAGCAAAACGCCCGCCTCGGTAGCGTAGATGGTAGTGTGTCTGCCTCACGTTCAAGAGGTCCCGAGGTAGACCAGCAGCAGACCAGCAGAAGAATCGGGTCGTCCAGGTTTACCTGGACGGAGTGTTTTCTGCCCAGCACCTAGCCGCTTGTTGCGGCTTTATCTGGGCAGTATAATAGAGTCGTCTTGTCTCAGGCGTTTGTCTTCGGCAATGGTATGTCTAGCCTTATGCGCGCTGTTACCCCGTGGGAGGTTGTGCGCCCAGTGCTGGCTGCGCTCTTCCGCCTGCCTGGGAGGCATCTGAGCACAGTCCGCTTAAGAGGCTAGAGGGAAAGGAACAGTGGTTAGGTATTGGACTTACCAAGCCCATTTCTGGGCTTGGGGGTTTGAAGTCAGGGAAATGTGGTCCTGTTCAATTCTGGTTACCCAAAGCATCTTTGGGCAACCGGTAGCTCGGTCGACGGCGAGGAGCCCTGTGGTCGTAACGGCCAAGGGTGTTCACTAGGATGTTGGGATGGGAGTCTAGCTTATCGTAGATGGTGCGGGATCTCTCCCGCACTACGTCCACAATGTACGGGACTCCGGAGTAGATGTGAAGGATGTGGGACGGGAATCTACGCCCGGTATCGTAGATCATGCGCAGTGCCCTGTTCTGGACGCGCTGTAGTCTGCGAATAGTGGTCGGAGCCGCTGATTCCCAGACTTCGCAGCCGTACAGAATCAGGGGCGTTTTAATCGCCCGATACAGGCTTAGTTTGAGGTGCGCTGGCATGGTGGATTTAAGCACTGGGTACAACTGCGTTAGCGCTGCATGCCCTTGTCCGGCTTTGACCCGGACATGAGGGGCGCAGGTGAGACCGCGATCGAGGTGGCCGCCAAGGTATTTGGCAGTGGGAACCCAAGGGATTTGCCTCTGCCTCAACGTCAGCGACCAATCCGGTCGCCCAGCTCGGACCTTAGCCAGGAGAAGAACGGAGCTTTCTCGGGGCTAATGGTCATCCTCCACTTCGCACTCCAACGGCCAATGGCTCGGAGCTGGCGCTGCAGCGGAGGATGACAATATCTTAGGTTTTTGTTACGTGCCATTATGAGGACTTCATCGGCATATTGGCACGTAACAGTCTGTGGTTCTAAGGGAAAAATCAGACATGTAGGCCGCAAAGAGTAACGGGGACAATACACTGCCTTCCGGGACTCCCGCGGCTATGGGTCTGATAGATGACAACCGTCCTTCCACTCTCACCCTGAACGTGCGGTCTCTGAGGAAACTACTAATCAGGGCGAGATAGGGAGGAGGTACGTTGGCCTCCCTGAGTTTGTATAGTAGGCCTTGGTGCCAGGTTGTATCTCGGTCAGGGTGAGTTATCCGCATAAGGTCTTTCCGGTGTTTTCCCTTATCCTGAAAGACGAATGTCGGGTATCTCTAAGCTCTATGGACCCCGGACGCTGAGTATCATTTCCCCCAATTCATTCACCGTCTGATATGACTAAACGTTGGAGGACGTTAATTATAAAAAACATAGTAAAACATTAATGCTGTATTTCTCCGTTTTATTTTTTATATACTTTGGGTGCGCTCATCCATAAAATTACTGCAGCTACAAGTCTACATTTTTCCTGGAATTAAAGAAATACTTAAATTCTTTTAAAAGTACTTATAGAAAGATATGTGAAAATCTGAATTTAAAAAAAAAATAAGTATTTTGAAGACATTTCTTTAAAAAAATCACATATAAGTTATTAAAACTCCGAAAAGTGATCAATTATCTTTAATGAATTGTGAAATTATTTTAAAATAATAGATAAAATATTTCAAATTGTTGCGTTCAATGGTTCTTGTGCTAAGCGAACCGGAAATCTCTCATTTTAACTTTGGTGAGATAGATTGCTCCGGCTCCACTTAAAACATTAGATTTCAAAAGAGTCTACCATTTCCAAGATTATATATTATTTGAGAAACCAACCAGTTTTTTATTCTCTTTCCCTGCAACAGCCTCCACTTTGACTCTTTGTTTTCTCATTTTTGCCCAAGTCGGTGGGTACTGCAATACTTCCTGCTCTACCACAAGTTCCTCTTCGCTGCGACTTTCCTATCCCACATTTACTCTAACCAAAGCCTTCATAGGCATCTGTATCAGGTTTGCAAGACCAGGCGACGAATTTGGTGCGTTGCAGCTGGGGGTGTATGTGAAATCTCTCCTCTGGTGTCATTAGAGATTGTTCAGTCAATAAAGGTCCCACCAGGAAGTACTACTGGAGGGTAGGACTTTGTGGATGGGCCCAGCGGCTTCGTATGCATTCATACTGGATTGTTATGGACCATATCCATGCCTGTGCGCTTCTTCAGCCGGATCTCTGCCCTCATCCATCCCTCCCAGGATCATGATGGAAGCAAAGAGGAACCGTTGCGCCCTACTTGGTGTTCTGCTGCAGCCTTCTGAAGGCTCATCGATTCTCAAGTACCTTTACCTATCTCACTCACCCATTCTCATTCATTCAAATTCTCTTCATGAAGCATCCTTGCAGAACAATTTTCGTGACAAAAATAAATTTTTACTTTCCCTACCACGCAACTATCGGTAAGAGAAAACTTTACGTCCATTCCTTTTATATCGTATTTTCACAAGAAACATTTTTATAAAAAGAACCGCGTGGGCATGTATGTGTAACAGCATAACTCGAACTCCAAACTTGCTACTAGTTCAGCTCTTCCTAGGATATGACAGAAAGGTTTTAAGGATAAACCCTCCCATCTCAAACTATATTTAATATGGATAATTTGTTCATGATAACCGTTTTTCTAAAATGCCTCAATAATTTTATTACACATCTGCATATTTTAAACTCTTATGAAAGATCTGTTCATTACGAATGACTTTCGTGTAACAGATAAAATGAAGTATAAAATCTATTTTAATTTCGAATTGCTTTTGTGTCATTAATATTTTCGAGATATTCCTTGTGACCCGTTGGCCGTACAAATATTTGCA
>CM060959.1:39485517-39620517 GCA_030765055.1 Mantis religiosa
ACACCATGGAATGTTATTAATGGAATGTTTTCAAACTTTTTAACTGTGATTTTTATTTTATTTTATACTATATTTTATTTTTGCGCGAAAATGTAAGGCTACCCTGCCAGTGAAGGTATACAAAAGTACAATTGTATTTTTTTTTTTCTTGAAAAGTGCAGAGCGATGCGCAGTGGTATCTGGACGAGTCCACCTCAGAACGGTTGCAACTGGAGGGGAGGGCAGGTCAGTTGCGTACCAGTTGCGAGCAAGTAAACACGTGCAAAGCTACTCGGTAACACTACAGCTTGTTTCAAAATGTGCTTGTCTCCTGGTTCCAAGAGAGCATTTATAAATAACGCCTCCTAGCAGCACATTAGGAATTAAAGTGCTACATTTAAAAACACGAGAAGTAATAACCAATATCCATAGATTTATAAAAAAGGAACAATGGTCTGGGTCACCTATAAAAATCTGGGGAAGGTTTTCTGAGGCAAAAGTTGTGTCTGAAAGCAGTTTAGGAGAGTTATTAAGGAAAGAAAAGCCATTGGTGCTACTGCAACAACGTCCTTCTCTATGCCTAGTAAACAAATATTAAGAACATGCACAACATCTAATTTGGATGTTTTAATTCAGAAGTAGCTAGGCGAACTATGAATAATTTTTAAAGCACAGAAAAACAAAGACCTACTTTGAAGAAAGTGCTTATGGAGCTAAAAATTCTACTGACTTTCAAGGCAGTGTCTAAATATTAAGAAGAGTTCTTTTGAATCTAGGATTATTAGAAAAAAAGACACTAATCGCGACAGACAAATTTTAATCGAACATCGCACCATACGTGCAAAAAGGCTTGAGTATTTACGAAATATTTGGAGATATCGAAGTGAAGTTTATATAGCTTATATGGATGAGACCTATATAAATACAGCGCATACTGGACCATGTGCCTGGAGTGAAATACGTTACAGGGACTCTGCAGCGATATTGAAAGGCCGACAGTTGCTTATCGTGCCTGCTGGAGGAGAACACGTTTTTTTCCAAAAGCCTATGTACTATTTAAGATCTAAAAAAGCGTGGAGATTACTACCACAGTAAGAATTACAACATAGTTTATAAGAGCTGCAAAACTGGCTTCGAGAATGAAATTTGTTTTTAGACACCTTATGCACCGCCCTCCCCTCTCGTTATCTTACGCGTGTGACGCATGGTGGAGATAGGTGCACTATCCCCACCACAGTTGCTACTCATCCCTACCGCGCAGGATTCCTGTCAAGATAAATTAATACATCTATATAAAGGACGGAGATTATACTGAATAGTGACAAATTAGTCGTTAATGTTGTAGTCTTCAAGCTATGTAAATGTTCTTGGCAATTAAAGGAGAGAAAAAATAGGAAGCATTACTTTTTGACCACCTTCGTACACTGCTAGTGTTGGGAAACTTAGGTGCGCATATGTAGCGTCTAACAAGTTGGGAGGTGAGTCAGCTCCACCTTGTTTACAGCGGGATTAAACTAATACCTGTTTCATATAACCTTGCCACGCTGACATGTATCACTCCGCGTGCAACTACCTTCCCTCTCATCCTAATTGGCTATGCTTTGCGCCATAGGCCATAGGCGGTGCCTTCCCGTCACATTTAAAACTGCAGTAAACGTCATAATAATTGCCAGGAAGATAGACAAAATCACACAAATAAGAGTATGAAGGTATGCAAAAATAACGAAGTTTATAATGAAACTGAGCAAGCTGAACCTGAATGAATGGGTAATGAAACAGAAACAAATTTAAAATGAAAGGCCTTTGACATTTTCCACTGGAATTTTTTAAAACCAGCACACATACCTTGCAAAAATGCTTGTCTTTCAGTCTTAAAAGTCGTGTCGCGCCTTGCTGGTCGTATGTCCTTTATACACCCAAGTCTCGTCGAGGTAAGTATATTTTGCGATTTGGACAATCGGATTGTCCTTAAATAACGTCTTCGCCTCATAGCAATATTGCTCCTGGAGTGGTAAGTTTTCCTTTTGTCTCAATTTCATATCGCGATGTTCCTATGCATCTAACACTCACACCTGTAAGTTCAGAGTACAGCTGTTCGATTTCTCTCACTGACACTCTCTGTGAGTACATTAAACACATGCACCACAATTCTTTTTTCGCCACTTTGTAAAGGTTTTCCCTTGCTATGCTTCAGCGAAAAACTGGTGGTAGACTCTGCCATTATACATATAATAAGTACACGCGCAATAAACGATAAATAAAATAATTTAGCTCTCGCACTCGGCACAACACACCTTCGAATGGCCATATATGACTAATCCAGTTCAGAAGAAGGACAGTGACAAAAGTGATGTACACAAATATGTCACCACTACCACTAAATCACGTGCTATCGTGTCATGTGCTTGAAAGCAAAGGAAGCTCCTCTTTACTTCGTAAGAATTAACATACATTTCAGATAAATCAACTCTGTTGTGTAATATATTTAATTAAAACGGTTAAGAGAATATAAATTTGACAATTCTTTTCCAAGATTTAAAGATAGATGACTATGTTAAACGACGAACTAAATTTTACCGCACAACAGCCTATATTGCAATAACAGCCAATGAGGGGTGATAAGGTCACGTGACAGTTAAGAGTTTCGGGGCAGGCTTATGTGAAACAAGGATTAGTGTGAGATAAAGTATAGCAATAGCACTGACAGAGAACCTAGTAAATCCTCTCTAAATATACCATAATTTTTACCAGCATTATGACAATGATCTCGTACAGGAGGTAGAAGTGTGTAGGTTGGTGTCACTGCAGTTTAGCGTTTTGTGAAACAAATGCAGCTCGAAACATGCCAAAAACTAATCCTAGTATGTCTTTATGTTTTCCTTGCTAATATTTAGGCCCTTTTTGAAATATTTTAGGTCTTTAGGTCCTCTCTGGGTAATTTATTGGTCCTCAACTTCGTAGCCCTAATTATTACCAACATAAAGAGTTACATTGCATTATGAAACCCTTTTTATCTCTATTTTTGTTCTGCATGTGCACCTATATTATCACTGTATAGGAAACTAATCGATCTTAGGTCTTTGACCTCATGTATACACTTAGAGAAAGGCAACGGAGGAATCCTGAGAGTAAGAAAGAGAAATCAGAGAGTGAGAGAGAGAACAGGATTAACAGTTTTCAGGCTGCATGCCCTCTGTTAACATTTTCCTCCAAAACCATTTGTGTGCAGAGTAAACAAGAGTAGCGATGGAGCAGAATCTTATCTTGCCCCGACACAGAGAGAAAAGCGTAAACAAAAAAGTAAATTAAAGTAGAGAGAGGGAAATTAAGTGGAAATGTATAAAGATGCAACTGTGACCTTTAACAAACGTGAAAGAGAAGTAGAAGAATAAGGTGGGACGGCAGTCTCTAAACGGACAGGATAATGTACTCGCTGTTTGGCGTTAAAGAAGATACCCTAAGAAGAACTTTTAATTTGGCCTCCTGAGAAAAAGCGAAAGAAAAGTGTAAGTAAAGAAAATACGTTGCACGAGGGGCGTTTAGTGTCGTAAATAATAAAGGAAACAGCCGGTGAGGGTAGAGAATAGCGCCAGCTTTCCCGTTTCAAGAGTAATTATTAACAGTAACCATCTTTAACCTAACTTTGCGACTACTTTATACCCCTGAATAAAAAAGGGAAAGCTGAATATATGGTAGGCCGTGAGAGCTTGCTTGTGCGTTTCTTTTTATCTGTCTATTATTTCATCCCTTTAAAAGTTGGCTTCGAGAAAGTAGGGTGGGGAAAGCAGAGAGAATTTTGGTTCGGAAACCTAGCCTTGCTTGCAGAGGACAATGATCGCCAAGCCATTTCTACGAAAAATATTACGCGTCTAAATTTTAGTATATGGTTTGCAATATCCAAGAATCCAATGTACACAACAGTTTCAGTTTGTTTCTCTTTCATTTTTACAAGTAACAAGTTTTATTTACAAGCCATATTTCTAATCAATGAGTTCTTCAGTTTCTATGAGCGCTGTTCAATAAAGAATGAACATTATTTTTGTACGGTCATAATTTTTTCGCACTAAAATTTAATCTTATTATATTCTGTTAGCTTAATGTGAAACAAACACGCCGTAGTAGTTTCATTGTTGGTATTTCTGGTTGCCGTCTGTGAGAACCAGGTAAGTTCAGTATCGCCTACCGCCGCAATGGAGGTAACAGTCGAGGACCAATATGCGTCTTTGAAATTCTGCTTTCGTCTCAACAAATCTTCGGTTGAGGCCTACACAATGTTAGAGGAGGCCTGTGAGGAGTCTGTTCTTCCCTACAGCTAAGCTTGAAGATGGTTTAAAGTTTGAGTTTGATTTATGAGTCACTATGTTTACACTAAAACTTCACTTACTTTTTGTTGTATAATTGAAACGTTTTCAAGATCATTCGATCTCATCCTCAGCTGTTTGGTGACTAAATGAACCTTCTTCTTCCACTACTACGGAGCTCCGATCACTCAGCCATCTGGTGTTAGGGGCACTAAGTTTTAATACTTCATTTAATGTCGGGATTTCAAAATTTATTACTTTATCACGGTTTTTGTTTATGAATATTTTTTCCCAAATATCCAATTCTATGGGTGCACTTAAAGATTTTAACAGTTTAATTTTGTGGCCAATGATGTGGTTTTCTGTCCAAAAATGGTGTGAAACTGCAGATTTTTCTGTTTGTTTCAACTTAATGTTCCTCTGGTGTTCTTTTTGCCTAGTTAACAAGTTTCTCTTAGTTTTTCCTATGTAGCTTTTTTCACAGGTTTCACAATTAATCTGATAAATTCCTGATTTAAAATTGTTGGGGATTGTATTTTTCAGTGGTATATTTAGCAGGTTCCTCAGACTGAATTTGTTTTGGGGTGCTAGATTTATGTTTAGTCTTTTGAAGATTCGTTCAAGTTTTCTAAAAGCCCGTGGATGGTAGGTGAATTTTCTATATTGCCAATTTGTGTTTTTAAGTGGTGTGAGAGTGGTATTTTTCAATATTATCTTCAGTTTTTCTTTTCTATTCATCATGTTCCTTATGATGGCTGGGTTGAATCCATTTAATATCGCTATGTCTTTTATGTGTTGTTGTTCTTTCAAAAATTCATCCTTACTCAGTGGGATGTTGTATAGCCGGTGAATTAGACTTCTAAAGGCAGCTAGTTGATGTGAAACTGGGTTGTATTCATTTTTCTTTATGTAATTATCTATGTGTGTGGGCTTCCTGCATATTCAAAATCTACACCATGACGATTTCTAGTTATATTGAGGTCCAAAAAGGGTAGGGTGTTGTCTCTTTCTACTTCCATAGTAAATTGGATGTGATTATCTTGCAGGTTTAGTAATTTTAGAGAATCTTCTCTAAGTTTTTCCGGAGTGATAGAAAAAACATCATCAACATATCTCTGCCAAAATTTATAAATCTGTGGGAAGGCATTTACTATGTGTGTTTCAAAATAGCTCATGTATAGGTATGCTAAAATAGGCGAAAGTGGGCTCCCCACAGCTAATCCTTTTGATTGTCTGTAGAATTTTTGGTTAAACATGAAGTAATTGTTCCTTATGCATAAATCTGTAAGATTGATAATGTCATCTATTTCTCTGGGGTCCATTGTAGTCTGGGTTAGCCATTTTTGAGGAATGTAGGTATTTTTTCTACGGGAATGCTTGTAAAATGTGCCTTAACGTCAAAAGAAACTAGTATGTGATTTTCCGGGATGTTGTATTTCTGTAGGTGGTTTATCAATTCTAAGGAGCTTTTTATTCCCAAACTTTGAAATTTGTCATATGATTTTAATTTTCTTACTAACCACTTTGCAATGTGTTATGTAGGTGAATTGAAGCCATTGATGATGGGTCTCATGCTGTTGTCCTGTTTGTGGATTTTTGGCAGACAGTACAACCTTGGTAGTGTGGGGTTGGAAGATTTTAAGCTGTATTTTTCAGATGTACTTAATGCTTTTGTAATTGATAAAGCTTTATTAACCGAAGTGATACTTTTGGATAATGGATTTTTTGGAATTATTTCATATTCTGGACTGTCTAACATAAGGTTTACTCTCTAAGTATAGTCTTCTGTCTCCATAATTACTAGAGAATTACCTTTGTCGGCTTTTAGGTATATCTACTACTTTTAGGTAACTACTACGGCGTGCTTGTTTCACATTAAGCTGACAGAATACAATAAGATGGAATTTTATTGCGAAAAATTATGACCGTAAAAATAATGATCATTCTTTATTGAACAGCCCTCGTATAATACCTATGAAAGATATTGTAAGTAAGTACTCAATTTGGCACCTTAATTAAAATACATCTACATCCACAGAGAGATAAAAGCGTATGGAGGCCAAACTATGTCTTGATAAAAATGACAGAATATTTTGGTGAATGAATATTCGTAATACAGCTAAGCAATTGAAATCAATGTGCTTCTTTCTTTTTTTGTTCACATGGTACTATCTCGTATTTTGCCTACGCTGTATATCCTAAAAGTTTTATTATTTTTTTTTCTTCTTGCAATTTACGTCCTCCAACGTTAAGTCATATCGGACGATGAATGGAATGGGTGAAATGATGCTCAAATGAGTCCAGGGTCCATGGAGCTTAGAGTTACCCGACATTCGTCTATCAGGATAAGGGAAAACCACGGAAAAAACCTTACGCAGGTAACTCGCCCTGACCGAGATTCGAACTCGGGACCTCTTGAACGTGAGGCAGACATGCTACCGAGGCGGGCTCCAGGCACAACTTTTCTTATTTTCCTTTCTTTTAGTATCACTAAATTTTACTATTATTTTAGTTTCAAATTAGAGCTGTATCCCTTAAACTGTCACTGAATATTAAAATTATGAACTTTTTAATTCTTAGTATCATTCATAGATACGCATAGTGAAAATAAATGCCCACGAAGGCCCCGTAGCTCAGTCGGTAGAGCACCTTCCTGCCGTGCTAGGGGTACCGGGTTCGATTCCCGGCGCTGGGGGTGGGGATTTTTCTCAGACCAAGATAATTTCCCATCTTCCCCAGAGTCTGGAGGCATGAATGAGAGTATGAATATGTGCGTGATGTAATGATTAAAAAAAATGTAACGAGTTAACACCTTCAGTATGTTCCAAAGGAGAACGGCCGCCGATTTGACCATAGCAGTTAAAGGCGGGGTACAAATGGAACAAGGAAAAAAATTACCCACGGAATTCATATTTACCTTCAGTTAAATTTCTGAGGTCTGTAGCAGGATTCCTCCGTTGTTGTGGGTTTCGATGCCCAAAGTTGCCGCGACATATATAGCAAGATTCGTGCTGGTCTCACTTCGTCGATCTTACCTTCGTCCAAAATATTATAACCTGGTGAAGAAGATATTCTCGGAAGCTATCAGGAAAGTCCTTAATTATGCTTCGGCTAGCTATTCTTCTGTTATATTCTTTCTTACAAGCAATGAAAACTAAGTTACAAGGATGCTAACGAGTGGAGAAATCATTAAGATATTTAATTTGAATTTCTATAAGAAGTCAATCTTCTGTTTATTTCTTTCAACACCAAATCCATTACAATGCTTATCACAAAACTTTATACTGTGATCGGAATCAATCTAATATTTCAAATTGAATTAACACTTAAATATATTCGAGCAATTTAAACAGCATTCGATCTTTTCGGCGTTCCAGAAAGAAAGTCGAATATTCTTTCGGTTTGTACACTAAGATTATTTAATCCTTTGTTACTATCACTACTCATATTACTGTTATCTGATTGGCCGATTTACTAAAGCATCACTACATTACGTAATGCAATTATTACTGCAGCCAATCATTTTAGGCGAATTGGTTTTTCTTTTATAAATTTATGAATTTTTCGAACATTTTAAATATAAATAAAAAACCTGTTACAGCTCTTATTATGTTACTTCTCTTTGTTACTGAATTGGGATTATAAAATCAACCAAACTATATTGCTGGTATATTCAATGCTTTTTTCAGTAAACAAATGTCTTGCTCTCCAATCCATACACAGCTCCTTAATGCGTTGTAGTTACAAAGCAATACTCTACAGCTATGTCATTAGTTGAAAAGGTTCATATTAACAAAATGCGAGCACTATGAGGCACAGTATATTTCTACAACAGAAAGCCTCCCCGGGGCCCTGTAAATGATGACTGCCTGCACTGACGAACTGATATTTCATGCCGAGTTACATTATGCTTAAGCTTGTTAAAATTAGCCCTTAGTAACTCATAATATTGACACCTACCTGTCAATATTCACTCACTGATACACCTGCTTTCAGAATTAGTTCATATTTCCGCGTTTGATCCAAACTTTAATTAAACAAGACATGTACATAAACAGGGAGCGCTGATGTCGCCTCAAAATTACAGAGAATATCCCGGAATCCTAGTGCAATTTTAAATTATACCCTCGTGTTACGCATGGTTCATGTGCCCTGATGTGAATGTGGATTTTCAGGGGTGTACATACAAGTAATTTGGAACTGTATCTCGGGGTGGGATGCTACACTCCTCTTGCCGATGTTGTTACGTCCTATCCTTCGGGATGGTGCTGAAGTTGCAAGTTGTGAAGTCGTCTCCTTCTGAGCTTTGGCTCAGATCTGGCACTCAGACGTTGCGATGCATCGGGAAGATTTCCGAAGCTCAAATTGAGACATAAGAATCTTATCTCTAAGATGATTTTGGAACGGGAATCTCTAGTATCTAGATTGATGTTATATGATTAAATAAATTTAGTTCTCATTAGTATAGAAATTCTTCATGCTTCTAATCTGTTGATATTTATTTACATTACACGCCTAAACGTATAATTGCAATCACTATGTTAATTCAGTTTAATACTCGAAACTTCTTAAAAAATAGTTTTTGCAGTTTTTGCAAATCAATAACTTTACAACAACGTTACGTCCTTCCTCTACAACGTTTCGATATAAAAATCTTTTCATTTGGTGGTCTCTTTCAGGGTATAAGTGTCAGCGGGTGTCTCGCCGGTGCATGGCAGGATGATATGCAGAGGTAAACTACTTCCTCCTCCGGTAGGTGGTTGCCGGTCTCCACTCCTCTGCTAGAACAATTTCCGGACCGTCAGCCTTTGGGGCTCGGATCACCTAATTGGGGCCATTAGGGCTCGGCTGTTGGGCTCGTTGCCGTCCCGCAGTAGAAGAGCGTGTCCATTGTACTGGCCTGTCGGGAGAAGTCTCTATCCAAGTTAACAGTAGGGACCCTGCCCTCTGTTCTGTCGTGGCTCCTTAGGTAGGCCACCCTCTGTCTCCTTTGCCTCATCCTTCCTCCCGGGGGTGCCCCACTTGGGGGCATAAGAACAACGGGCCCAGCATGGTGTCCTATGTACCGGATACCCTCCGTAATGAAATCCTAATCCTAACGCAGTTCGACACCAAGCCACATACCTCCAGGCCGCGCCGTGGCTCAGTGGGTAGACCGCTTGGCTCTCACCAAGGCGGCCCGGGTTCGATCCCAGACGACCGCAAAGTGAGATTGGTGGTGGACAACACGGTGCTGGGGCGGGTTTTTTCTCCGGTATCTCCGGTTTCCCCCGCCATCAAATTCCACCGGTGCTCCATCTTCATCTCATGTATCATCAGTGCCATCGCCTGCGGTGCCGTGTGTAGTAAAAGCGGGCGTTAAACACTACACATTTCATTTCACATACCTCCATCTTCAATCGTGGTTCAAATCCCGGCCATGGCATTGAATTTTTCAGCCTGACTCTACGTTTCCACAATTTAGCCTACACATGGTCAGTTTTCATTCATGCCAGAGGATCTACTCCCATTAGTCCTGAACCTGTAGGACCAAGGACCCGGGCCCCATTCTACCGGGAAATTACCGAGCTGTCCCAAAAGGGCGTCCGGCACCACCGAGGCTCTTTCCTGTGGACTCAAGACGGGATGGAAGTTGATACGCCACTTACGCGCGCCAACACCAAAATGGGAAATCTACCGATATGACCTCAGTAGAGCCGATTGGCGATCTAGCACACCAACTAGCTATGCTGGCTAGTACGCGGGAATATTGATGGCTTCCCTCAACCCCATCCGGGGAGGTACCCGATCTCCCACGGGTATCGGGAACAACTGCCCCCTCGAGTCCAACCCAATCCGAACAACTTCGTATCGAATGTTCGGCCCGAGGTTCCTTTATTAACGTCAGAGGTACCACGAGTGCTAGGGGCCCGCAGTGCCCGCACCACGGCAGCTGAAGGGGACGGATCCCCTCCCCTGCGGGAACATGGGCAGTTTGAAAGAAGAATTAATTTCCATTAATTGACCTAATAGTAGTTAACTATAAAGCCCCGGCCTTAAAGTACTACATTTTGTAAGTCACTATTAAGGTAGTTGTCTCATGTGTTTATTAGAACTCCTAGTGGTTTACCGGAAATAAACGTGTCAGTTGGTGAATTTAGTGCCATATCGGCACGCTGGCCATAGTAGCTCAATAGTTAGAGCGACTGGACGGAGACCAGAAGATCCGTGGTTCAAATCCCAGCTATGGCCTTGGCTATTTCAGTCTGAATCTACGTTTCCACAATTTATCCTACACACGGCCAGTTTGAAAGAACAATTAATTTCTAAAACTATATTGAAAATATAATGTAAACATTATACCTATACAGTTCTATCATACAAATCCTAAATTTTTGGAAAATCACTATCTTGTTATGATTATTTAAGTTATGAATCCAATATGACATATCAAAATGTTTCAGTCACTATTAGCCCATAGGTATAATATGCAAAATAAACACAAATAAGAGCTCCCTTCTTAGCCATATTATCAAGTTGGAAAGCCTTACATCATTATCTGCGAGAGATTCTTTTTTTCACCTAAATGAAGTATTTTTAATTTTAAATACGTTCATCTCGAACCTTTCCTGTGATATTCTTTGCGACCTTATAAGGAAAACCGTGCATATAAGGTCCCATTTGTAAGTATAATATCTAGCTACGGGCCTACCTTTGGCAAACAGTTTGTGCTTTATGAAATTTTCATATATCAGGGTTCAAACGCTAACAAAGGAAGGTAGGATGGGACTTCCGCAGGTTGAAGTCTATGATAACACCGGAGGTTAGATAAAAAAGAATAATGTAGAATGAATTTTATCCACAAGCCTCGTTAGTAGCTTTTTCCGCTCTAACAATATCGCCAAGAGACATCGATTTTGGCTATCACCAGATTGTGCCCGGCTCTTCCAAAGACAGTATTAACCAACTCCGATATGTGGCAGTAAGCTACGTATGATTTATGTTCGAGAGCACACATTGTGGCCACGGAAAATTCTGTAAAAGAAAAAATGAAAAGCGATTTGTGTAAACGAGCGTAGAGAACAATCTAGGGCCGTCAACAATGCACATTCTTCTATTACTTGCTTTTTATTTCCATTGTGTGTAAAGAGAGAACTTTCAGAATTTTCAGTTCACATGCTTTTAATGTTTATTATGTATTTACAGTATGCAAAGGAAGTAGTGTACTCCACGCAAACATTAGAAGCCGAAATTCCACTGATAAAGATGTCCTGAATCACTAAAAAGAAAAACAAAAGACACACACACACAAACACGTCTGTGTGCATGTATCTCTTATCCACCGCGTGCATGTGCGTGCGTGCTTACGTGCGTGTCACTGAACAGCACAACAGAATAAATTAAGGGGCGTTAAGTACCAAACTTATGCCCGATTTCAACCACAAATGTTAAGACTTAACACGAATTTAGCAATAGTTAAAACAAAATTTGCATTTCACCAACAAGTGGTAGCGTAACACGCGTGTTAAATCTCATGTTAAACTAACGAACCAATGTTAAGTCCTTTACAATAGTCAAGATGGCGAGCATGAACGCAGCTGTTGATGTCGATTTTCTATATTTAAGACCGTCTAAATGGCATTCATAATAGAGTACGGCCTATGAGGAGAAATGATTTTGAGGAGCTATCAGAAGAAAATTGCTTTATGGAGATATAGACTCTATAAACATGTTGTTATGAAGGTTACTGCGGAAGTACAAGAGAGGTTAGGACATGCATAGAAAGGAATATGGCGATCTCGCCTCTGCTTCAAGTATCAATAACTTTGCGATTTTATAATTCACTGAATTATGTCCACCTCCCGTTTTGAAACGTTTAAGGCAACTCGTTTTAAATTTACGTAATACTGACAAGTTGTTTGGTGCTTGTAGTAGTGACACATGTATTTGAATTAAATTCGTTTCCAATATTTTCCCACGCGACATCTTTCTCTTTTACATTCACTGCATCTGTCCTCTTATTTTCCACGATATCCTTACACTTCGTCACCAATTCAGTTACCAATTGTTTCTCCGTCGATGAGAAATTTGTCTCACGGCTTTATTTATGATTTTGTTCATCCGCCATTTGTGCAGACGAAAATGAAAACAAAAGCGCATCGGAGTACTTTCAGAAAATCATCCATAGCCTTCTATAGCTGTGATATTTACAAGTTTCTTGGCGTTAACACAGTTTTGTTAACATTTTAAGAAAACAGGTTGGTGAAATGCAAGAAATTTAACATTAGTTTTAGCGCTGTGACAATTGTTACGTTACATTAGTTAACGTCAATTTTAACATCTGTTGGTGAAATTGGGCATTAGTATTCAAATTCGTCTTCTAAAATACGAAACGAAAATTAAAAAATAAAAAAAAAATTTCCACATCATTCTTTTTCTTCTTTTTATTTATGTCCCTCATGTTAAGTCATATCGGACGATGAATGAAGTGGGTGAAATGACTCTCAAATGAGCACAGGGTCCATAGAGCTTTGAGTTAGCAGACATTCAGCTTTCATGATAAGGGAAAACCCCGTTAAAAACATATCCAGATCAATCACCCTAGCCAAGATTCTACCTCGGGACTTCTTGAACATGAGTCAGACACGCTGCCATCTACGCTACAGAGGCGGGCACTCACATCCCGCATCACAATATACATGGACACACCTGATATTTTAAAAATAACTCTTGATGCTTTTATTGTGTATGTTTAAGGTATATTCATAACATATGACATGTTAACTATTCCGGCAATAGAACTTGAAGTACCTCTTCATTTTGAATATTTTACCTGAATAATAAACCATAAGGGGTAGACAAAAGCTTAGTACAGGGGCGACCGCTGTTTAGGAGCACAGGAGCACGTGAGTACCCAATATTTGTCTTCTAGAAGCCCTTTTTCTCTTTTCATTCGTTATTTGTATTTACCGCACCATTGTGCTACCACACGTGCCTAGTGCTAGCTCATCATGTAACGTTTAAAGCTCTGCGCATGCGTAAACGACAAATGCTACAGAGAGGCATTAGTTGGGTACGCCCAGATCACATCACAATTACAATACCGACGATAGTTCTGTGCCGGTGACCTACTTTCTTCGCGAACTGGAGAGAGTCTATGCCCAAGCGTCACTTGCAACAATGAAATGAAATGTGTAGTGTTTAACGCCCGCTTTTACTGCATACGGCACCGCAGGTGATGACACTGATGATACATGAGATGAAGATGGAGCACCGGTGGAATGAGATGGCGGGGGAAACCGGAGATCCCGGAGAAAACCCGCCCCAGCGCCGTGTTGTCCACCACAAATCTCACTTTGCGGTCACCTGGGATCGAACCCGGGCCGCCTTGGTGAGAGTCAAGTGGTCTAACCACTGAGCCACGGCGCGGCCTTCACTTGCAACAGATCTTTACTGTTTTACTTATTTGCTTTCACAAATACTTTAATTTGCAGGAAAATTAAATCTGCGGTGATGCCTTTGTGGCTTGAAGCGCATGGAAGTGAGTTAGCCGATTCTCGTATGAAGATATGTCTAATCTTCATAGATAACCGACCTTTCTTCGTCTCTAAGCCTTTTTATGGCACGTAAATATGACACGCGCCAATTTCTCATATACCTTTCCTATAACAATACCCTGTTGTTCCTTGTTTTCTTCCACCTGTAAGCACAAAAGACAGTCTTTAAACAAGTGCTTCCCCTTTTGAAGTTAATGGAATCTTGATGTTTCAGACGTCCCAAATTTTGACAGTGGGTACAGTTTTCTCCTGAATATACAAATTATAAATTGTTTGACAAATTACACACCTATCATACTCATCAATGACAGTGATTGTTTCTGGTACACGAAGTACTCTCCAGATGTTTCAAAGGATGTCACTTGAGCCTCATATTTCTCCCCTTCTTTTAATTATTTTACGAAATTTTCTCTCAGATACATTTGTTGCTGCACTCACTCTCCCTTGCATTTTATTAGCATATCGACAGTAACTGCTTTCCGTTTCAGAATAGATCGACCTTATTAATAACTTCGCGGTTTGGCTGTGAAGTGTTTTT
The DNA here is from genome assembly GCA_030765055.1 of Mantis religiosa. Classification (NCBI taxonomy): domain Eukaryota; kingdom Metazoa; phylum Arthropoda; class Insecta; order Mantodea; family Mantidae; genus Mantis; species Mantis religiosa. The sequence goes on from CM060959.1 coordinate 39,499,872, forward strand.
CCACCAAGTTTGATTTGAACTGGAGGCGTTTTAATCTAAATAAGAAAATATATAAAAGCACACATACATACACACAGACAAAACGCTAATTGCCAGTGTGATTAAACATCACAAGTTATAAAATTTAAAGTCATAACGTGACCGCACAGAAGCGTTAGAAGTTACTCGGTGAAACCTTTCCACAATATTGGCCATTTCAGTGTACTACGCATGACCGAGAGTGTAGGTTCAGCAACTGGATTGTAAACGACTGCGCACACGGTCTCCACCGGCACGGAACCATCGTCCGCACTGTAAGATGTGCACGTAAATTCACATTGGCAACGCCAGAGTTCATTGTTATCTCTGTGAAGTGCTCATATCTAAAGAGTTTAACTGCAACTATCTCTAAATACAAATAATGTGATACCAAAATTATGGTTTGCCAGAAGCAAAGAATCACGATAGATGTCAAAGGAATGTTGGTTCTTTGTTAAAACAAGGGCAAGGCCAGTTGAGTTGGGGGAAAGTGTTATAACAAAGCCATGTAATAAGCAGTGTCCTTAGAAGATTTCTAAAGGAATTGTCACTTGACGTGTATGAATAGGGAATTCTTTGGATCATTTACAATGGCGACCAAAACAGCCACAAAAGGGACTTTGGTTGAAAAGGAGTTTTGAGAGTGAAGGTTAGATATACACACACGCGCAGCTGTGGTGATGCAGAGGAGTCTTCGGTGTCAGGCCGATGAGAGGAGTCTGAGGCGTGAAGCCCATTAGAGCGGTCAACTTGTTCTGTGTTGAATATTTGTCGGGTCATCAAAATTTATCGAGTAATAAACAATTTGCATTCAGTAACTCTAAACCGAGATTGGTAACCCACGGTCGGCAACTTTCATTTCGATGTGTAAAAAGAAGAAGCAGTAAATAAATAAGTTGGAAACAGGCATTCCAGTGTTATTAAAATCTCCTTCTCACACATCCACGCATACCCTGAGAAAAACCTAATTGCTCGCCGACTTATTTGCTCGCCAAATTATTGCTTCAAATTGGCGTCCACAACGTGGAATTGTGTGCATCCATAAACATTTTAGTTACAAATTGGCGCCGCAACGTAGAGCTCTTTGTTCCACATACACAATTTTACTTCAAACTGGCGCCCAACGTGGGGCTCTTTGTTCCACATACACAATTTTGCTTCAAATGTTTAGAACTCCTGTCGCTATCAGCTATACGGTGTGTTATTACGGTTCAGTTTCTAAACAGATGTTTTGTTTTAAACACTGTGATAAACTTGAAATTTGTAGGTGATCAGCATATGAGACAATTGGGAGTTTCCTAGCACATCAAGTACAACAATTATTCTTTGTTGTGTGCAGCGACCGACCACGAGGATTTGGAATCTTTATGATCGTTGAACTTCTCTCAAGAGGTAGCTATAAATTCAGAGGATTCCATTTTAAGGAGTAAAACAGAAAACAGTAAAACTGTTACGAAGTAACAGTTGTAATTAAGCGACTTGAACGTCCGCAGTCCAAGTTGACAGTTGAACATGTTACAGAAATCAGAAGCGGGACTAAAGAAGCAAATTTAACAACAATGTATACACATCCTGTAAATGGCTATGTGGTTGCAGTATTAGAAATGCGCTTTATTGCTTTCCATGCCCTATATTTAGCTCTGAATTGAGTAACTGGACAAAAGTAGGAGATGCCGACTTGATACATCTTAGTGAAAAGATAAAGAAGCAAGGGAATTCACACTCACATAAGAATGCATGTATTCAGTTCGCCATGTTTGGTCGTGTGAACATTAGTACCCAGCTAGATAGCGCTTACAAACTGTTAGTAAAGTGACAAAATGATTAAGTTGATAGGACTATACCTTGTTTCACGTAAGCTTGCCCAGTATCTCATACCGGTCACGTGACCTAATCACCTTTCATTGGCTGCTGTTGTGGTAAAGACCGTCGTGCGGTAAAAATTAGTTCGTTATTTAACATGGTGATATATCATTTTATGTTGGAAGAGAATTGCCAAATTTATATTTTCGTAACTGCTTGAATTAAATAAATTACGCAACAGAGTTGATTTATCTGAAATGCATGTTAATTCTTAAACGAAGTAAGGAGGAGGTTCCTTTGCTCTCAAGCATATGACACGATAGCACGTGCTTCAGCAGACCATATTTGTTTATATGACTTTTATCACTGACCTTGTTCTGAACCGGATTAGTCATATATCGCCATTCGAAGGTTGTTGTTCCTAGTGCGAAAGCTAAATTATTTTATTGATCGTTTATTGCGCGTGTACTTCCATGAATAATGGCAGAGTCTACCGCCAGTTTTTCGCTGAAGTATCGCAAGGGTAAATCATTACAAACAGGTGAAAAAAGAATTGCGGTGCATGTGTTAAATGCACTCACAGAGAAAAATCTGTCTTTGTCAGTGAGAGAAGTCGAACAGCTGTGCTCTGAACTTACAGGTGTGAGTATTAGATCCGTAGGAACATCGCGATGTGAAATTGAGAAAACAGGAAAACTTACCACTCCTGGCAAAAGCAGGAATAAACAAAAGTGCGTGCTCGGAGAAAATACGTGAAAAGTGCTGCGTCGTCATGTGTATAGTCTTTTCTTTAGAAACGAACTCCCTCACATAAATAACATTTCGTCTGCTATAAATGAGGATGCAGATTAACCAAATTTCAGCAGATTGCTTATACAGCTGGGGTTTGGCAATGAAAAAAGAGGCAAGAAAAATGTGCTAAAAAACAGAGGCGATATTGCTATGTGGCGAAGATGTTATTTAAGGACAGTCAGACTGTACCCAGATACAAGTAGCAAAATATACTACCTTGACGAGACTTGGGAGAATGAAGAACACACGAAAAGTATGGTATGGCGTGACACGACATTTAAGACTGAAAGACAAGCATTTTTGCAAGGTATGTGTGCGGGTTTTAAAAAATCCTAGTGGAAAAGGCCGAAAACCTTTCATTATAAACTTGTTTCAGTTACATTGCTCAGTCATTTGGTTTCAACTTGTTCATTTCATTATAAACTTGTATTTTTACATGCCTTCATATCCTTATTTGTATGATTTTATTTATCATCCCGGCAGTTATTATGACGTTTACTGCAGGTTTAAATGTGACGCCGCCTATGGCCTATGGCGTGAAAGCATTAGCCAATTAGGACGAGGGGGAAGGTAGTTGAACGCGGAGTGATACATGTCAGCGGGTCAAGGTTATATGAAACAGAGTTTAGATACATTATTTCCAGGCTAATTGATTGTACAAAATTTTGTGGGACATTTGAGCTAGTAGTAGTGATGGTAGCAGTGGCAGCTAGTGCTAGTGTGCATTTTAAGTGTAGGTTTTGTGAACACCCACATTTTTACTCCACAAGCTGCCACTGGCTTAGTACATAAAACGCAGATATCCGAAAAGCGCAAAATTTATGTCGTGTGATTTTCCGGTGTCAGGCTTAAAATACCTATACTTTGCGAAAATAGGGAGTCATTTGCCTTTCACGCCTTGGTAATGAATGCGATTTCACAGGAAACCCAAAACGCAAAAACAAAGAATAAGAATAATAAATTGCCATTTTAGAAACATTTGAGTCAGTTTTAGCCTCTTATTCCCTATAGTTCCAGAACTGAAAAGCGTATTGGGAAGTTTAGGGATAAGATCGATTGGGTATTTGATGTGTAGCATTACTACGAAATAAGAAAAGTACTCACTCAAAAGAAAACAAAAACAAAAAAGCATCACTAGAGAGCATGCTCTGTGATAGCGGCGATAATCTCTGATATTCCAGGGCTTGGAGACATTTTTGCGGCATCTCTCTTTGCTGAGTGTTGAAGCTTTTATAAAGAACAAACGAGAGCGAAGCCTCAGATGCTCTTTGGGAGGATAAGTTAACCTTAATCGCGTTTTAGTTCTTTGCAGCTTATCAGTGACAAAATCTTCATTAAACGCCTGAAAAGACCGCATTAACATACAATGATTTACCATCAAATCCTTACGAAACTGAGTAGCTTATTGTGGTACTTTCAGTTCAAGTTAATACCAGGGGCGGCGGGTGAGACACTGTATTGACGGTACCATAAATTAAATTAAATAAATTAATACATAAATAATTATATAAATACATCAATAAATAAGATTCTTAAAATATAATATGTGTACCAATTTTGTACGATTTAGGTAATCTTATTAATAATCCATCCTAATTTATAATATATTGCACCAAACAGAACCAGGAAAACGGAAATAGATATTTATTACATCCGTACTCTTGTAAGGCACAGGTGTAGGAGCACAGTAAAAGTTTGATAATGTAGTTCATGGAGAATGTGATACGAAGCTTTCGTGTACGATTTCGCGACAGAGAGATAGTTTCTTAAGTCCCGTGCTTGAGTGCACTCTAGCGGATAAAGCGCAAGTTATGCGCCAGAGAAATCTCGGCACCACCTTCTCCCTTAAGAAGCCGTGTATAAGCAGACATCCTAACCCTTAACACAGACGCTTATGAGCGTAGATGGTGCCGTTCTGGAATCTGCACCAAGCCACGGAAAACAATCAGAACAGAGCGCTTGCGTTTAACGCGCCTGTTCACACGAGGGAGCAGATATTACGAAACAATCTTTTTTTGCGCATTTCCTATAAACTTCTCTTTCTTTCGTTTTCATACAGATGGTGCCATGGCACAGCAGCACTACTACAGAAGCGCAGGTAATACCAAAGCACCAAAAACACTCTCAGCGTTTGGAACGAGCAATCGGTTATTATATTTGGTGGAATCAGGTAGCTCGAACTCAGTTACGCTGGAAAATAACCAAAGGAGCCTGGAATCTAACAGCTGTGTATGTGAAGTGCAAAGTGCTGTTATTGCGTTCTGTGTTGGACACACTCAACGGACAGGGAATTCGTCAGGATATAGAGTTTTGTCATGGCCTGAAGTCATCAGACACGATCGCACCTTCTGCATTTCGGCAGGTAGTAAAGGACTATCAGCATCTATTGCCCTTGATTACAACGGAGTCAGGATGCCTAAAGACTAAACACTTGTAAATCAAGTTGATAAAGCAGTATTTGTCTGTGCCAGCAATTGTTGCAAAATATCCAAATACTACATGGGATCGCATATGGGAAATTTATCGAAACACCTACGTTCCAATTGATTGGAATTTGTCCGTGTACTTCTTTTTGAATGAATAATCCTCACAGAATTAAAGAAATGTAAAAATAATTTAGCAACACTGCCATAGTGTTAGCGTTGTTGAAATGTGGACACACAGATACACAGAATTTGTACTTACAAGAAAGTATTTGAGATCTGGAAATGGACTAAGCATGAAAACGGTGTTCTGGTTGGAAGCAGGGTGAAATATACGACAGTGTCAGTAATTCTCTCCTGGAATATTAAGAAGGACTCAAATGTGGTTGATAATGGAATTCTACCATTATTACCTGAGTGCCGATTATCTTGCATTCAGAAAGTGGCTCAAAACAGAGCCACACAAAATGATGTGTGGTCCGAGTTAAATGATCACCTGGATATCACTTGCTAACTTTCGCGCGGGTGTGCACGCAGTTTCTTTCTAAAATGTTACAACAAAATGTAACTAAACATGAATACATAAAGTAAAATAAGACCTCCCACTCTACCTTTCCCCTTTGTGATCCTAATTGTTTATTTTAAAAATAATGAAAAAGTTTTAAAAAAAAAGTAAATCTAATCAGAATAAAAGAAACCAATGTTATTAAAATGCATCCAAACTTACGTTTTAAGGTTTTGTATGTTGCCTAAGTTATGGATAATTATCAAAGCTTGCTACTGTCTTTTTATACAAATTCGGCGAACTTTAGAAGCGCTATGAAATATGTTAAGTACTTTCTCCCAATAATATTACAATATAGAAGAGTACTATAACAAGCATTATAAAGAGCGCTAGAACCAGGTAAGGGGTAGGTGTCAGACGAGGGACTTGCTTTTATTATAATCTACTGCATATTATATCGGCACGATCTTATGCCCTAGAGTGTATTGTAAGCAATCCTACCACTTAAAAGATGATTTTTCTCAATGTTTTGTAATAGTTGTGTACAGCAATTGTTCTTTAAAAGATAAATCCAATTAACAGTTTTTGAATGTTTACCACAAGCTTTCCACATTCTGATCAATCAACTTATATGAAGATATATTTAAAATACCCAAATGAAAATAAAACTGGGTATTTCTATTAAGCATATGGAATTTGTGAAAACACCTCTAAAATAAACAAAAAGTAGGAATGATTATATACATTGTCGCGAAACCATTGTTGCGACTGGCACGGCCAGCGCACACAGATGGACAGAGCAGTGCGGAGATAAAAAGCTTGCCGAAACAGATAAAGATAGATGACTGCAAGGTTCGTCGTTCTGGTGCGTCTTGATTGTTAGAGAACATTCCAAAAATTTCCAGGACAATGCGTGGAGCTATAAAAGAAACCGTGGATCCCAGTTTGGTCAGTCGTGATCGGAACTGATAATTGTGGGCGTGCAGCTGTGGTTTGAAAGTGAAATCTTTTGTTTATTTACGTTTGCAGAAGTGAAAAGAGATTGTGTTGGTTTATGTTATGTCAGCATGTGCAAAGGGATGTACAACCAATGTTTTTCTGCGGAAATGAAGAGCAGTTTGCATTTCTGCAACTTGTACTTTTAATTTTAGGAATCCATAAAGTCACTATGACTGACTGCCTGCCCGCCAGCCCATCCGCCCGCCCGCCCGCCCGCCCGACCGCCCGCCCGCCCGCCCGCCTGCCTGCCTGCCTGCCTGCCTGCTTGCCTGCCTCTCATTTGCTTAATATTCACACTTTGTATTTTTTTTTTTTTTTTATTCAAATCCTGTAAATTGTTGATAACGAAATTTTGTTATGTATACAAATTAAACCTTCTAGCCAATTCTGGAAGTTAGATTTTACTTTTATGTGTCCGCTGATGAAAGCCTTTCTACTCACAAGAAAGCTCCAACTTTAACAAGTTACTTAGAAAGTTATTTTGAATAAGTAAGCTGTATTACCATTATTTTTGCTCTCTGTATTACCTACAGTACTCCACCCAAAAACTTAAAGTGGAGATTTCATCGGCAAAACATTTTAACACTCCATAAACTCCCACCCAAAAAGAATTTTTTTTTTAAAAAATGAATTCGTGTGTATTGAAGAACAGTAAATTTAAAAACAAAATTCATTTAAAAGCCAAACAACTGGCAATACTTCCAGATCGGCATCTTCCAGGGATATGAAAGTTCGCAAGCTGAGCATCTCTTTAAAGCCTTTAACCACCCCTACATGGATTTTTCCCCCCTGGAAATATTGATTTTATCAAAAAAGGCTCTAACAATTATGATTCAAACACCAAAAAAATTAAGATAATTTTATGAAATATGAACTTTTAATCCTGAATGTTTTCGTAATAGCCTGCAATATAGTATTAATGCGGAGTTAACTTCATAAATAGTAAATCATAAGTGGTAGATAAAATCTTTTTACAGAGTAATTACAATTTCCTTAAAGCACTTTTTTGATGTGGTAAGCATTTTCAGATATTCTGCTATTTGTTTGTATTTTAAAATAGAAATACTTTTTGAAATGAAAACAGCTATACGATTATTCAGCTTACTTTTCGAGCAGTAAATAAACCAAAAGTATGTTGCATGCACTCTGTGTATTTTAAAGCAGTGAGGTTGGCCTACTTGGAGAACATCTGCTCTCCTTTAAACAACAGAATGAGGAGAGATTGAGTTACCTCTAATGATTTGCTTCAATGAAGATTTGTTTCATTCCAGTTTCTCTTGAGGCGCGGTGTAAAATAAATGACGGAATCGAATGGTGAGATACAAGAGAAGTTCGGAGTAATGTGCTCATAAGAATAAAGACAGCTTCCCAGAGCATATACATAAATTCAAACCAGGAAAACATATTACCAGGATCTGAAAAAGTCCTGTATGTGAAAACAGCACGAAATGTCATCTAACAGCGACAGAAAGAAGAAAAACCCATCCAGTCGGGAATCGAACTGCTGGATTAATGTGATATTCTCCCCTTAGCTCTTATTACTTTTCTTTCTTCTCTTTTTTTTTGCTTTTTTTAACCTCCTGTTCCCCTTTAGCTCGGCGAGGAAGGGAATGAGGCCGTGATCAGCCGGCGTAACAAACTCTGCGGATCACCTACTTTGCGGTCTGTTCGCAGAATATTAATGATGGCTTTGTTTCAGTTAATTGTGATTTACACAGTATTTTCTGGCTAAATCACGCTGAAAGCATTTGTTAGAATTAAACGGGTAGAGTGCAGGGCTTATTTAGCATTTTAATACTAAACAATTCGAATGTGTAAACAAAAACTAATAATGGCCTTGTGTAAACACGGCTGCTTTCAAATAATGTATTCTGCATATGTTTGTTGGTACGCATGCCAAGCGTATGTTCGTGATTAAACTTTTCTAACTAAACAGCGGCACAGCTTGTTTTATGGAAACGATTTAATCAAAAACTCAACACAAACATGTTTAAACTTAATGTTTCTTATTAAAACGGTTTCCTATGCGTTTATGTAGCCCTTTCTATTCGATCTGAGTTCACCACTATATAAAAGCTTGCTCAAATGGAGATCAAATGAGACAACTGTCCAAAAGAAGCCTATGTTAATAATTTTGTAAAGTACGAGGGGGTGTCAGGCAACTAGGAAAGTGTTTCGGGCTTACAAATAGTGAATTTACATGTATTTCCACCTGCTGAATTCAAAATTCACCATAAAAATGATAGATTACCTCTTGTGTAAAATATAAAGTGACACTTCATTTTTGAGAGTGAAGATTTTAAATTTGGGGGAATTATTGACAGTTGGCACACCTGTCAAATCACAAAACACAATCAGAGAAATATTATGGAAATTAAGTGATGCAAAAGTTACGGAAGGCATTTTTGTCGGACCACAAATAAGATAACTTCTAAAGGATCCTGTATTTGACCAAATTATGGAGGGCAAAGAAAAGGACGCTTGGGAAGCCTTCAAGGGTGTTGTTTATGTATTTTTAGGCAACAAAAGAGACAACTACTAGCATTTGGTGACAGTGCTCCTGTAAAAATACCGTAACCTTGGATGCAACATGTCCCTTAAAATCCATTTTCTCCACTCCCACCTAGAATTTTTCCCTCCTAGTTGTGGAGCTGTTAGTGATGAACATGGGGAGAGATTCCATCAGGACATTTCTGTTATGGAACAAAGATATAAGAGCCGTTGGAATGAAGTAATGCTTGCGGATTACTATTGGTCGTTGTATAGGGATTCTGCGAAACTCCATCACAAGAGGCAAGACAAAAGACGTGGAAGTCAAGAGCCCAGAACATGATTCTCTTCAGACACGACTATCTGCTAAGTATTTTTCCAGCAATTTAGAACTCTTAGCATATAATTACCAGTTAAAAATCAAATGCACTTTCATTGTTGTTAGCATGTATGTAATTAAAATGTATCCTTTTCTCTCATCTTGTGTATATCACAGAAACTAGAGTTAATAAAATTTTGTCATTGACATATTTGTTTTTCTCAACCCAAAATTAGTAGGAATTGCCTAATGAAATGCTCCAAACATTCAAAAATTATATTTTGTTGCCCAGTGTTATCATCCTGTAGTTTTTATGCTACAGTGATAAAAAATTTTCACAGTCATCATTGATCACTTGGGACATAACGTTGCTAGTTTGTGATGTGAATCCTTTTGTTTTTTACAATGAGTGCCATAAGTGCCTGAGGTGTAAGATGGAGAAAATTGAGGCTCGTGGTGTGACCAATTTCCTGAATTTGAAGGGAAAAACTGCCTGAGAAATCCATGATGAGATGACGGCTCTTTGTGGAAATGATTTCCCATCGTATTACAGTATTGTGAGGGGAAAAATGAATTTTCAAACTGGTCATATGTACCTGACAGGAGAACCAAGATCTGGTAGACCGTCAATGACAGATGATGCTGTCACAGTGAAGAGAGTGAAGTGTGAATACTGAAAGACAGACGAGCAACCATCCAAATTATCATGGATGAGACACATCTTAGTTATTGTAGTGTGTGGAGAAACTGCACATATCAAAGATGTCTGCATGGTGGATTCCACGTTTGCCAACCCCTTTCCAAATGCAAACACGGCGTGACCTTTCAAGACAGATGTTAATGCTGTTGAAACAGGATGAAAGTGAGTTTTTGATCGTATGCTAAATATGGATGAATCCTGAATATTGTGACTTTGTGGATTCGTAGAACTAAAAGGCCAAGTTGCAGATATTAAAATTCTCCTTTATTTTGTAGAAATACTCTTATAGATTACAGCAGCATTACGTTACATACACCATCAGTCTACCAAGGTCGATCACAATAACAAACAGTGACGGTAGATTACATCCTTAGCTCTCGTTACAACAACACAGCTGGCTGTCTCTCATTTCACAACACTGTTTCACCACTAACCATTTGCGAGCCACCACGTCCTTATTTACCTATTTCGTGAATTCGAGATATTTCTGGACCAAACAGGAATCGAATGTTCTATCACCTTCCAGAAGCGTAACCCTATCGTTGCCGGCAAGTCTTTTATCTCGCGCTATCATTACTTCTTTCGGCATATTCCTTATCTCCAGGCTTTTTGTCTACACAAGCCGCGCTATCGCGATCGGGTTCCCGACAATAAATCTGCATGATCCAGAGAGAAAATCCATGGGCTTGGAATGGAAACATGCCGAATCCGTCCTCCCCAAATGGCAAAGGTGCAAAAGTTAGCTGGAAAGGTCATTCTTTCAGTTTTCTGGGACTGTCGTGGAGTCATCCTTACAGATTATCTTGCCAAGGGTCATACCATCACTGCCAGATACCATTGTAATCTTATTCGCCAATCTCCCACCAGGTGGCTTTTTCTAGTACTCGGAAATAAAGAATCCGTCGCGTGTTCGCCGATTTTTCAGAGGAAAATACGTCATTAATGAAGTGAAAGAGTGGTTTAAAGCGAATCCTGTAGATTTCTACAATCCAGGTATTCGGAAGGTGAAGAAACGCTGGGAAAATATGTAAATCTGGAAGAGTGTAGAGTAAAACTAACAAGCACATATCAACGCAAACTCTCTGTCACATTTTTAAAGGATGATAATAAAAACTTTACCACAGCCCATTGTACTAACTTCTTTAATAATTGAAGAGTATAATCACAACGGTAACACTTTAAAATTACATCCATCAGCATGAAAATCTTTACCAGACTTATACAAACAAAGGAAATGCACTCATTCCGAAAATTTTATGTCTGCCTTTGTTAATGATATCCTATCTTCTTCTTCTTCTTCTTCTTCTTCTTCTTCTTCTTCTTCTTTCTTCTTCTTCTTCTTCTTCTTCTTCTTCTTCTTCTTCTTCTTCTTCTTCTTCTTCTTCTTCTTCTTCTTCTTCTTCTTCTTCTTCTTCTTCTTCTTCTTCTTCTTCTTCTTCTTCTTCTTCTTCTTCTTCTTCTTCTTCTTCTTCTTCTTCTTCTTCTTCTTCTTCTTCTTCTTCTTCTTCTTCTTCTTCTTCTCTTCTTCTTCTTCTTCTTCTTCTTCTTCTTCTTCTTCTTCTTCTTCTTCTTCTTCTTCTTCTTCTTCTTCTTCTTCTTCTTCTTCTTCTTCTTCTTCTTCTTCTTCTTCTTCTTCTTCTTCTTCTTCTTCTTCTTCTTCTTCTTCTTCTTCTTCTTCTTCTTCTTCTTCTTCTTCTTCTTCTTCTTCTTCTTTCTTCTTCTTCTTCTTCTTCTTCTTCTTCTTCTTCTTCTTCTTCTTCTTCTTCTTCTTCTTCTTCTTCTTTAACTTTCCTAGTTGTACTCTCGTGCTGCTCAAAAGGTTACCATGGCTGTTATCTTTGTTAATACAAAACTTCTCTGATATCTCACTGATTATTCTCGGAAAAGTAAGAGGAGTACTGGCGCGCTTCTCGGACGATTGCTAAGCACAGATGAGCGCATCACTTCAGCCAAAAGAATGCGCAAGAATCACAAATGACAGAAGTTATGCCCGTGTCGGGTAATCAAGGTAACCTTTTGAGCATCACGATAATGCCAGTATCGCGGTGTTTCGAATTCTTGTTCCTCTATCCCTTTTAGGTCGGGCCTGAAGTACCGAAGCTTTGCATCCGATAGAGAACGAGGATAGATGGTCAGCCCAATGGCTGTGGTGAAGGTGAAGGTAGTGCTCATTTTTATCTGTAATTTGGCCGCGCAAATTTGACGTCATCAATAGCATCGCTGATGGAGCGAGTTTTCCCCTAGCGGCTTGCGATTGTACTTGCGATCCGAACACATAGTGCTTTAACAATAAAGCCTTGGGACTTAAGTGCTTACAGCATAGTAGGCCGCCACAGAAAGGTGCGTGTCTCATAGCATATGAGAACCCCTAGTGGTCTACCGGGAAACATATGAGTCAGTTGGAGAATTTAATGTCATGTCGGCATGTTGGCCATAGTAGCTCAGATGGTTAGAGCAACCGTACGGAGAACGGGAGATCCGTTGTTCAAATCCCAGCTATGGCATTTAATTTTTCAGTCTGGCTCTACTTATCCAAATATTATTATTGTTTCGTATAGGTAAATGTTAAATCACTTGGATCATATGCATATACTTTTTATAATTTTCTAACTATGATTTGAGATTATTTCACATACTTCAGCTCAATGGTACAACTCCATAGCTGAATTATAGAAACGGAATTAATGTACATTTAATTAACTACCCAGTAGATGGTCGTCTCCCGAAAGTTGGTTATCAAAACAATTCTCTGCCAGTCCAGACTTCTCAGGTTACATCTTGGCTAAATGCAACAATTACTGGGAGCGGAGAATTAAGGAGGCATTGGCCATTTCCTCCGAGAGGAGCACGCTTAATCGTCATGCTCATTTTCAGTTCAGCTTCTCAGCCTTAAAATGAAATCCGTCGACTTAAGAAGCACATATCAATACAGCTCGATAATCAAGTTAAATAGTTAGGTTTCTTTGACACATGTCCTGACCTGGAATTTAATTTACTGAAAGCACTCTTTTGTTCAGTAATGCGAATTTTGATAGTGCTTTGTCTTTGTTTATATTAGGTAGTGTTATATCTGTTATTTATTTGTTGTTATAACATTTAATAAATACCTGATTATGGGAGAGACATACACTCCCGAAACGTGGATTTCTAATTGTCTTTTCACCTAGCTTGCTTCCCGAGAACAACTTGAGCGTATTCGTTGCCAGGAAAACTTCAGGTCTTAAGTTTACAGCTCATTTTGTGAAATATTGCCATACATTTTAATGCTATAGCATTCTCTAGAGATTTTTTTTTTTTTTTTTTTTTTTTTTTTTTAATTTTACGTCTTCCAACGTTGTCACATCGGAAGGTGAATGAGATGTGTGAAATGATGCTCAAATGTTTGCATGGTCCAAGGAGCTTAGAGGTACCCGACATTCGTCTTTAAGGATAAGGGAAAACCCCGGAAAAAACCTTATCAAGGTAGCTCACCCTGACCGAGATTCGAACTCAGGACCTCTTGAACGTGAGGCAGACACGCTACCATCTACGCTACCGAGGCGGGCATTATAAACACATTGTATATTATTAGCAAGTATATTACTATTACAAAGAGAGGAAAACGTCCTATCTTGTAAATGTTCAAGTACTCCTATAATTCAATTTTTAAATATGTTAATACCTCTAACTGAAGCTATGGTGACATTATGTTTCTTAGTATTCAGGCAGGGGTACACAAAAACATTTGTTAAGCAGATTTCGTGTGTACAAACCTCATGTAACAAAGAAACAAATATGTGAATGTAAAATATAAACAGCAAGAAGGCAGAAATTGTGTAAACAAAAAATTAAAGCCGTTGCTAAGAAAATGGCCCATGATGCTGAAAATGAACATGTTAACGACTAAGATGAATAGTGAAACAAGGGCAACGTCCTTTAGTAGGAGGAGATTTCGAACCCATGTTCGACAAAGTTAATGACTAGTTCTGGAACGACGTCCTAAACCGCTGAGTATCCCGCTTAAGATCCTACTCTTCAGTGGCTATCGACAATTGTCTACTCCCTACAGGACACAATAATGCACTCCATTTTGCATCGACCCAGTAAATGGCAGCACTTCCTGTAATTTGCATCGTTGAGCTTATCTCCTGCTTTCCGGATTTCGTACGTCCAAGAATAATACTAAAGTCAGTAACTCTCCATGCGCATTTGAATACGAAATGTGTACAATGTGCTGCTTTAAAACGTTGGTTTTCAAAGCGAGTCTACCATTTACAAGATTATATATTACTTGAGAAACCAACCAGTTTCTCTTTCTATCTCTGTCCCTCCAACTGCCCACCTTTTTCACGGTTTGCCCAGGTCGGTGGGCAACTATTAGGATACTTTTTGCTCTAGCACAATTTACTCTTCATAATCCAAGAGTAATAAAGCAAATAACTGTCAATGAGCATTTGAATACGAAATGTGTACAATGTGCTACTTAAATGACACTGGGAGTTCGATAGGTTTCAAAAAATCAATTTTTGTTTTGTTTTTAATGTTAAAAAATTATATAATTCTTCAGCTTTAAAATGATATATAACATAGGCTGTCAGCTGGTATTTAAGTCCTTTAATTCGTCAATTTAAAGATGGCGGCGTAATGATACGACCACTTCCTGAGAATGGTGCTTAATCTTTGATCGTGATTTCTCGAAACCTTGATTTTTCATACTTTAGGTGCATGTTTCTCAAGAACTATAAAAGATATTTACACAAAATTTCTGGTGGTTATTTGTCGATGTTCCTTGAACACATTAGACTAACATTTATATTCATGTGATTTATAAAATAGATGAAAACAAATATTCAGTCCTTGAAAGAAGTGTCTTTTTTTATTCAAAACAGATTAATTTTTCATGTGCATAGTATAAACTATATGTAATTTTCATTTAGCCTATATTGTAAAAATGTATCTTAGGTTATTTGGGATAAAACTTGGTGCATGTAGCTTTAAATTCCTACAAGTAAAGTGCACCTGAAGTATAGGGTGCAATATTTTTTTCAGGTCACACGGTGTGATTTATGCCCCTTTTGCATGGACCTATATGAACGTAATTTAAATATTATACAGTAGTTAAATGCACACATCCTTATAAGTAATCATACCGAATTTGAATTTCTGATAATGTTTAGTTTTCTATGTATTCAAATTTTAATATTGTTAAAAATTAGTCTTGTCTGGGTAAAAATAACCACCCAGTACCCCTGATATTTATCTATGAATCTGATATTAAATCTTCAATGCATTGTTTAGTATATTTTGAGTTACTAGTTTTGTTTCCAAGATGGGAAGAAGCAATAATTTTGGTGTAAGAAACCGGCATGGGAACCAGTACAAACAGTTTAAGTAATTCCGATTAATTAATTTAAGAGTTACAACCCCTAAAATGGAGAAACTGTAGTAACACGTGACAATATATTGACTTCGTCAAACCCAACCTCAAAATCTGGCGATAAGTGAAAATTGGTTCAGGGGAAAAAAAATGGTTTCTTCATTGTGTAATGGCAGTGATGACAATTTAATTAAAGTAAATAGTTATATTAGATCAACAAATTTGTAATAACAAATCGAAATTTCGCGCCGTCATCCTGCAAGTTGGTAAGTGTGCTACAAACATCGTACAGAATAGCCTGTAGGTGGCAGCATAGTGCATATGTGCACATACCATCACAGTATCACTATAAAGATGGCCAACCTACTTGTGACTTGCACCAGGGTAGAACAGCCATCTGTTATCTGGTTTTGCGAAGAATGAAGGTTCAGTATGGTGATGCATGTTTGTCACAGCAGCAGGTCTAGGAATGGAGTAGGATTTTCGCAAATGGCGTTGGATGCTCCCCGTCCAGGTCAGGTACAACGAGTAGTGACTCTACAGAACATTGCAGCAGTTGAAGCCTTAGTGAAGGAAAATTGCCGAGTGAAACTGAATGACATTGTTTGGACCACCCAAAGACGCAGTGGTAGGAAAGAAGTTTCGTTCCGATGAAGAGGCACGCCACGCGCATGAGTGGTTGCGCGGACTAACAAAATATTTTTTTCTAAAGGCATTTAAGCACTTTGTAAGCGCTGGAGGACTTGCATTGAGCGTGTGGGAGATTACGTTGAAAAGTGATACACCTTTGTACCACTTCTGCACAACATATAATATTTAAAAAATATGAAAGGTTTTCATTTGACTCACCCTTTTAGAAACTTTGTTCAGTTTAAATTTTGTGAAAATGAAAGCTGTTGCATATCAGAGAACACCAAGAAAAGAAGTGGATTATTAGATACATTATCACTCAGTTGCCAGTAGTATAATAAAAATATACATTTGAAACATCCAGAACAATTGAAGGTGCTGCAGAAGTAAATGTAAGGTTTACTTACGGCTTAAGAAGCGTTGGCAAGGGAATTGTGGCAGGTAACATACTGTCTGCTGTTCTCAATTTACCAGACCCCCAAGCCAAATTTAACAAAATAATTAATACCATAGAACAAGTGAGCATGGAGCCTTGGAAGAAGAGTAGGAGAAAGAAACGAAATAATAAGGATTCTGATCATGAAGAAGATGCATTATATGGATCTGGGAAAATTCTGAGGTGTAGTTCCAATATAGCAAAACGCCCGCCTCGGTAGCGTAGATGGCAGTATGTCTGCCTCACGTTCAAGAGGTCCCGAGTTCGAATCTCGGTCAGGGTGAGTTACCTGGATAAGGTTGTTTTCCGGGGTTTTCCTTTACCCTTAAATAGGAATGTCGGGTAACTCTAAGCTCTATGGACCCCCGACGCTTGAGCATCCTTTCACCTTTTTCATTCATCGTCCGACATGACTAAATGTTGGAGGACATTAATTACAAAAAACATAGCAAAACATTAATGCTGCCCTCTTCTCCGTTTTATTATTTTTTATATACTTTGGGTCAGTCATCTATAAAATTACTGCGCCTACAAATCTCTATTTTTTCTGGAAGTAAAGCAATACTTAAACAGTTTTAAAGGTACTTATAGAAAGCTATGTGAAAATTTGAATTTTAAAAAAAAAGTAAATTAAAGACATTTCTTTAAAAAAAATCACATATCCGTTATTAGAACTCCGAAAAGCGATCCATTATCTTTAATGAATTGTGAAAGCATTTTAAATTAACAGATACAATTTTCAAATTGTTGCGTTCATTGGTTCTTGAGGTAAGCGAACCATAAATCTGTCATTTTAGCATTGGTGAGATAGATTGTTCCGGCTCCACTTAAAACATTAGTTTTCAAAGCGAGTCTACCATTTACAAGATTATATATTATTAGAGAAACCAACTAGTTTTTCATTCTCTTTCCCTCCAACAGCCTCCACTTTGACCCTTTGTTTTTTCACGGTTTGCCCAAGTCGGTGGGTACTGCATTACTTTGTTCTACCACAATTTCATCTTTCCTGCGACTTTCCTATCCCACATTTACTCTACCCAAAGTCTTCATCGTCATCTGCGTCTGGTATGTAGGACCAGGCAACAGTATTTGGTGCGTTGCAGCTGGGGGTGTATGTGCACTCTCCCCTGGTGTCAGTAGAGATTGTACTACTGAAGGGTAGGACCTTGTGGATGGGTCCAGCGGCTTCGTATGCATTCATACTGTATTGTTATGGACCATATCCATGCCTGTGCGCTTCTTCAGCCGGGCCTCTCCCCTCATCCATCCCTCCCAGGATCATGATGGAAGCAAAGAGGAGCCGTGGCGCCCTACTTGGTGCTGTGCTGCAGCTTTCTGGAGCCTCATCGATACTCAAGTACCTTTACCTATCTCTCTCACCCATTCTCATTCATTCAAATTCACTTCATGAAGCATCCTTGCAGAACAATTTTCGTGACAAAAATAAATTTTTACTTTCCCTACCAAGCAACTATCGGTAAGGGAGAACTTTACGTCCATTCCTTTTATATCAGACTTTCACAAGAAACATTTTTTATAAAAAGAACCGCGTGTGCATGTATGTGTAACAGCATAACTCGAACTCCAAACTTACAACTAGTTCAGCTCTTCCTAGAATATGACAGCAAGGTTTTAAAGAAAATCCCTCCCATCTCAAACTATATTTAATATGGATAATTTGTTCATGATAACTGTTTTTCTAAAATGCCTCAATAATTTTATTACACATCTACATATTTTAAATTCTTATGACAGAACTGTTCATTACGAATGACTTTCGTGTAACAGATAAAATGAAGTATAAAATCTATTTTAATTTAGAATTGCCTTTGTGTCATTAATATTTTCGGGATATTCCTCGAGACTGATTTCACCGTACAAATATTTACACGTCAAGTTTTAAGTCACTATTAAACTTTGGGCTCAAAATCAAGTCATTAGTTTCGTGGAAATAGTTTACACTTTAGCGCCACATAGTTGTTGGAATCATTTTGGGACGAAAAAAAGACCCCAGACATAAAATATGTTTTTCCAGAGCTGATACCACATGACGGTTAAGGAAATGAAATAAACCTGTGTTCATGGCTTGAGAGTATAATTTATGTAAAATGTTGCGGCATTCCTTCATTCCTGAAGCAAAGGTGTGTCCACCAGCCTATAAAGAAAAGTGGGGGTCAGTGTTCCAATTGCTTTTTCTCCTGTAATATACGTCTTCCAACGTTGTCATATCGGACGATGAATGAAATTGGTGAAATGATGCTGAAATGAGCCCAGGGTCCATAGAGCTTAGAGTTACTCACCCTGACCGAGATTGGAACTCGGGACCTCTTGAACGGGAGGCAGACATGCAACCACTACGCTACTGACGTTCCAACTGCTGTGATTGTAGTTGGTGGATTACATTATACTCTGACTGCCGAGTTCTGATAACAATTCTGGCGTCTTTTTCCCCATTACTTTTCTGTATTTCTGTTCTCTTGTGCATGTGGAGTTTCATAACGTTTTACAAAAGCCGTAAAATTTTGGAACACACTGGACCACAAATTTGTTGTTTCGCATTTCACTAATTGTTTGCATCATCTTTTTCACCACTATAGAACTAGCAAGCGGCAGTTGGTTAGTTGTTGTAAGGCGAGTGAATCTTGCTAATGGTATTTTAGAGGATTCCTGGGAATTCTCTCGTCTGTCACGGGACCCTCATAATGGAAGAGGCTTGGCCATAGCAAGCGTCCATTTTTTGCTATGCTGGTGTAATTTGGGGGATTAGATAGGATAACCTTGCTAGCGCACATCGTTGGCCAGTATGAGCGCTCTACAGGTCTTTACTTTCTTTCAGAGGTACGCTGGAAGCAAAAGAGGCCTTCAAGGCTTCTTGTGGTGCTGTCCCTCAGTTAGAGGAAGCACCTCCGATTATCTACTCTTAAAATCTCTCTCTTTCTCTCTCTCTTTCTCTCTGTCTGTCTGTGTGTCTTGTGCCAGAAATTCTCTTTGATTTTATTCTAACAATATATAAATTCAAAATAAATGGATGGTACAAGCCATTCCTTATTTTCCTTCTGGTAGTTCATTATATCAAAAGGTGGGACTAAGAACTAGTCTTTGATTACACTAACTAAATCTACATAAATACACAACAATAAAATTAATCACTAATTAGGAAGCATTCGTTAATTAAAATGAAACAGGAACCTTATTTCATTCGTTGTTTGAATCAACTAATGAATTCTTCGAGTGCTTTTTGAACAAGGGCACAGTAAGGGTCTTTAGAATGTAAGTGACGTGCAGGTCCTTTCAAAAGTCAATTCATATTTTAAAGAACAATAAGTAAAATAATACTGTAGTAAAATAGTTTTGTTTCCAAAAGTGTTTTCATAATAATGTTTTAATTGGATGGTCGTGCAGCTGGCCTTTTAAAATTATAATCCCTATTATAACGTTCTGCAAGAATACCCCAACAAATGCATTATTAAACCAAGGGGTGATGGTTCAGGCAGTTTCTCTGAAGCCCGCATTTGCTTTCCTTGGCCGGCCCACCTGACCCACGTTTTTTCGTTGTTTCCTCAGATCACATGGCGTATGCTGTGTACGTTCATTACATCCCCGAATTTCTTGTCCCTCCTTTTCACCTATATTATCATTTCACATTATCTATCATCTGGTGGCCTCTTTCAGTGTAGAAGTTTCTGTGGGAGCCTTGGAGTTGCATGACAGGATGATATGCAATTCAATGCTACTTTAAAATTTAGGTATATATTATCTGCAAATACACGAGATCCACCAAATGAAAGTAAGGAACAACAATAGAAGTGTATGTTTTAATATGGGTTGAAAATGGATTGTTTTGGGTGCAACGTAACAAATGAAAACTACTTGAGTCTGTACGTGTCTGTATGATTGTCCCAGTTTGGTTATTTGTTTATATTCTGATTTGCGTCTCGACCCTTTCCGTTAACAGGACAACAAACAATTGAAAAGGGAGGGAAGACCCCTTCCTACATTTGTCAACACAAGCTGTTTATTCAGTTCATCCTCAACCAGGTCAATGGTCGATGTTTCCAACAATTGCTATACAACTACGTAGGGTGGCTCTACCTTTTCTTAGTATTAACGTAGTAAACATCAATTTATATTAAAAATGTTCAACATATTTCACTATTTACGCCCATCACGAAAAAATTTATCTCCGGATAAATGCAGATCTTATGCAGCATGATTTGCAGATTAACTTTTCATTGAATTGAATCTTATATGTTAATTGCTGAAGTTCTTAGCTTCATAATGTGTATGGAGTGGCGATGGTGGTGGTGTATGTGTGTGTGAGAGAGAGAGAGAGAGAGAGAGAGAGAGAGAGAGAGAGAGAGAGAGAGAAAGAGAGAGAGGGAGAGAGAGCGTTAGTAGAACATTTATATCTGTAAAATGATAAAACTTTTAAGTTTCTTTCTTCTCCTATATTATACCTTCATTTTTCCTATTGCTTATTACTTTAAGAGCTTTTTTCTTTTGCAGATTTTTGGTGACAAGTAATAGGTAATGCATTACTTTTTATATATTTTGTATGACAATATAGTCAAACAAATGGAAAAGGCCTTCCAATTCACTGGAATAAATTAGCAAAGCTCTGTAGAATCCCTTGGCTCGTAAAATTCCATTAATGATCGCAAAATGGTGATACACAAAGGAATTCAGCCCACCAGTGGAATTGAGGTGGTGGTGGAAACCTAAAATCCGGGAGAAAACCTGCTCCAGTGCCGTTCTGTCCAATACAAATCTCAATTCGCGGCCGCCTGTGGTCCAATCCGGTCTATCCACTCAGCCACGGCGCGGTCTAGAAAGGTGGGACTCAAACCCGCGACCCTCTGCGCAATCTTCGGACCTCTTGATCAAGACGCAGAAAGGTTGTACCACTTGCGCTACAAAAGCTAGCAAACGTCGTGCTGGTTAGGCAACTTCACTCGCCTAATTTTCGCACCACATTCTTCCTCTTAGAGTTAACGTATGCTTCAACAATGATAGTGTAAAACACTTGAAAATGAACTCAAGGAATAAAATGGTTACAAATGAAGCAAGCATTTTTATCATTTTCTGGATAATTAAATTGTTTGATAACTTATACAGCGTGAAGTTCAAATGTTTGCTCTTAAATTATGAGCACTACATTCTTGCGTAGCAAAGGATAATGCAATCGAAGTCATTTAAATAAATATTAAATATTTATATAGCGCTAATTCACTGGTGAGAGGCACCTGAATTCCTTATCTTTCAAAAAGCGCAGCTTATACTTCTTCAATAACCAAATAAAATGGGACCTATTATTTTTCTAGAACGTATCGCCCACCATGTTCCAATTCTAAGGCTATAGTGAGGCGTTTCACGATCGCTTATAAATTTTAAGGTTCCAGTTACACAAAAAGTGTTACGTATAAATTTTAATGGTTAGTAAGCTGAATTAAATCATTGTCATTTAGAGATATTATCTCGGAAATGGTTAAACTATCTCAATAAAATAACTTGAGCACAGTTGCTACTGAGCATCAGAAAATTCTATTCTACTTCTTTAATTGCCTAAGGATACATTTAAATTAGTACTGTGTGATTTAATCGATTAATCGAAACGATTAGTCGATTAATTTTTTATTTTAAATTAAAGGTTAAGACATTTTAGTAGAATAATTGAGTCGATTAAAATTAATCGATTGCAATAAATATTAATCAAAACTCTTTTAGCCAAATTTGGCCCTCTGTGTTTCGATTTATTGCTTCTGGCGTAAACAGCTTTTCCAACGCATCAAGCTTTCACTAGACACATAATGTTCTTTGAACTTTGAGATAATATAACTCCTGATAGCTAAGAGAAATCGCTCTGAACCCCGAGAGAGTCTAAATAACACTTTTGTTATGAAATACAGATACTGACAGAGAGGTTTTCTTTCCTTACAGCTTGTGTATGAAAACATATCGTGTACAACTGATTATTTATCACTTGTTAGCATAAACTGAGCTGTACAACCTTGAGCCGAACACTTCGCTTACGCAGCTATGGAAACAATAGCTGATCCCTCTTCTCAGATGTTGTGTAACTTTGCTGTAAACTGCAGTAAGCCAGTAACGTTTCTGAGTTCGTGACAGTGAGTGAAAGTTTTATGTTAAAAGGTTAAAATAAGTAAAAACGTGTTGTGCTGAGTAAAATTAAAATTAGGTTATACGAAAATTTGCGAGGGAAACTGGATGTACATTTTGGCTTTACGCTTAATAAATCTGCTAAAGTGTCTGACAGAAAAAAGTATTTTGTAAAGTGACAAGGTGAGTCTTCACGTAAAATATTATTTACATGTCAGTCTCACATATATTAGTAGATATTTGTATAATGCATTACTAAATAATAACTTATAAAAATATTGTAGATTTATTTATATATTGTAGATATATAAAGCATGTGCACTTGATGCAAACACAAAATTTTAATCTAAATATTTAAATGCTTCATAAATAATTAAATATGCAGAGTATTAAAGTACCTTATATATTCCTTACACCAAATTTTCGAACACATAATATATCGATTAATCGACATATTAATCGATTAAAAATTTTAATCTATGTACAGCACTAGTTTAAATATATCTAAAAATATGAATATCTCCTGCTGCCTTTACGTAGGTTCTTTTTGTGTTTCAAAGTGGATCATACACAGTAGGGATACTAACTCCAACAAATACAGTTGTCTCTATGTGTACAGAAAGGTGCGTTGGCCGGATATTGTCAATCTGCAGATACACGCCTAAAGACAACAAATAACTGAGCTTTATCGAGCTACTTCATGGCATAGAAGGCCGTTATGGGATAGTTCTAAAGTCATATTGAAGTACTTCTGATAGGCGAAGTTAGCATGGATTAGTAAACTGAGTACAGAGAAGGTGAACTGTTTAATGAAATGGTTACTTAAGTTATCAGATTATTTTATTTTGCATTAAGCTCCTCCCTATGAAGCCAGAGATATACAGTGTTTTTTTTCTCCTTGAAGCAACAGGTGAAAGGTGAATAAAGATGTAATGAGCAAGGTGTTGCAAATATTATTAGGTATAAAAGTTAAGAATGGTACTGTAAAGACCAGTGTCTCCACATTTCGGGGATTCTTAAAGTTAAATGGTTAACCTCGTTTTCCTGATTTAAAATAAGCCCTGAAGCTTTCCTGGTGACGAATATGCTCAAGTTGTTCTCGGGAACCAAGCCAGGTGAAAAGACAATTAGAAATCGACGTTTCGGGAGCATACATCACTCCCATCGTCAGGATACTTATTAAATGTCATAACTACAGTTAATTTTAATGCCAGAGGTTCTACTCCCATTAGTCCTGGACGCGTAGGATGAAGGACCCGGGCCTCCTTCGACCAGGGAGTTACCGAGCTGTCCCAAAAGGGCGCCCGTCGCCTCCGTCGGGCTTTCCATAGGGCAAGACCTAGAGACTAACCCCCCCGTATCTGGTCCTGTAGACTCAAGATGGCATGGAAGTTGATACGCCACTTACGCACGCCAACTCCAAAATGAGAAGGCTACCAATATGACCTCGGTGGGACCGCCTGGTGATCTAGCACACATTCTAATAGCTATGCTGCCTAGTACGCGGGAATATTAATGGATTCCCTCAACCCCATTCGGAGACTTACCCGATCTCCCACGGGTATCGCGAAACACTGCCTCCTCGAGTCCAACCCAATCCGAACAACTCCTTATCAGGAAGGGGCTCAAATGTTCGGCCCGAGGTTCCTCTATTGCTAAGGGTCCGCAGCACCCGCACCACAGCAGCTGAAGGGGACGGGTGCGCTCCCTTACGGGGATGTAATAACCACAAATGAATCACTGGATATAACATAAATATAAACAAAAAAAGTAAAATTACTGTTTTCAGTAAATTAAATGCCAGGTCAGGAGATGTCGTGAGTATAGAAAATTAATTGGGTCAATGAAACGTAACTACTTAACTTGATTAACAAGCTGTATTGATCTTTGCTTCTTAAATTGACTGATTTCCATTTTAGGCCGGTTTCCAAGAGGAACAAAACTGAAAGCCAGTATCACGACTAAGCATGCTCCTCTCGGAGGAAATGGCCAAAGACTCCTTCATTCTCCGCTCCCAATACCTATTGCATTTTGCCAAGATGGTGTTCTCCCTAAAGCTGGCTCTATGGTCGTTAAAGTTTGGCACATTCGTTTCTCTAATTTATTTACAACAATGTGTTAACATGGCTTCCGATATGACAAACGATTTCATCCTATGGGTTAACTAACATGATTATAAGGAGAGCCTATTATTTTAAAATCTATGTACTTTTGTGAATTATAAATGTGAGTCTGATTAAGTATTGTCAAATAGTTAATTATATATTATGAAATGTTTATTTATTATATTTCCATCTACGCTTTACCAAACATTGAAGAATACCTCCTGCATCAGTGTTTTATTGCTGCGAAAATGGATTATTGATTATTATACAAGAATAAATTATAAATCCTGTCCCCCTTTCAGAGCAACCTTTGAGGTTATTATACAGTTTTTTGCGCTGGTCAGGGGAAGACAGTGTGACGTCAGCTCCGTCAGCTCTAACCGCCAAATATGCCCCCGAAAGAAAGGCAGGTTAGCGTGTGAAGTCACCGCGCTGATTTCTGCTGCACAAGAGGAAGGAAGCAGGTTGATGTTTTGGAGTTCAGACAGCGTAGGAAAAACGGAAAGCTTATCAGGTATTAATAATATGTATAACTTACTTCTTGGGTGTAGTAATATTAATGGTGACTGCTTTAATTACACAATTGGTTACGGTTTATAAATATTATATTTTTGCTCTGTGCTATGAGAAAATATATAAAACTTCAACTCATATTATCTGAAGATCAGGAATGTTATAAAGTAAATAAATTTAAAAAAATATTTCTCTCTGCAAATTAGTGAAGACCGATTCAGAACAAAATTACGTGGATATTTTCCGACACCTTTTGCTTCGGTTTTCTTTATCAAGTTTATCAATGTCAGGACGTAGTGTCTGGGACATTTGTAGTCGAAGGTTGCATGTTTGATTGTGATACGACAAGGTTCTTCCGAGTTTGCACTCAGTTTATTTCATAACAGAAAAAAAAATTGTTCGCACACATATGTCGAACCAAACAAGTGAATAAAACCTCTGAAATCAGGTTTGGGGGACATTCTTGTAAAAATCAGCAAAGTCTTTCTTGTGTGTATATTTCTCCTTCAATAAATCGTCACATTGTAAATTTAACGGTTCCATTTGGTACGTGGCAGTTACATTGTTCTCATGGAGTGTCTTACACCTGACTGAACTCTCAGATTCGTACTCACAGCGCCATTTATATAGGCAACTTGGTACCACATGGCTGTTGCCTGACGTCACACTCACTGCGGGCCTCGAAGCCGGCTGAAATACGTCACAACTCTCGATTCTATTTTCCTCTGCCCTGGTTGCTCCTATTAACCCAGGTTTACACCCTGTGAAATGCTATTAGACCTTTTTTAGATTTTTACGTGAGACTAATCTTGCATCTGTGTATAGCGCCAAAGATTTAAGTATTACTTAGTTAGACTTTATATACCAACTTTGGAGGAAGATGTATGTTCGCCGTTTAGGTTTTGGAAGTGAAAAAGAATGAGTCACCCAGACAATCATTTTTAAAGTATGGAATATATTTGTAGTTTACACAAACTTTTACCTTTAACAACTATATTTCTGACCTTAAGGAGAACTGCACCTTTCCCTGTAAATATCTAATGGTCCTTTATTCTGCCAAGATTTAAATACCACGAGGGCTGATCAACAAAGTGTGAGACTGATTTTTCTTGTAGCTTACGTGATAGTTTCGTAGCTGTAACATAAATGTCTGAAAAGAGCGGGTTTTTTGTATAATGTCGGTAGCTGGCAACACTCTCGTATTGGTAGGTTGGTAGTAATGCTCTATTCTGTAGACCCTACGTGCATTTCGCATACCAGAGAGTGGACGTGACGTGAGAGGTGCAGTACAGCGTTATCAGATTCTGTTTTCGTTTAAACCATACAGCCGACGAAACTTATAAAAAGCTGAAGCACGCGTACAGTGTTTAGATGGTTCAAGGACTTCAAAGAAGGCCGAATTGTCAGTGTGAAGCAAGGTGGGCCTGGTGTTTCGGCTTCTGCTGTGACTGAAGTCAATATCAACACAGCTGCTGTGATTGTCTGAGAGGATCGGTGTATCACATTACGCAACCTCAGGGAAGTGTTGAAAATTTCATATGGAAGTGTGTTTACAATTATGCACGACCATCTCCGTGTGACCCGAGTTTGTGTTCATTGGGTGCCACGTCTGTTGACTCTCGAACAAAAGGCTGTGCAAATGGAGACAAGCTGTGAGGTGCTGCATCTCTTTGCTGTTGCAGGAGATGCATTTTTTTAATTTGATTGTCACCGGTGATGAGTTACGACTGCATCATTATGATCCTGAAGGAAAACAAGCCAGCACAGGGTGGAAATCTCCACATAATCTTCTGCGAAATACTGAGGCTGATATTTCTGTACCGTACTGCTTTAGTTGATTACTGAGGTCAGTGCTGGATGCTCTTCTATTTTGTTTTGCCACCTGCACAAGCTTTCTTTGTATCCTTGGTGATAGCTTTCTTTTCCTCCCACATTGTCCATTCCTTTGTGAGGTCAACGTCTCACGGAATTTTAAAGCTTGATTAATGCGACTAACATATGTTTGTGAAATACACAATTTCTTAGCTATTTCACGTTGTGAATAAAGAGTTTCCTTCAAAAGATTCACAGTTACAGCTACTTTCCTTGGGGATAAGTCAGCAGTTTTAGCCATAACCTCACTTTTGAATAAATGTGTATGCTAAGGATAAGATACACGATGTAACCTAACTTGAGATCAATTAATAATAAACACTGAGGATATATTAGCCATAAAACACAATAAAGACAAATATTAACAATCTTCAGCTACTACGTTCACCAAATGAAAGCAATATCACCAAACAGTTGGATAAACAGACATGAAGAAAATGGCTGCTCTTAATTCAGAGCTACCACCATATTACTATAAGTAAAAGAAAAACCCCCCAGCTATTATTAAGAGAAAAATTTCATTGAATATGCTTCCATATTATAGCAAGGAAAATAATTACGACAAATTGAAATAGGTTACGGCGATAAATAACTATTATTTTGAATGTTAAACTGAAACAAATTAAAAAAACATGAATGAATCTAATAATTTGCACACGTCTGTATTTTATCCCTCCGTAAACTCACTTTTCAATGGAAATAAAACTAAGAAGTACTCCACGAAAATAAAACTGAAACTTTCACTGTAAAAGAATTATGGATCTACAGAAAGCCACTGTTTTCTAAAGGCACAGCTTCAAATGGCGTGTTGCATGGCACAGCTAGTCTTTAGAAGCCATGAGTATGCATTCCAGTATACGATGCATCCATTTCATAAAGTACTAAACGGATATCCAGTCCCCTCGTTATGTACTTATTGTACAGCCGGCTTGTTTCTCACGGCATATTACGATGAAGTTGAATAAGGCACGAGCCATTTTATACCATTGCATATTGCGTTTCATTTATTAAGTTTCTGTGTGCTTTGCAATGATACTAATTCACGCCGTATTGTGTTATTATGTGTTATCCGCCACATGAAAATGAAACAAGTTCAAAGCGACACAAACAAATAGTCATACACTGCATGCGCTTCTCATGTACACATACCACTTTGGAGTCGCTATATACGTAGAGTATTGTAAATAGTCCCTTTGAATAGCTGACTGCATACATTACAGGCGCTTCCCACTTCAGCTTCCCTCTACTGCAATCGAGTTACGTCGTGTTACTTTGGACCAATCATAGTTTTTTGTTTTCTTTAGTTTCGTTATTGTTCTCTTTGACAATTACACAAATATTTTCTAGGTGACGTATACAGTAATTTTGAACTTTGTTAGTTCGGTGAAAAATTCGTTGAAAAATTTGAAGTATCTTGGAGTCACCGAACTTCATTTTCATTTCATGGTTTAGCCATTTATACCTGTTCTGTCATCCCGTTCCCTTAACTATTCCCATTCTTTGTCTAGGGCGTCCTACGAGGGCTGTTCAATAAAGAATGATCATAATCCTTACGGTCATAATTTTTCGCACTAAAATTAAATCTTATAATATTCTGTTAGCTTAATGTGAAACAAACACGCCGTAGTAGTTTCATTATTGTTACTCCTGGTTCCCGCCTGTGAGAACCAGGCAAGTGCAGACATCGCCTACCGCTGCAATGCAGCTAACATGCAGTTAAAGTTTATGTTAGAGGAAGATCCGGGGTTTCTTTCAAAAGTAATCACTACTGATGAAACATGGCTACATCATTTGATCCTGAGAGCAAACAGCAAAGCTCAGTGTGGAAATCTACTTCATCACCAACCCTCCAAAACAGCAAAAGTGGTGCTTCTGCTGGAAAAGTTACGGTCATCCTATTCTCTGATATTCATGGAATGATTTATCAGCATTTTGTACCTGCACACACATCAGTAACTGGACAATACTATAGGGATGTCCTGAAAACATTGCAAGTCCATATCAGGCGCAAAAGAGCACATTTACGTGAAACAGGCTGGATGCTGCACCATGATAATGCGCGGCCGAATATTCCTAATGTTGTTGCTGAATATCTTGCAAAAATCAACGTGAAGTGCATCCCTCACCCTCCCTATAGTCCGGATTTAGCCCAGTGTTTCTTTTTTCTATTCTCTAACTTGAAGAAACGCCTTCGTGGGAGGCATTATCCATCATCAGAAGCAGTGGAGAAGGCTGCGGAGGCGATATTGAAGGATCTCTCTAAAATGGTTTCCAGCATGTCTTTGAAGACTGGTAGAAACGCTGGGACAAGTGCATTGCATTTAGGGGAGGCTATTTTGAGAAGGTCCGTCAAATTTATGAGGATGAGTAAAGGTACGCTGGCAAAAAAAAAAAAAAAAAAAAAAAAAAAAAAAAAAAAAAAAAAAGTTTTGATCATTCTTTATTGAACAGCCCTCGTACATCTCTTCTTCCAGGACCGTTATCATCTTGTTAAAATCGGTACTCTTTCTTCGTCTAATCAATTCATATGATATTTCCAGTTTTGTATATTTCTATTTTATCCTGTAATTTATATATGGCTAGTTCCTCTCGAATAGCTTCATTGCTTATTAAATCTGGTCTACTGCATTCTTTAACTCTTCTTAAGATCCCCATTTCTGCTGTCTGTATCTTATGTTTATCTCTTTCTTTTAATATCCAGGACTCACCTCCATACATGAGCTGGAAGTGTCATCATTTTATAAAATTCTCTGTTTCTTTACTTGCTCTGTTTTTCAATTTTCTTGCTATAGTTCCACTGTCTGCTGAAACGTGTTTATTTTGTTTCCTTTGTTTTTGTATAAGTTAAAGATTAAATCACAGCCCAAATAACTGAAACTCAAGAGCTGTTCCAGTCATTTATTTCCAATGCTTACTTTGATCTTACAGAATATTTTCCTCGATCTGACATTACCTTCGTTTTCTTTGTGGATAGATTTAGATTGTATTCTTTTCCCAGTAAATACATTTCGTTTTATACATGGAACGTTTAAGGCTTTGTTCATTTCCTTGTGTTATTCCTATATCAGCATAGGATATCACATTTAAGTTTTTATTTCTATTCCTTTATCCTTTGTATTCCTTTATCCACTTGTTTTTTTCTAAGTTTTATCAAATCGTCCATGTATATATTAAATAGTGTGGGAGAAAGCTTAAATCCCTGTCTTACTTCTTGATTTACTTTTACTTATTCTGTTTTTATCGTAGAGACATCAAACATAAATATAAATTTTCTATTTAGTTGATTTTACGCTTTTTAGTTCAATTGTTTTGTGACACACGTCGTAACAGAACCTTTCTCTTTTTTTTTCTTTTTTTCTTTTTTTTTCAAAAATGTGTTTTATCTTTGAAATGTGTAAATCTTTTAAATAGTATGGAAGAATCGTATAGAATATACAATAGCTTATAATACGTATGCCTGATTTCACCAACATATGTTAAGACCTAACACGGCTGTTAGTCTATTTAACAATTCTTATAACAGAGTTGCATTACACCAAATTGTGTTAGCTTAACACTCGTGTTCCTCCTTTTGTTAAACTAACAGGCCATATTTCTATTGATGAGTCGTTGACAATAAGAGAATTTTCAAGATGGCAAGCGTAAACTCTGCTTTTGACGTCTATTTGCTATATGAGGAGAAATGATATTGAGAAGCTATCGGAAGAAAATTTTCTTAGAAGGTATAGACTGTCGAAAGAAGTTATAAAGGTTCCCGGGAAAGTACAAAAGAGGCTAGAACATGCATCGAATAGGAATATGCCTATCTCGCCTTTACTTCAAGTATTAACAGCTTTGCTATTTCATAATTCATTGAATTCTGTGGATAATACACTGTCCACCTCCCTTCTTGAAACGTTCAAGTCTCTCCTCACTTCTGTACTTCGCAGCTCGTTTTAAATTTACGTAATATTGACAAAGCTGCTTCTCGTTTCTGGTTGACATTTGCGTTCGAATTAAACTCATTTCCAAATCGTTTTCCCAAGACACAGCCTTCTCTTTCACATTTATCATATCCGTCCTCTTATTTTCAGAGATACTTATATTTAATTTGAAATTTTGATATTTATTTGTACAGTATCCATTACAATATCACTAAAATGACTAACATCGAACATACTCTATTATATATCATGTACAAATCCATGAAATTGCTGACGCAAGATTTAATCAGTGACTCAGGCCCCTGACCCAAAGCCTTTGGTTTTCCTGAGCAGCTCATGGTGTCATTTCCTTTTTTGACCTTCGCATCTTTTACCCTAATCCATGTTTCTCTTAACCTTTATAAGAATTCTCCTATACATCTATTTTTCTTTTCACCCAATCCCGTTAACATGCGTAACGCCACTACCTCTTTGCTCACATTGTCACATTTCTTATCCCATATTTTTCTTCTGCAATTTGCTAACTCCTTACATTCTACCAGGTAATGAACGGTCCTCTCTTCATCTGCAAAAAATTCACATATCCCTATCTCGTTACTTCTCAACCCTTTCAGATATATTATTCCTAATTTCATCCATGCTCTGCTTTCTCTTCCAGTTTGGTCACATTGATTAATATATTTTTCCCTGCCTCATTCTGCCTTTAATCCCTTATAAAATTTCAAATATTTCTTTTCTTCTATCCTTTCCCATATCTACCGCCTATATACGAGGGCTGCTCAGTAAAGAATGAACATAATTTTTTACGTTCATAACTTTTCACACTAAAATTCAATATTATTATTTTCTGTTAGCTTAATGTGAAGCATACACGCCGTAGTAGTTTCATTGTTGGTACTCCTGCTTCCCGCCTGTGAGAACCAGTCCAGTTTAGACATCTTCAGTATCGCCTACCGCTGCAATGGAGGTAACACGCGAGGAGCAATATGCGGCTTTCAAATTCTGCTTTCGTCTCAACAAATCTTCAGTTGAGGGAGGCCTATAGAGAGTCTGTTTTACCCTATAGCACAGTTCGAAGGTGGTTTAAAATGTTTAAGGAGGGGAGACAATCAATTTCAATGGGAGGTGGACCTGGTGCTATAGTTACGCACTTACGGAAGAAAACATCAACACTGCTGCTGACATTGTGAGAGAGGTTCGACGAATTACCTTAAGATCATTTTCTGAAACACTGTACATTTAAATGGGTGCCACATTACCGTGAAGCAGTCTGGATGCTGCACAACGATAATGGGCGGCCTCATATTGCCATTGTTGCTGCTAAATATCTTGCAAAAATCAACGTGAAGTGCATCCCTCACCCTTCGTATAGTCCGGATTTAGCCCTGTGTTACTTTTTTCTATTCCCTAACTTGAAGAAACGCCTTCGTGGGAAGCATTATCCATCATCGGAAGCAGTGGTGAAGGTTCCGCAGGCGATTTTGAAGGATCCCTCAAGAAATTGTTTCCAGCATGTCTTTCAAGACTGGCAGTAACGCTGGGACATGTGCATCGCATTCACGGGAGACTATTTTGAGAAGGACCATCAACATTATAAGTATGAGTAAAGGTACGTTGTCAAAAAAATATGCTGATCATTCTTTATTGAACAGCCCTCGTATGCCTTGTACTCTGGTTCTCACTTCCTTCCAAAAACCGCTGTGATTTAACTCCTCTGCTCTCCATAAATTCCCCATGCCTATCTTCCATACCATTCTATCCAATTCCGACCATCAACGGTTTGTGTTCTAAATGCTTTTCTGTTGCTTCATGCACAGGTTGAATAATTTCCCTTTCTGCCCTTTAATACACTTGTACCGGAACTTCAGTATTCTCTCTATTATTATTCCTCTCATTTTTGTATTACCCAACTTTAATACTGCCACCTCTCTTGGTGCCGTATATTTAATTAGTAGTACCACTAACAATTCTTTCTAAGCACATAACACACTTATTAAAATTCAGCCCCTAAGGTACGTTTTTATGACCAGGAAGCAACTTATATAACGTGTATAGAGTTGAGAAAGAATGTAGATATTAAACATTCAAATTAACAACAAACAACTGTTGAATAATGCAAAAGAAAATATTTACAAATTCCATGACGTTTTTCTCACTTTCCTTAGTAAAACTAATCTATTTCCAATTCATAAAATGCATTTTTGTTACACATATCATTATAATATCGTTCTTATTTATAAGGAGTATATAGGGGAGATGTGCCCAGTACCGCACGGTGTCAGTATCTCGTAGTTGACGCTAGATAGTAGAAGCTCATGGTGTGTATTTAGACAAACAACTATCTTTATTACCATCGGAAAGTTTTCCCTCCTATTTGACCGTTAAATCAGAAGTTATTGTTCAGAGAAGTCGTGTAGTGAACTGGAGCTGTGCTGTTAATAACTTGCTGACTTTGCTGCTGCCTTGTCCGGTGAATAACTAATTAAGTATTTGTACTCATATTATTTGGTATTAAGTAGACTACACAAACACAAAATACAGTGTCGGTTTAAAAGAATCGGGCCGTGCTATGACGTTATATATACGTACGTGTGAGTTACTCAGTACCGTACGATAGCTATTTTCCCAGTACCGTACGCGAAGGTGTATGTTTATCACGTGAACTTGCCCTGACACTAGATTAATTTTCGTTTATAGGCATTCCTGTTGATATGGAGGCCAAAAAGAATGAAAAATGGCTAAAATAAAAGATGAAACAAGCAATAAAGAATGTGATAGAGGGATGAATGAGCCTGGGAGTAGCAACATATATTGCTGAAACATTAACATCGACTCTGTATAAGTTTATGTGGCAGGAAAACGCACAAAAACAGAAGAACAAAGCAATAGCACATGGACGCAAGACTAACATTAATAAAACTATAAATAGAGAACCTAGCTCTAACTCTGTGCCAACAGAAGTTGGAAATAGTGAAGAGCCTTAGAAGACTAAAATTAAATTAAATTCTGGAGCCAAAACCATTATCGATTGAAGTGTTCTAACAGAGTGTATCATTTGCTTAGAAATCACAGACGAGGCTTGGGTTTAGTGTAATTAGTGTATGGCGCAAAGGGTGAATGCACAGGACAAGAGAACATTGATTTTTATGGATGTGATCACTGTGTTTAAAAAATGTGTTATTAGTTCTAAGACATTTTATTTCGTTGTGATAATCTCTACAGAACGTTTTGAAAAAGTGTATTATCATGTTGCCGTGTTCTGATTTTATCTCAAAAATACAATAATTATGATAAGAATAATTATCTTGTGATTTATTATACAGTCCTTTTTCATTTATTTAGAAATATGTATGTATTTATGTGTGTCTGGTACTGGGAAGCACTTTTTGAGATGCGCAGTTGTCACTAGCATTTAGTTTAGTTATTAAAAGTCAACATGACTCGCGTTCATGAACGTTCATCACTAATGCTGTTACTGTAAGTTATTAGCTTTAAAATAATAGTTATGATAATAGTTACACGCTACTTGTTATCCATTGCATTTTCTTCTAATTTTGAAAAAACCTTAGGTGTGCACTACTGGGCGAGAAACCTAAGAGTTTCACTGTTTTAGGCCATTTAGGTTCCAATTTAATACAAAGTATCATAGTGCATGTGAAATTCGAGAGGCGGCTAAAGTAAAGGTTAATTATTAATTAACCGTGGCTTTGAAAATGTAATTGTGTGATAAGCGAACCTGATCATATATAATGTTCTATTAGAAAGGCTTATAGAGCATTACATTTAAATTAGCTTGTTTTAATTGCTGAAAATTACTAATTATGTTCAATCAGATACATTAAATCATTAACGTCACTACAAAGTAGAATAAGCGTTTGAAGGGGGTAAATCACGTCACAGCATTCACAATGCAGAGTGAACAAGAGCAAAATGTAGCAAGTTTTTAGAAGTATGAGATCTAGAGGATAAGTCGGTGTTATACAAATATTTAATAACCATGTATACACTACGCTTGAAGCAGTAATTCTTATTTTAGTAACCTCTTACTAGAGGTTTGCAGTTAATACATTTTTTGTATTAGATGGGAATAATATATCCAAAATATTGTTAAATAAGATCTTCAGAAAGCAAAACTTTTAATAGAGAAATGGAATATATATAAGGACATTATATACAATACGTTTCAAAACGCACCGAACGAAGATATTGTCACGGCAACAGGCATAAAAGTTTCGGTTCAAATAACAAAACAGTCGGTGGATTAAGTTTCATGGTAATAATGAGTCTTGCTAAGCAGTGAATGATAGTGGGGCTATTGTAAACAAGCGCCGGCAAGCAAAGATAACTGAGGTAAATGACTTGCCAGCATAGATTAAGTTACGCTTCTAGAATGTGATAGAATATTTGTTTTCTTTATTCTTCCGGAAATTTCTGGCCTGATAGAGATTCTTCGGGTTCTGGTTTATTTTAGAACAATCTAGAATTACGAATTAGGTGTTTATGGACGTGACCGCTAGCAAAGTTGCAAATAGTAAGCAGATTGAGTAAGTAGAGAGAACAGCTGAGAGTGTTGTTGGTTTAAGGAGTTGTGTAACAAGAGTGTTATTGTAACGAGAGCTGAACTGGACTCTGTTGTGATACCGAAATTAAGGATTGCCATAAGTAAAGAATCATGATGGATGTCAAAGGAATGTTAGTTCTTTGTTACAACACGTGCAAGGGCAGTTGAGTCGAATAGCAGTTGTGGGTGAATAAGTTGTTTTAACCAAAGGAACGTAAGAAACAGTGTCCTTGGCAGATTTCTAAAGGATGGCATTTGACTTGTTGAATAGGGTATTCTGTGCACCATTCATATTGGCGACAAAATAGCCACAAAGGAAATATTTGTGTGAAAAGAGGGTTTCGAGAAAGTGAAAGTTACATATACACCCACACACGCAGCTGTGGAGAACAGTCTTCGGCGTGGAGCCGATTAGAGCACTTCGTGGCTGGCAAGCCATAAAAACAGTCCGAGGCGTGAGGGCGATTAGGGCAGTCCTCTTGTTCTGTCTTGGGCCAGGCATACCAGAAATGAGAGAAGGTATTTGTCGGTTCATATATACGTTAGGAACGAATAAAGCTTATCGAGTAATAAACATTCCGCCTTCAGTAACTCTAAACAGGGATATTGGTAACCCTTGGTCGGCAACTTCAATTTCGATGTTCTAAAGTAAGAAGCAGTAAATGAAATAAGTTTGAAACGGGCATTCCAGTGTCATTAAAATATCCTTCTCACACACATCAACGCATACCCTGTGAGAAACCTCATTGTTTTACCCTGGGCTACACAAAATTACTTCAAACGGTAGCCTCAAGGTAGAACTCTTTGTTCGCCACTCATTTGTTTCAGTTGTCATCGTCCTCTAAGATTGTGTTGTTATGTGATGTAACTTTGTTACGTGAGAATTGAACAGTGTATCTCTACGAGGCCTCGCCGTAGCCAATTGGTTAGACCGCTTGACTCTCACCAAGGCGGCCTGGGTTCGATTCCAGGCGGCCGCAAAGTGAGATTTGTGTTGGACAACACAGCGCTGGGGCGGGTTTTCTCCGGGACCTCCGGTTTTCCCCGCCATCTCATTCCACCGGTGTTCCATCTTCATCTCATGTATCATCACTGTCATCGCCTGCGGTGCCTTATGTAGTAAAAGTGGGCATTAAACAGTACACACACTACACATATTAAACACTACACATATCTCTACGTAAATAAAGAACATTCAGAATTCCGACAAATTGAACTTTTAATTCTACGAACCCACAAAGTCACAATATAGAAGTAGTTGCTCAGATTCTGTGTGACACATTGTCACAAGTGACTGTATTAATTAATACTAATAATAGTTGAAGTGGCTACAGTAGTACATGTGACGTCACTCCCCCCACTCCTTGACTTGTTGGTTAAAAGTTTGTATAAGCTGTTTGCTCGCCGTTGTTCTGAATTGGTGGAATGGTACGCAACCTCAGGAGGGCAGGTAACCGGCCGCTATGCCTACCTTTAAATTTGCTTATTTGTATTAAGTATTCTTATTAAGTGAATTATATATTTAAGTAGCCGTACCATACCTGTTGTAGAAATGAGACCTAATAGAAAATTCCAACCCCTCGCCAGGCATGCATTTCCTACCAATTGAGATACTCTCCCCGTGCACGATTTGGCCATGTGTTCCTTTATCCTTCAACAGCCATGATTAGTTCGTCACAATATAGTTATTTTTTACCACACATAGAGCCACATAAAAATGCTCCAAAATGAATGTGGATTAGGCAGTAACAGGAACAACGACACGTGCCTCACGCTGACGGAGTTCGCAGGTTTAGGTCACACGCCGTGCCGCGTGCTGTAACTGTTAGTAAACATACCGGCATACTCCGCCGTAGCTTGCTTGCTACTATTAAGAATTTCTTTGGCTTATGAAACCGCAATAAAGAACCTATTGCTTAATTACTGCTTATGAGTGTTTAACATGTTCTAAAATTCCGTTATAAGCTGGTGGACATATGCGACTTATACCGTTTAGAGAGAAATTGATGTTAGTGGGGTTGAGGGTGGAAGCATTAAATGATAAACGGAACAAAACACAACATTAAAGAATTGTATATAAATTAAGCAAAACTAAATGGCTTATACAATGAATCGAGTATTGAGAACTCCCAGTCGTTGAGACTTATAATGGAAACTATGAGCGTTCAGACAGAGATCGGTGTGTGTAGGCTTGCGATATACAGCATGCTCCAGTGTACCGCTGCTGTTTTTTGAAACAATGTCCAGGAATCTTGGTTCTATACCAGTCTTATCAAACGAACTATTTATGTAAATTGGTTCTAACACATGCAAATTTATTGCAAACATTTACCTAAAACCCTGACATTTGTTTTTATACTTGAGAACCCTACCATTCAATAACACTGATATGCATGATTCTGGCGTTTCCTCCAAAATATGTAGGCTTTACTAAATGTGATGTGCTGATTACAAAATTGAAATCGGTTTTCTTCTACCATGTACTTTTTTAATACAATTGGTAGTTATACCTTAAATGTTTCAATGTAATTCTGCACATAAATATTGTATGGAACTAAGAAATACTAATAATTTCTTTGTTCAAATTAATATGTTTTACAACAATGACACCAATGTAACAGACTACAATATTAAAATTGGTCTAAAATGTGTAACGCTGTATAAATATGCATCAGTTCCAGCGGCTCATCCAGTTCGCCTCAAGGAAACACACCATAACCTAAAATTACTTCTAGAAAAAGTCAAATATGCAGAGCTTCAGTGGCAGGTATGTAGAGATTTAAAAGTAATTGGCATGTAACTAGATCAGCAATAAGGCTATACTAAAATGCCATGTTTTATTTGTGAGTGGGATAGTAAAGTGCGATCAAAGCACTGCAGAAGAAAACATTGGAAGCATGGAGAGTGTCTCGTGGCAGAAATGAAAAATATTAAAATATTAATGAGTGTCCTGTGGTTCCAAAAATTTTTCTCTTACCCTCTTTGCACATAAAATTAGGCTTAGTGAAGCAATTTACTAAGGCTTTAAATAAGAATGACAGCTGCTACAAATAAATCTGTGGGAGTTTCCTGAAATATCTGAAGCTAAATTTAAGAGGGAATACTTCATAGTTGGTCCACAAATTAGGAAGTTGTTTTCTGATACCCTATTTGTATAATCGATGACAGATACTGAAAAACGGGCATAGATTGGTTATGAGAGCGTCATTGTAAACTTTCTGGGAAATTACAAGGATCCAAATTACAAAAATTTTGTAGACGATATGCTTAAGAAATTTCAGTATGAGTGTGAAAGTACTTTTCCTGGTCTCTCATTTCCAGTTTTTGCTATAAAATCTCGGCTGTATCAGCCAGGTAAACGATTTCACCTGGACATAAAGGAAATTTAAAGATGTGCATTTCAAGGCAAAGTGTAAAAAAACTGGTGTAATGTTTAAATGTATGTGATTATTAGAATATATGTAAAATTTTAGTTTATTATGAAGAGTGTTGTGTTGACAGTTGTAGATTTATTAAAATGTATTTAATAATAACAATAATAACAATAACAGTAATAATAGTATACATTCGATAGAGCTGAGTAAACAAAATAACATTTTACCAACAGGAGAAAAAGAGAAAAAACTTTTTAAAAAATTCACCTTCCACCCATCAGCCTATAACAAATTCCAAAAAATCTTCTCAAAACACAACATAACTCTTGCACCTCAAAATAGGTTTAATATCAGAAATTTGTTAAAAGGCCCTCCCAAAAATTCAATGACTACCAAATAAAAACCAGGAATCTATGAGATCAAATGTGAAACTTGCCCTAAAATTTATATAGGAAAAACAAAAAGAAATATTAACATCAGAACTAAAGAACATCTAAGAAACATTAAAAATGGTGAAACAGAAAAATCAGCAGTGGCTTTTCATTTTTTGAATACAAGACATGACATCAACTTGGAAACATCTCTAATAAAATATGTTAATCACCCCATAGACCTTTCCGTATGGGAAAAAATCTTCATTAACAAAAATCGTCATAGAGTCATGAATTTTGAAACTCCAGCACCGGACATCTTTGACAAGTACATCACGCCATCTATTGACAAAACGGAGAAAGAGGAAACCACTAGAACTTACACTAATCGAGTATCAGCTGATGATAGGAGCAAGAGCTCTTGAAACATGTCCTGTGAATAAACAGTGTGAGTGAAGCAATGTGTCAATATATTCTCGATTCACTTTTGTACTGAGAAAAAATAAATTCATACTCTGATTCAGCTTTCTCAAATTAGGCATGACATTAAAATAAAACCCCAGACAAAGAGTCAAATTTTACATATCAGCGTAATTAACAATGCTGTATAAATATTTTCACATAAAGAAGAAATTTAATTAAACACTTTAGCATGTTTTTGGACTTATTTCAGCGACAGGAACATAGAATAGAAGCGGTTACAGGTCTAATTAGAACACTCGATTCATTCTGTTGTGCACGGCAACGATATTTTGTATTGTTTTGCATTGTGTTTCCTGCATTTCTTTTGTTTCTGTGGGTTTATGCTGCATCTGCATTCACCGCCATTTATAGAGCTGCTGAAGTCAAATAAATAAATAAGTAAAACAAAGCGTGGTATTCCTACGGATGTCAGCAATACGGCTGCATGGCTTCCATTGAGTGTTTCAACCATACGGAAGTACCAACATTGTAAAGCTTTCGAGTTACGCCGTTAGAGGTCACAGACCGTGTACCCTTATCCCCAGATGCACACACCTTGTATAATTAATACTACTATCAAATGACGACAATCTGTATAATGTAACGCATACAAATAACATTAGTGTGCAGTTGTTATTGTAAACCAAAACACAAATATTGACAGGAACGTCCGCTGAAAACGAGAATCCACAGACACTGCTTCATCTAAGCGAAACTGACAGTGACTGAAAGTGTACCACAGCAGGTGCACCTGGAGGATCAATAAGTTTATCTGGATAGGTTTCACGTGAATGAAAAACAATCGAATGAACCAACCACAGGGTCTTTTAAGAATTTCTTTCCTTTGAACCTTTAAAAGAAAAATTTATTTTTTGCTTTCAAGACCAATGCTTTATTTTAAACTATTGAAATGTTAAATTGTTTTATAAAAGTCCTTTAGTTTAAAATTATTTATTGTATTATGTACGAGGGCTGTTCAATAAAGAATGATCATACTGTCATAATTTTTCGCAGTAAAATTCAATCTTATTATATTCTGTTAGCTTAATGTGAAACACACAAACCGTAGTAGTTTCATTGTTGTTACTCCTGGTTCCCACCTGTAAGAACCAGGCAAGTTCAGACATGTTCAGTATCGCCTACCGCTGCAATGGAGGTAACATGCAGTTAAAATTGATGCTAGAGGAAGATCCGGAGTTTCCTTCAAACGTAATCACTGCTGATGAAACTTGGCTACATCATTTTGATCCTGAGAGCAAACAGCAAAGCTCAGTGTGGAAATCTCCTTGATCACTAACCCCCCAAAAAGCAAAAGTGGTTGCTTCTGCTGGGAACGTTATGGTCATCTCATTCATTGATATTCGTGGAATGGTTTATCAGCAAGTTGTACATGCACACACATCAGCAACTGTACAATACTACACGGATGTCCTGGAAAAATTGCTAGTCCATATCAGGCGCAAAAGACCACATTTCCGTGAAGCAGGCTGGATGATGCACCACGATGAGTGGCCGTATATTGCCAATGTTGTTGCTGAATATCTTGCAAAACCCAACGTGAAGTGCATCCCTCACCCTCCCTATAGTCCGGATTTAGCCCCATGTGACTTTTTTCTATTCCCTAATTTGAAGAAATGCCTTCGTGTGAGGCATTATCCATCATCAGAAGCAGTGGTGAAGGCTGCGAAGCAGATTTTGAAGGATCTCTCAAAAATGGTTTCCAGCATGTCTTTGAAGACTGGCAGAAACTGTGGGACAAGTGCATTGCATTCTGGGGAGACTATTTTGAGAAGGAGCATCAAAATTATGAGGATGAGTAAAGGTACGTTGTCAAAAAAAAGTGATCATTACTTATTAAACAGCTCTCGTATATCCTGTATTTTCTTTAAGAATCGTACATATAAAACTATATAATATGCCTCACACGCATTAGTTTTTTCCAGTCACTCTTACACAAACTACTCCTATTCACGTTAATTCTTCTAAGTACCTCATGTTAATCGAGATAAACGTTTGTATAAATAATTGTATTACATATGTGCACAATATAAACACAATGTGAATAGGTGAACAGAACAATAATTGTCTTAAGCAGATCATTAAGACATGGTCACTACGTAATGACTTCTAAGTTCCATTCTCCCTGCATATCAAGGACATAAAAATACGAATGACTTTCTATTTGAGAGAGTTGCTATAAAGGTATACTTGAAATTTCTAACTATTAAGAAGGAACTGATTGAATATGCTTCTCCAAAAGCTATTTGCCATAAGTTCTGTGCGCCAGTGTATTACATTTTGGACATTTCTTTCGGTTTACCATATATGCCAAAATCATTAAAATTAACAGTGGCTCAGAGGATATCACAGCAAAATTCAAGATTATTTCTTAAAAAAAACATCTAAAAACTACTGCAATTAAATTAAATTCGCCAGTCTTTGTGAATAAAACAAGCTTCTCCGACAATGGTGATACATGAGATGGAGTGGAGCCCCGGTGGAATTACGTGGGCTGTTCAATAAAGAATGATCAACGCACCTTTACTCATCCTCATAATTTTGATAATCCTTCTCAAAATAGTCTTCCCTGAATGCGATGCACTTGTCCCAGCGTTTCTGCCAGTCTTCAAAGACATGCTGGAAACCATTTTTTGAGAGATCCTTCAAAATCGCCTCCGCTGCCTTCACCACTGCTTCTGATGATGGATAATGCTTCCCGCGAAGGCCTTTCTTCAAGTTAGGGAATAGAAAATGTCGCATGCGGCTAAATCCGGACTATGGGGAGGGTGAGGGATGCAGTTTACGTAGATTTTTGCCAGATATTCAGCAACAACATTGGCAATATGCAACCGCGCATTATCGTGGTGCAGCATCCAGCCTGCTTCACGGAAATGTGGTCTTTTGCGTCTGATATGGACTTGCAATGCTTTTAGGACATCCCTGTAGCATTGTGCAGTTTATGATGTGTGTGCAGGTAAAACACGCTGATAAACCGTTCCATAAACATCAAAGAATGAGATGACCATAACTTTCCCAGCAGAAGCAACCAATTTTGCTTTTTAGGGGTTGGCAATGAAGGAGATTTCCACACTGAGCCTTGACCGTAAGAAAATTATGACCATTTTTTATTGAACAGCCGTCGTAGATAGTGGGGGAATCCAGATATCTTGGGGAAAAAACTGCACCAGCACCGTGATTTCCACCAGAAAATCTCACTTTGCGGTCACCTGGGAGAAAACTCGGGCCGCCTTGGTGAGAGCCGAGAGGTCTAACCATTTCGATACGGTCAACGAGAAGACACACACACTAACAGACTTGCACCGGAAGTCAATGACTTCTCTTGCACCAGAAGAGCGATGAGAGATTCCGCATGATAAATTTGTAAATTTATTATTAAATTTATCACCATTTACTTTATTATTATTAAATTTATTATTTATACACAGAAACTAAATTGTTATGCTTTAATTATATTCAGTAGAAATTTGCATATTTATTAAAATACGATAAAATAAACCAAAATTTGCTGGTAGCTAGTAAACTTATAAAAATGTAAATTTCCGTGAAATATATGTAACAGATAGGAAAATAAATATTTTTAGTTACTCTGTAAAACATCGGTAAAGAAATATGTGAACTGCCACGTTAGATGCTGTACAACATTGAGCGATCTCCAGATATGGTTGTCGGAGAAATTTAGAAATTAAATTTTCTGCTGGAATACTCTATTTACAGGAAGTAAAAGTAAAATGAATGTATTATGGTTCCAAAATTGTATGGTTACTCTTGAGTCATTTTCGTTAAAAGCTCAGGATTATTATTTATATCTCGATTTGTGGTTCATTTCGTAAAATGTACTCCGATTTATTTATCTCTGTGCTGTCAGAAACAAATCACTTCGTATTTTTAGTCCATGGCTTAAAAGATAATGCATCGGAATAGCACCTCTTTATTCCAGCTACCACTATAACTTGGATCTTTTATATTCCTTCCCCCTGAAAATCCAGGTGTTTTAAAGTATTGGAAAAACCGGAAGATATTTACCAGCGCTCCACTCATGCACTTCCCCACTGCCATCCACACTTACCCACCGATTATCGACTGAACTTGCATCACATGTTGTGTAACTTTAACCGCTCACTTAAATGCAGACAATTCGCTGTATCTGATGCCCAACAAAGCCTTAGAGAATTTACAGGAAGCACCTAGACACTAAATAGTGTAACCAACCGCTTCTTTTTCATGCGTATCATATATAAAAGAGTAAAAAAAGGCAGTTGAAAAATATGTTACATTCTG
The DNA here is from genome assembly GCA_030765055.1 of Mantis religiosa. Lineage (NCBI taxonomy): Eukaryota > Metazoa > Arthropoda > Insecta > Mantodea > Mantidae > Mantis > Mantis religiosa. Next base: position 39,543,940 of record CM060959.1, read on the forward strand.
ATGATCTTTTTCACACAGTTGCGTTTATTTTTATACAAATCTACATACCATTCTTAAGGTGAGAAGATACTTCACTTAGGGTTAAAATTCACTGTCTTATTTTTACATTTTATTATAATTGCAGCCCTCTAGATTACAAATATATAGTTAAAAGGTTCATTGGAGCTATATTTTATACCTAATTTGCTTATTATATTAGTGGGTGTTAAGCTTTTGCCACGACCCTCTTCGTAAGCTTTCAGAAAATCGATCATAACTTCTGTAATACTGAACTAGGCTTTGTTTTGTAAGAGATTTTCCAAGCTTTCTGCTGGTACCACTGTAACTCCAATGATGCTAGTTTTTCTTTTGTCTTTGGCTATGTATATGAACAGTCATTTGTTCTGAATAATATTTTGTACTGTTATTGGTGAATATATGAAATGGGTAGGCCAAAAGTAATTGGAAATTGAAAGTTTACAGACAATGGTTTTACTAAAAACGGAACATTAAATGTGGAAAATATAAATGCAAGAGACAATGAAACCACATGTAATATTGAGGTTAGTAGGCCCAGTTCAACAATACATATGCTAATCATAATAGTAGTCATATACAGAAATTGATGAGCTGCGAGTCCTGAAAGCAGATAAAATGGTTGAAGAACTGGCCAAGAAGGCAAGACAAATGAAGAACTTGAAAAGAACAAGTGAGAATACACAGGGTCAAGACTATGCAGCAGGAATGTTCTTATTCATATGAGAAATCGGTAATCAATATATCGACTTTAAAGCTGTTTTTTTCAGATACACACATTTTCAAGTTCCGGTACACTTTTTTAAGAAAACTAATCAAACAAAACATATGATTTTTGTGTGTATTAAGCAGACTCATGAGAATAAGCTAGGATTTTTCTCCAAGATTCATAATACTTGTTTAAAAAAAAATAAGTTAAATTTCAGTACCATTTTTTTCCAAAATTAAAACATTATAACAAATTATCAGTACAAAATTTTTAAAGAATAATAATAGGTGTTATTTAAGATAAAACTTTTAAGAAAGTGCCTGAAAATTTTCATGTACATATCAATAATAATTTCTTAATAATGTGCACCCAAATATTATGGAAGTACCATTGTGGAGATATGCAGTACATTTCACCTTAAAAAACTTATTTTTCTATAGATTATCCACAACCCTGGCTGATCTTATTACATTTTATAAAAGTTGATATATAAATTATAGATCCATTGAATAAATTAATACTTGTAATAAAATAAAATATGAATATTTTGTGAATTTGTGTTAAATTTTAAAGGGTTGTGTCTTCGGAAATTAATTATGAGTCTAGGATAAGATTAGTTTTGAGCAAATTCGTAGCAGTGATTCAGCCGAGACGAGAAGGTAAGTTCACTATCCAAAGTTGCTAGATTAGGTATCTCAGACTAGCTTGGAATTATTTGAATATATGTCAGCATGGAAAGAAGCACATTTTAGAAATGTATAAATGAGGTAGCAACATCGTATTATAAGCTAACAGTAGGAGTCTTAGAGTCATTAGCAAAATGGGAGGTTATTAAGTAAATTTGAGACTGAGGAGAATAATTGACAATTCTGACCGAAGTTCCTCATCCCTACAGAACGACCCATTGTGCAGCCACCACAGCTTCAGATCCGGTATCAAGACGTGTTCCCCCGACATAAGAAAAGTGACGACACAATGCCTCCCAGAGCCACGTGGGCAATCCCTCCGCCATCTGTCCTCACCATTGTATGCCACGAAACTGAAGGCATACCCGAAGGATAAGGTAATGGAATGAAGAGAAATTATGGAAAGTAAATCGTGTTATGAAAATAAGCAATGACAGGGGAAACCTCGAAAAATGTGAGTAAATTGTGCGCAGCGCACTGGGATCAAACCGCGGCGCCACATCTTTCGGTACGGGGCAGATAAATGTAATAAATTAATTCCTCATTCGAAAGTTAAGAAAAAAGCTAAACGTGCAATTTTTTATTTGTTCCATTTATACCCCGCCTTTAACTGTAATGGTCACATCGGCGGCCGTTCTCCTTTGGAACATATCGAAGTTGTTAACTCATATTCGTTGTTGTTGTTTTTTTTTTTTCCTTGTTTCATTTATACCCCGCCTTTAACTGCTATGGTCATATCAGCAGCCGTTCTCCTTTGGAACATATCGAAGTTATTAACTCGTATAGAAAATGAGTAGTTGTCAAACATTTTTAGGATTACTCACTCAGATGAGATGTTCTTCATATCCCCAGAAGCGCTTTTCGATCAGGTTTTGATCATCTTCAGTGTGTGTTGACCAGCTACTGGTCAACACACACTGAAGATGATCAAAACCTGATCGAAAAGCGCTTCTGGGGATATGAAGAACATCTCATCTGAGTGAGTAATCCTAAAAATGTTTGACAACTACTCATTTTCTATACAAGAAATATCTCACTTTTAATAACTTGACAATGTCTTCTTTAAAAAAATTATTAACTCGTATTCGTTGGGTTTTAATCATTAGATCACGCACACACCGGCACCCTCATTCATACTTCAGACCCTGGCGAAGATGAGGAATTATCTTGGTCGGAGAAAAATCCCCACCTCCACCGCCGAGAATCGAACCCATGACTCCTAGCACGGCAGGCAGGTTTTTTTGATGTAATTTATGTCCTCCGACGCTAAGTCACATCGGACGATGAATGAAATGGGTGAAATGATGCTCAAATGAGCCAGGAGTCCATGGAGCTTAGAGCTACCTGATATTCGTCTTTCAGGATAAGGGAAAACCCTGGAGAAAACCTCATCCAGGTAACCCACCCTGACCGAGATTCGATCTCGGGACCTCTTGAACATGAGGCAGACACGCTACCGAGGCGGGAGGCAGGCAGGTGCTCTACTGACTGAGCTACGGGGCCGCCCCGTGCAATGTTGGTTAAACTGGACAGTGAATTAAATAATATAGTGAAGAATGTAGCATGTCAATAGCTAAATTAAAATAAAGCAATGACTGATAACTGTGTCTGAAAACCCGGAAAATTGTATTGTATCGAGTAGCAACACGTGAATCAGGCAATATGTCAAAATGTTAAACATTTTGTAGAGAAAATACTACAACTTAATCATAAATGTTTTTCTCTTTGTCTTTTCATCTAAAATCAATCCTGTTTACTCATTAGCTTAAGAACCATATGCAAAAATGCTACAATACAGTTTTAATTAGATAAGTTTTTTTTTCTGAAGAAATGTCTAAGATTACATGCTCAGCTGCGTCTCCTATTTCAGGGAGTGAAGCGTCGAAACTCTTTTCCAAGTTCATTTTGGATATTTAGAAAAAGGCGCAGTAAACACATTGATTTGTCCATAACTACAAAGTTTTGTTTTCAACAACTTATGAAGCATGAGAGTTTTGTTACGAAAACAAAAGTTTTAATAAATAAGTGGCTTCATCTACCTGGCTACTTCACTATTATTTTGTTAAGTAGATGGAAACTTTAAAGTACTTGATTAAATGCTGTTTCTGACAAAAGTTCAGCAACCAAAAATAACCATTTAATCTGTTCCAGTAATTTGTTATTAACAGTTTGTAATTACTTCAAGGAGAAGTGGTTTTCCAACACAAAATAAAACGATTTAACGACATATATGGTGCTATAAGAAAGGATTCTGAAATAAAATGGTACAAAACAATAGCCACACTTATTTATTGACATGTTGGCAAGGAGTTGATATAATAAAGAGAGATGTAAACAGAATTTAAACAACAGAGATGATATTTTTATCGACAGTTATGGAAAAAAAACAAGACAGATTATAAAGTGAAAGATTAATCCTCCGTTAGTCACGTGGGGCCTGGGAGGCTCCTAACTTTATATAAATGCTGTAGTTTTAGAACGAACGCTCCTACGTAATTGTCTGACTAGCACATCTAACATTACACCTTACTCGAATGTTTGCTGCGGCGACAAATTTTTCTCTTTATTGTTGTAGCTACAAGAATGACGAATCAGCAGTTCGGTGTCATATGGATCTAGCGGGACCCTTGCGCCTACTCCTATTACATGCTGATGACATGCTTTTCTTCGTTAGTAAGTTGTGGAATGTTGCATTGACAGTAGAAGGGGCCATTAGATCTTTGTCAGAATCCCAAGGATTTGGAAGAAGCACATCGTCTACCTTGCGATGACGATGCCTTACCGAATTGCTAGGAATCAGATGATTCTGATTAAGTGGAAACAAGATCATTAGATTCAGAAACAGTAGTTTTGATCACGTCTACAAGTTTAATCGGGCCAAGTGTCAGAATGTGTCGAGAAAAAGCCTTAAGTAATCATGCATTACGATACTAAATCTGGAGTTGATGTAATAGATAAGTTGTGTAGTACGTACAATGCAGGCAGAACAACATGAAAGTAATCTTTTACCATATGCTGAATATTGAAGGTATTATTTCTAGGGTTATCTTTCTTAGAAACCAGAACAGATATTCAACAAGACAGGAATATTTGAAAGTACTGCCCTTAGCTTTACTCTCTCAACAGCTACAAACAAACGCAATAGCATCAAAGCTACCCAATGATCTGAAAAAGCACCTAAAGAAATATAAACCTGAAAAACCAACAGCAGATGAGTTGCCGAATGCACCAGAATCACTGTGTGAACCCTGCACTAAAGACAAAAATAACAGCAAAATTAAATATGCACGTGGGAAATGCAACGCTCTTTTCTGTTTGAGAAAAAGTGCCAAAATTTTTGCGATAAATGCTTAGTTAGGGGAAACAGAGAAGAAATAGTTGATTACTTCGAGTAACTTAACACTTCCAATGACAAGATGTATTTTAAAGTATGTTATTTTCTTTCTGTATATTGTAATGCAAATTATAATGTACAGTCTGTTTGCATTATATTTTAGCTAATATATTTAATATTAATATAATAATAAAAGTAATGTATACTTAACCTCAACAAAGCCAAAAATGGGGAAAAAGGAAACATGAAAAGAAAGAAAAAATACAGGCATAAATGCACATAAACATAGCCCGGGCCTCCTAGTCCCCACGCGACCAACGGTGTTCTGTCAAGGGACGCGCCTAACGGAGGCAAGAACTGAGTACTAAACAGCAAATAAGCAGCTTTGTGTAGAAATTACCAGAAAACGTAGGTAAACTGTCCATAACTTTTGTTAAAGTCACATAATTTTCTCTACCCTCTATCGTATATACAAACTATGCTTACGAAAGTTTATTTTTATATATATTTCATTTGAATAAAAATAAAACTTGCCAAAATAGCTACATTTAAATTTCGTTGTAATACAAAGGGAATAACCGAAATAAAATGCTTAAGAATTGTATGCTGTTCTTAAAGTATCATACATTTTCCATGCTACCATAAAAAACTGAATCTCAATTGTTTTAGAAACAATTGAAATTTAAAAGAATGCAGAAGAGCTTTCCTTTACCGGGGCAGGTGAAGAAGAGTTAGCAGTTTAACGTTATTTAATCTGGTAGATTACATATAAAAAGATAATACACAAGGGATTCCAGAAAGAAGTAAAAACAAGAATTGAAGATACTGAAAAACAAAAATTATGGTCTAATCTTAATAACAAAAGATCTCTGAAATTATATAAAATACTGAAAAATGATTGGGGCAGAGAAAAATATATTGACATCTGTGATAAAGTAGGAAGAGAAGGGTTGGCATGGTTTAGAACAGAAGTAATATACTTAAGGGGTATAAGGAATGGATATATTAAGGGAAGATGTCCAATGTGTAGAAAAGAAGATAGTACTTGGCATTATATTTTTTATTGTCACACAACAAAAGATTGGAGAGATGAATTTCTTTTGCATAAGTGGGAAAACATATCAAATGAAATAAGAGGCAAAAGAATATTGAATCTAAGATCAGAAGAAAACATAACGAAACTGGGAATATTTTTGTCAAGGTAAGACAAAAATGGCTTTGGAAAACAGTGAAGACTAATGAGAACAACTAGGGAAATTAGATAAGGTATAAAGGGAAACAATAATATAGATCCCAAGTTTTAAAATGCTCCATTGTATACACAACCTGGTTTATTTATAATGGGGTATGAGAATATGCAACTCCAAAACAAGGAGTATGTAAAATATTGTATTTATGGTATATTAATTGTGTCATATATGTATGAAGTTGTATATGCTACATATTGTAAAAATAAATTGGAAATAAACTAACTAGGAAAGGAAACGTTAATGATAAGTTACAGAACTGTAATAGGAGTTTCGCATTTTTAGTACTGAATTATGAGAATGAAGAAGAAAATGGAAATGGCCTCTTAATATAATTGGAAATATTTTAAGACCTGGTGCTTTGTTTATGCCCTCATCATTCCCACTTTGGAATATTTCTACATCTGTCTTAGAGCACGCGATGTAACATCTGAATTTACTTTTGCTACTGACAGATGTATCCCTGGTATGAGCTGTATATACGTTTGTGATAAACATTTGGAAAACTGGAAACGTAGTAAATTTGAAGTACCTGCTCAGTTATACATGTATTTATCCGAAGGCTGCTCAATAAAAAATGATTATAATTTTTTACGGTCATAATTTTTCGCACTAAGATTCAATCTGATTATATTATGTTAGCTTAATGTAAAACAAACACGCCGTAGAAGTTTCATTGTTGGCTCTCCTGGTTCCACCTGTGAGAACCAGGAGCTTCAGACATGTTCAGTATCGCCTACCACTACTATGGAGATAACATGCAGATAAAGTTGATATTAGAGGAAGATCTGGAGCTTCTTTCAAACGTAGTCACTGCTGATGAAACTTGGCTACATCATTTTGATCCTGAGAGCAAACAGCAAAGCTCAGTGTGGAAATCTCCTTCATCACCAACCCCCAAAAAGCAAAAGTGGTTGCTTCTGCTAGGAAAGTTATGATCATCTCATTCTTTGATATTCATAGACTGGTTTATCAGCATGTTGTTCCTGCACACACATCAGTAACTGGACAGTACTACAGGGATGTCCTGAAAACTTTGCAAGGCCATATCAGGCACAAAAGAACACATTTCCGTGAAGCAGGCTGGATGCGCGGCCGCATACTGCCAATGTTGTTGCTGAATATCTTGTAAAAATCAACGTGACGTATAGTATAGCAACGCAAAGATTGCCCCTGTAAGGAATGTGCTGTGGGACAAGAACAGAGAAAGTGTGTGGCAGGGAACGCCTGCTACACAGGAAGCAGACCGTTAAAAAAGCATGTGTCCTATTCACTCTGTACATTAAAACCGAGAAGATTCAGTCACAAAAGTAGAAGCCGTCAGAATGTTTTTGAATGGTCTGTAACTGTACTGACAGGGTGTATCATAAACCTGTCCAGGGAGGGTGTGGGAACCTTCGCCAATCCCCTGAGTCTCGTCCCCCGGAGACTTACCCTCCTGTGGAGGAGTATACATTCCTCACGCTCCCTATAGTCCGGATTTGGCCCCACGTGACTTTTTTCTATTCCCTAACTTGAAGAAACGTCTTCGTTGGAGGCATTATCCATCATCAGAAGCAGTGGTGAAGGCTGCTGAGGCGATTTTGAAGAATCTCTCAATAAATGCTTTCCAGCATGTCTTTGAAGACTGGTAGAAACGCTGGGACAAGTGCATCGCATTCAGGGAAGACTATTTTGAGAAGAACCATCAAAATTATGAGAATGAGTAAAGGAACGTTGGCAAAAAAAATCTGTGATCATTCTTTATTGAACATCCCGCGTCCTACGTTTTACGTATACCTACTCTTAACAATATCGAATGCAACAGTAATGCATCCAAGATAACGTGAGCAACAACTTGTTACAGTGTGTACAGAATGTTCAATTTTGCTAACATAACATAATTAGCTTTATTCATTAACTTCGATATTGCCTCAAGCAAACACTGAAATGCTGAAACATTTTTAGACAGATGTTTCCTTGGAATAATGGGATCGAAGAACGAACAAGTTTCTATGAACGTTATACAGGCTGTTGTCTGTGGAATCGTATTTGATAGACATGACTGCATGAATATTATTCTGATACATAGAAAATTATGCGTACATTTCACGTGCAGGAAAGCCACCTCGACTGCGAATATGGGAGAATCGCCCGTGAGAGAAACACAGTAGGATCCTTAACAAAGACGTCCATGCACAAAAGACGGGAAAACAAATTAGTGGTAGCGCTTCAACATGCACGGCATGAATTCGCCAAAGTTGTCTTTGTACTGTTACAGAAACTAACACGTAGAGAAGGATAAAGGTACAGACAAACAGATGGAGAGAGAATTCCTGTATACGTGCCTTCATGTGCTGCCGTAAATGTTACGCCACCTACTGAAGCAACATATTCTAGCAAAATATTTTTCATTGATTTTTTTTTCTTTTCATTTTTGCCTTCAAAAACTTTAAAATTAAGGACAAGCAGATCATTTAAATAACTAAACATCCATAAAATGAAATCCTGCACTTTGAGATTTTTGTTGGCAAGAACGAAGTCTGCCATAAACAAACACAAACCCCTCTTCTGTGTTCAGCTTGTTGATGGGAGACTTATGGCTTGTCCGGTTATGTTGGAGGTCCCTCGCTCCGTCGAGCTTCGAAGTGACATCTTACTCATCGTCGTCGATGTTGTGGCTAAGGAGGTGCTGTTTTCTCAGGGTCCACCTCGACGAGTATATGTATCACCACAAAATCATGGAGTAGGTGATGTGGTTGGACTGGGAATTGGAGATCTTTTTAGGTTATTGAACAGAAAGGCTTTTAATACTTTTGTATCTGCGTCTAGTTACTCGGATGTCTGCAGGTTTTTAATAATTCAGGTGGCACTCCCAGAATGTACTCTTCACTAAATATGCTCGAGGCTTGAAAATATTTATGTTAATTTGATAATACTTTGGATATCGCCGGATGAAGCTCTCGTTTCACTGAATGCAAATTTCTTAATGCCACTTGATGCGGCTGTTATGGATAACACTTCTCCCTACCACACACCTCGCAGGCTGCCTCGATTTGGCTCCAACACTGTGATAAATTTCCTTATTTGGGCTAAACAAAAGGAAAGGCCAAATAACCCTTAGGGCCATGCTAAGGGGTGGCAACTAACGAAAGATGTCCCGTTACCGCGTTGAAACATAGTGGACAATCCGGAGAAATTACGCCTATGTATTTTATTGGTTATAATTTTTTAGGTTCACAACATTTTATACGTAATTTATATATGTTATACGTCCATAAAAATATTATAAAATCATGAATATTGCTATTTATATAATCGTTTACATAAATGTTAATAGTTCTTGAATTAATAAAATATAATTATTTGTTTTATACTAGAACAACACGCAGGCGGAAATATCGCTACAGGTCAATATAACAGCACTTCTCCGGGAGCTGCGTTGACATTCGTACCAAAGCATAACATATAATCACTCAAATGATACCTTTCCGTACTCCTCTCCTTTCGCCGCCCACCTAGGCTTGATCTTCGTTCACAGCCTAAGTCGGCAATGGATCAGAACTCAAACTAATAAAATACTAGATATAGTCAACATGAAAAATTCAATGCCATGGCCGGGATTTGAACAACGGATCTCCTGGTTTCCGTCCAGTCGCTCTAACACGTTGAGCTACCATGGCCAACGTGCCGTCCTGACATTAAATTCTCCATTTGACTCGTATATTTCCTTGTTAGTCCACTAGGGGCTCTCACATTCGAGATACACCATGAAACCAGGAGATGCGTGGTTCAAATACCGGCCATGGCATTGAATTTTTCATGTCGACTCTATCTATCAAAGACCTTAGCGTATACGCGACTAGTTTGATGAAATTATTAATTTCCATCAATTAACTAAAGTAATAAGAGTTAAGAGATGAAGCCTGGGACTCAAGTACTGACGATAGCAAGTAGCCCCAAACGGTGTATCTATGATGCGAGAGCCCCTAGTGGTCTACCGGAGAAATATATGAGTCAAATGAAGAATTTAATGTCAGGACGGCACGTTGGCCATGGTAGCTCAATGTGTTAGGGCGACTGGACGGAAGCCAGGAGATACGCGGCTCATATCCCGGGCATGGCATTGAATTTTTCATGTTGACTCTATCGAAAACCTTAGCCTGGATTAGAATGGATCGGCACTGGATCAGAACTCAAACTAATAATATACTAGATAGGCTGCGGAGGCGATTTTGAAGGATCTCTTAAAAATGGTTTCCAGCATGTTTTTGAAGACTGGCATAAACGTTTGGACAAGTACATTCAGGGGAGACTATTTTGAGAAGGACCATCAAAATTATGAGATTGACTAAAGGTACGTTGTCAAAAAAAAAAAAAAAAAAAAAAAAAAAAAAAAAAAAAAAAAAGATCGTCCTTTATTGAACGGCCCTCGTATTCATTCATTTACGTATGTATAAGGTTCTTGTAAGCTTTGAGAGAATTGGATCAAATTTGGCACATATATTTGTCACCGTCCAGATAGACATATTAATGTGATTTCTCATCGATAAACCAACACCTGGTGCCACGATGAACCAAGGAGGAAATTCACGCCAAGTACTAAGAGGCAAACACAAAATCCACTGTTAAAACCATTATACTATTTTACGGCTTGCCGAGCGTAAAGGATCCGAACCAAAGTTCTATATTTCATAGCCTTCTCGAATATTCCAGAAGTTTATGAAAGATTTCCTATTTTCTTTCTGAAACATTCTAGGATGAAAGTTACAGATTGCACAGACTTAGTAGACAGTTTTGATCTTTACGGTATGTGATAAAACCTTCAGCAACTTGGTTAAACCTTTTACAGCTTTATGAACATTCTAGAACGTAGGGAAGTTCGATATTGCAGAATCGTTCAGGTGTGTTCGGAAGTTTGCGAAACGTTGCAAGCATATGCAACTTGATGCTGTATTCCCTAGTATAACTTTTCTCCTAAAAATCTGTTTATATTTACGCGGGTGTTACAACAAAGACCAGGTGCTACAGTTAAGAGTTCATTACTTAAGAGTATATGCAATTATAAAGCTTTATTTTTACAACCAAAGTAAATTAATTAATTAATTAACAGAGACCGGATTTGAGAGCACAATCAAATGTGAAATAAGCAAGCAAATAAGCACGAACAATGAAACAAATAAGCACCAAAAAAGTAAATAAAGATGTAATCATAAAGGTATTACTTGGGGGAATTGTTGCCTTTGTCACTCTTGTTACAGTACACGAGAGAGTTATCTTGAGATTTTCTTGTGTGAAGCTCCTGCAGTTTTCAAGGACACATTTTTTACACTGTGAAAAGATATCACAACGTCGCATGACGTTACCGGAACATGCAAAAACCACCAAGGTTGTTTCAAATTAATTTCCTTTCGATATACGAGGGCTGTTCAATAAAGAATGATAGTTTTTTTTTTTTTTTTTTTTTTTTTTTTTTTTTTTTTTTTTTTTTTTTTTGCAACGTACCTTTACTCATCCTCATAATTTTGATGGTCCTTCTCAAAATAGTCTCCCCTGAATGCGATGCACGCGATATGACCTAGTTGTTAAAGCGACTCTAACTAGATAAATTAAAAAAGCAAGATTAATTTGAAGTCATCATTAGGGTATTATAAATGATTTATATAAAATTAACTTTTTGTATTATGTACCTATGTGCACAAATAAGGCATTTAACCCAAAATGAGGTATCCAGATTATATAGGAAATAAACATATCGAGTTCAAATGGTATAGTTAGAAAGAGATCCTACGTACTGCAGTCAGACGCTATTTTAACTTATGTATCAAATATTTTCTAAAAATCTAACGCATCTATTACGTTAAATAAAAATACTCTCCTTACTTATTGCAACTCTGTGTAGTAAATAGGGAAAGTATAACGTTCCCACTATAAGTTCGATATCCAAAATTCATCGGAAGGAAATGTTTGTACGTTCTCTGAACCTTAACAAAGGTTTGTAAACATTTCAGAAAAATGTGTATATATGTGGGTGCGAATGTAAACAGTTTAACCCGAGATATATACGAAATCTATACTAGAGATTTACAAAGTCTGTCTCCAACTATCCAGTATACGGAACATTTTTTGTTTTCTACCTATCTCGAAATGGCTCCAAAGTTTTATTAGCACAGCAGATGTTAAACATGTTTTTATAACAAAGTAATATATCGAAAGTTCTGTGTATTGTATAATCTTATATAACATATAAGCTTTAGGCAATAAGCAAAAACGTATTTCACAAAAAAGTGAACATCTCTCTAAAACAAAATTTATTTAAAATAACTTCTTTTTTCGTCTTAGAAATTCTGAGACCTCCGTTACTAATGTCTCGAAGTGTGTAATACTTCTTGATTATTTTCAAAAGGGAGTAATCTTCAATCATTTGTCCAGATTTCACGGAAAGAAATCGACATTTTAGGGCTAGGATCCAGCATCTAGTTTGTGTAGAGAGCACTGTTGTGATACAGAAACTCTTTGTCCAGATAAGGATTTCAGGAGGCATTGTAAAATACAGATAGTAAAAATAAACAATTGAAAAAAAAAAGGATTAAGAAAAATCTTGTAAACATATTTGTTATAATTTGGTGTTATATATAATTAATAAATACATATTGTTGCTCTCTTGTACTCATATTTATTATATATAACACTAAAATATAACAAAATATGTTTACAAGATATTTCTAAATCTTTTTTTGAATTGTTCAGTTTTCTACTATCTGCATTTTAAAATGCCTCCTGAAACCCTAATCCGTCCAAAGAGTTTCTATATCACAACAGTGCCCTCTACATTTGTAAACATTTGACTTACTGCATTCATATCTATAACGAGATGTGTAACGTAACTATTTTTGCGAACCCTTATCTGAAGTAACTGAAGCACATAGAAACTTAAGCTTTATTATGAGTAATTTTTACGATTACGAATAAAGGAAAGAAGCAAGAGAAAGTAATAAAAATTGAACATCCTGCCTTTTCTATTTAGTCAAGCATTTCCTAAGAAATTTAATTCAAGTGCCTCTTGTTTAAGGAAACCATCTGTAAAAATTGGTCAAAAATGCAAAAATGGAAAAATTACTTTTTCGGCTAATAGGTAGAGTAATCCCTGTACTTAAATCTCCTAGTATTTTTAATGCCACGCAGCACTTTAAAATCTGTGGCATATGACTATTTAGGTGGCTCACTATAAGTGGGCAAAGTGCTTTACATCTCCTATTGGTGATATTTTTTTTTTTTTATTTTCAGGCTTTTCAGTATATAAATTACTCTACAGAATGCAGCTTTCAAACTAAAAGCTTGAAAATTCTTGTTCTTGAGTAAACACAGTACCAAAGAAAATTGATGAGATGATTGTTTTATGTCAACAGTGTTTTGGCAATTAAATAACAAAGAACATACTTCAAAAGCAAATATTAAAAATGTATAGAATTAGAACAGAATAACTTCTTATCCTGAACTAAAGGTCAGATAAACATTTAATTTCATAAATTTACTAATAATGTATTTATTAGTATAACTGCACAGTATTGGTTTGCTCAAACAGAAATTGCATCATTCGGAACAGTTTAATTATATGGCAATAAAACACTATAAATATATTAATATCACGATATCTATTTTGCAAAAATTTCTGAAAATTGGTGTGTGAACTATTATTAACACTACGACAATTGTGTTAAAGTTACAAGTCAATCCAAGAAAAATTTTAGATTTTAGATGTTTCACGATGGTAATGTAAGTCTTTGAAATGTACATACTTGATTATTATCTGAATAACCTTTGAAATGACATACTTGCTTAAATGTATCTTTTCATTCAACAATATTTTTATTCGCTGAAATATAAAATTTATATAAAACTTCGTTTTTAATTTATTTTAGCACTATTGGTTTTTGAAATTATGGTATTAGACCAACTTTTTAGTCTAGATTTGTCACACTGCTTTTAATATCATGACTGTTTATCCCTCATGGATTAATTGATAAAATCTGACTTAAGATATGCGAAGGTGCATCTTGTTTTTCCTATCGTTCATGCCATGGAGTTAATATTGCTTGGACTGGATTATTTATAATCAATAATTTATGGAGATAACGTAAAGTGAATATAAATAGAACTGTTTTAGTGTATATTGGGACATGTAAACGAAGATATGACGTTTTGCGGGATGACGCAGAAATCCTTAATGCAATAATAAGTTTTGCAAAGGTAAATTGAAAATTATAATAAATTAGACACTTGATATTGATCATATGCTGTGGCAGTTGCGTATTTTCTGGCGATATGCTGGCAAATACACAAATAAGACTCAATTTTCTATTTCACAAGACAAGAAATAATCACTTCTAACAAGTAATATGCCAGCATAATTATTCAAAATTAGAAAAATATGAAACTTCATCAACGCAGAAATAATGCTACACGACACTTCTCGGATCTTATATCTATTATAATCACAAGCCTTACAACTTTCGCCGTAATGTAATCCACTTCTTCTGTTTTCGTACCATCATTACCATTATTAGAATTACATAATAATAAAATAATTCATTAGTGCGTTGAAGAGTGTGATAATTTTTTCTAGATATAGCCGTAAAATTTTGTGCTTCACTGTATTTGATTTCTCTACCAGTAGATCACAAATACGCGAACACAATCGGAAAACTTCATGATACTGCAAACACTGCAGGGTAATTTTTGGAAAAATATAATTCACAAACAACGAATATATTTTAAGGCAAGGCTACAATAATAAACCTATCATTATGAAAATTTAGCCACATAACTAGAGTATCATTTTAAACTTGCATGCAAATTTTCTTGTTTCTATACCAAATAGATCCTAATTACCAATTATTTTTGTAAAAATATTGTAAAATTTACTCGCTATATAAAATGTGCTACCCCGCAAAAAATATCAGCTTTTAAGTTGAATTTTTGTCTTTGGCTAGTACAGAGCAATTTCAAAAGATCCAAATATTTATTTTTTGGAATATTCTTGTAGCATTTGTTCTAACATGTGTAAGCTCTCAAAATTTTGAATGTATTAACTTTTTTATTTCTTAACACCATATAATTTTCGAAACATGAGCATTAATAAAAAAGGGGAACGTTTAGTTTCTTATTTTCATATTATGGACCTATCCTGTAAGTTCCACCAAATTAAAAGAAAAACTTTGACGCGTGAGGCATTTTGTATACTGAAAAGTGTTAGAAAAACGTTTTTCAAAATATTAATTTTAATATAATGATTGCTGCTTTGAACGATTCTTAAAGGTCTCTTCAAATTGTCACGTAATGGCCTAAAGTGGTGATAAAATAGCATAAAATACGTAAATTACCAGATAAAATTCCATAATTTTTAATATTTTCGGCGAATTTTGAGTGTAGCCTTGGCTTAAACACCAATATCTGGCTATCCAGGTGTTCAACAATGCTGGAAGCAGAAGCTAAACTTTCTGCCTATTACACAAATACTTAAAGAGCTATAAGCAATAGTCCTGAGAAATTTACAGACATCGAATGAACACAAAGTAATTAAAACACCTGGTTCGGCAAACAGGAATGACCCAATGTAATTACGGGGAATATGATTAAGGGCAACTTTAATAACACGTATATATCAGTTTGATATCGAATCGGAAATTGTGTATTTGTCCAAGTTGCAAAAATAAACCCTCCCCAAGCACTCATTAACTATCGCAAGTGCGTGGGAGTGTGAAATAGACCTTGATTATACGTTTTAGGCAATTTAGAAAATGGATTAGTGGATAGAAAAGAAAAAAAATGAATCAAATTGCTAACAGAAATAGTTTTTAGTTCGAACAATTTATCGCTTTAAGTTTTTGCTTATTTTGCTAAATGCAGCTATTTTTGTAAAGGAACAATAGAATGTCACTGCTACGCTATAATGGCAATAAACTTGTTTCTTTTGATTTAACTGCCTTATTTCCTAGTATTCCTAGAGAAAAACTTTTGATTTATTTAAAAAGTGGTTAAATTCAATAAACTTACATGAGGTCTTAATCGTTGGTTTTCTTAAACTTACTACTTTTTGTTTGGATCAACAGTTTTTCACTTTTAATGGTGAATTTTTTTAACAAACTTCTGGCTTAGCAATGGGTAATCCTCTTACACCTTTTCTTGCTGATCTTTTTGTGAGATTTTTCGAAATGCATGTCATTAAAGCATTCTCTTTGATTTTTAAAACTTGGTATAGATATGTTGATGATATTTTTGCTATTGCTCTTGAAAAACAATTTAAAATTACTAAATTTACAAGATAAAGCTATAAAATTCACATTAGAAACTAAAAATGATGGTTTTCTTCCTTCTTTGGATTTGAACATAATAAGAAACAATAATAAATTGGATTTTGGTATTTATATAAAATCTACTCATATCGATAATTACATAGAAATAAAAGCTGTAACCCTTTTCGACATAAATTTGCTGTTTTAATAGTTTGATTTATAGATTAATAAATACACCCCTAAATAAAGATGAAGTTAATAAAGAATATAAACATATTATTAATATGGCTTTAATTAATGGTTTTAATAAAGACTTTATAGAAAAGAAGACTGAAAAATTTAAATATAAAAAAAACTGTGAATGATATTTCTACCCTTAAAAAATAAAAGACGACTAAATTTAAAAAGAAATTAACTTACCATCCTTGGTTTAATAAAAAATTTCAAAAAGTTTTTAAAAATGTGGTATAAATTTGAGTCCTCAAAACAAATATTGTATTAAAAATTTACTACATTTCTCTAAGAAGGATGAAATTCCTAATAATAATAAATCTGGTGTTTATCAATTTGATTGTTTAAATTGCATCGGGTTTTATAGGACGAAACCCTATTTGGAAACCAGAACGTAAGAACATGTTCGTAACATTAAGTATAAACAAACTGATAAATCGGCAGTAGCAGATCATTTTTGGTCTTTTAACCATAATATAAATCATGAAGATAAATTATTAAAACAATTAAATGTTCCGATAGATTTAATGTTTAGGAAAAGATATTTTAATAAATGAACATCACGTAATTGATTTTGAAATATCAGCAGTTGATTCTGTTCTTAAGTTTGTTTCGCTTTCAGATTTTGGTAATACTGGAAAAGCATAATAACATAGTAACTTCCTTAACGATGAATTAGTTTTCTCTTGTGGTTTTCTTTAACTGATGACGCGAACAATAGTTCGTGGAATCGATGTCAAATTTAACTAATAAGAAAAATCGACATTCTTTTCTTAAGATGAATTGTTACAAATTGTTATATTTGTATAATAAACAGAAGGTTTTCAAAGTACTTCAGTTTAAACAATATCTAATAATTTGAAGCATTTTACATTAGTTATATTTCACAAAAGAAATGGTATGTTATTTAGCAGAAATTATTGGCAGAAACAAATATGATTTAATATGAGTGAAGTCTAACTAGCAGAATTTTTTTAAAGGCAGCATTTGATTTTAGGATAGTAAGGCACATATAGGTAATTGTGGAAAACAGCAGTTTCTAATACGGAAAGAAAATTACTGGAAGAATTCGGCACTTAGCAACGTAATAATTACAAAGAATATGTAAATCAAAATGTTTTCCACAATAAATAAGGAAAAATAATATATTTCTCTTTGTTTACAGAAAGAAAACATTTTAACCTTGTTATATCAATATGTACACATATCTAATACGTTTAATACATCTCTTGCTGCCATATCACATGAATCTACAGGATAAAACACTCGTTTCTTATAAGCACATTTATATGCCAGCGCAAAATAAAACTTAGAGCGGAGATAACTGTTAAATTGTCATGCACACACAATGTGTTCCCACTAATAGCCACTGAAAAAATTAACTAGCATCTTTGCTCTCGTAAATAACGAAATGTAAATATATACGGAGCGTAATATACTTAAAATGAGACTATTCTATCATTTATTACCAATAGGTAAACCTTAATTTCTTAATATATGGTTTACAAAACGTATAAATACTGAGAAAAATTAATAAACAGTAAAAGATTCGTTCACACTTGATGCTGGATCGCGTGTATTATTCAAAACATCAGCTTTCTTCACAATGCACTAAAAAATTCCCCCAAATTTATGAAACTAGTAAACTCAAACGGAGGCGTGTTTGTCACAACTATCACCAAAAACAATTGGACATGCTGTAAAGACCTACATAGCTTTTGTTTTATTTTCATTGTAAACCTTTAAAAGCACTTGTTATTTCGTGGAAACTAAGCCACTAGAAGGTACAGAAAACGTAGGTTCGTCCTTTAGGAATTTCGCGAAACACTTTCACTGCTCCCTAAGGAGAAGGAGCCGCAGGAAACGTCACTCGCTCGCGTCATATGACGTATAAGGGTAGTGTTTACCTCACTCGCTTTCGTCCTCATTCACAGTCACCTTTAATCATACTCGTTTTTGCACAATAGAAAGTTAGGTCGATGCATTGTTGCTCGCTTTACATGGCATATAAACACTTCCACTTAATTTCTACTCGTGCAAATTCTAGTAGAGGTCGTCACTTCAAAACCATGCTTACTTTGGGCGAGAAAGTAAAGCCTCGATCTGTTGACACTTGTGTGATGTTACCCATTTAAAAGTTAATGATCATAGATCCGTTTTCCATAGGAGTATTTATTTTTACTTATTTTCGAAGCTTTGTTTTATGGTACATAAGTTGATGGCCCATTCCAGCAGGAGGGGTCAATAATTTAATATGTTTAAATGATTCAAGATAAAGTACTAATCAACAACAGCATTCACTTTACCTTTGTTTATGATGAACATTTAAAAATAGAGAATAATGCATTAGTTTAAAAATGTTCGTATTTTCTTAAATTTTGAATAGCCTGTTTGCATTTTGGATATGTTCTGCAGATTGGACACACAGTTCAATCTATATTTGAACAGTTAACAACTACAAAAGTGTACTATTTATAGTTTTATCAAAACGAAACAGTACATTGGCCGTAGTACGCTTGTCTCTTAAAGATATTGAAGCGGCTAGACCGGTCCAGGATTAAAGTAGGGCTATTGAACTGCTGAAAGTCATTGTTGAAGTGGTTCTGTGGGTTGGAAGAGAAAATATGTGTTAGGTATGATTATTAAACATGGAGCTGAATGAATAAATCTTCATTTTTACGTGCTCGGATGCCTGCCGAAGCATGACCGGGGAAGGTAACCAAGCGCTCTGGGTATAATGTATGATCCCATATATCTTGGCAGCCGGGGCGCGAAATGCAAAAAAGTGAAGTCAAGAAGTATAGAGGTAAAAAATTACGATAAGGCACGCTTCCTCGTGGTCGTATAACCTCACAGGGACAGGATGATATTGGCACCACAGTCACCACGATGTGGAAGTCAAAGGTCGCTGATTACTCACCAAGTGGTATCTTGTCAGCTGTAGCCCGGGCCAGGGGTATCGGCAGGAGCAACACGAGGATGATCACACTGCTGGTCATGATGTTGACGATGCTCCTAGCGGCAATCGGAAGCATGACACATCACAACTGATACTGTAACAACACGCAACAACGCGACGAGTACTATCCCACTTCTGACACCAGAGCGACGACATCTACTACTACTGTACGATCCCTGCCTCCTCGCTGCCATCCAGCTTCTCTTTCGGCGGCGACGCACCAAACCGCTCACGTGACGTCATCTTTCCCCACTCTCACCCCGCAGCCTCCGACTACAGGATCCAGAGCGGAAGTGAGATGGAGAAACAGTGGCGTGCGAAATCGGATATTTCTCTTCAAAATTATTTCAAAATGGGGAATTTTATTGGAAATGCCATTTTTGAGTTGTTAGCTTTGCATGCATATTGGGTATCGGTAAAATGATCTTGTATATTTCATCCGAAAATTTGTGCACCTATATACTCGACTATAGCCATCCACAGACCTTCCGTCCTGGTGTGGAATTAAGCCCTAACACAAACCATTTCTTCATTGGAGACACTGATTCGAAGAATACAAGAAATTTTAAACACAAAATAAGTTACTATATAAAGGATGTATTTTAAAATATATATGCATAAAGTTATGCAAATTTAAAATTTATTTTGACTAGCCGGAAGTTAAAAACCTTTTTCCCTTTTAATTTACGTCCTCCAACGTTAAGCCATAAACGGACAATGAATGAAATGGTGCTAAAATGAGCTCAGGGGCCATAGGGCTTGCAATTACCGACATTCATCTTTCAGGATAAGGGAAAAAGATGAAAACTTATCCAGATAACTCATCGAATGCAAGGTTTGAACTCGGGACCCCTTAAACGTAAGATAGACATGCTAAACCCGCTGCAGAGCCGGGCATAAAGAAATTCAAAATACACAACATAGCAACACCAGAATTAAACTATATTGCACAAGCACTGAAGGACCAATGAATGAGATGGTTTGAAAGAAGCATTTCCAAGGAATGCATGGAAGATTGCATTGCAAAGTTTTACCTAAGGAATGAGGTGGTATGTGCATGTTTAGAAATAGGTTGTAAATATTAATTACAAAAGAAATATTAAAACGAATGGGGACAAGTAGACATAAATGAAGAGCTTAGATAACTTAACAAAAAATTAATGGAACACTTCAGTTAAAAGAACGAAAAGTATATTTAAATGAGGACAGTAGTAGGGAAACAGTATGGGTGGTCAAAGCCTTTCAAGAGCTGGAGAGAAGATAAAAAAGGTTAAGATGGAAATCGATGCAAATTTGACCTCCAGTACCATGGCATAGTATTTTAATGATATGAGGCTGTGTACTAATGCACAGAAAAGCGAATTAATTCTATTTGATTTTAAGAGACGTCCTCTTGAACCTCAGCAATAGTTTAGACCGTTGTGTAAAAAGTGTAAAAATTTTAGGTTTAATCCTTGATGACAAGTTAAATTGGAACAACCACATTGAAAAACTAAAAAGTAAATTAAGCTCAGGACTTTTTGTGTTGCGATATTTAGCAATTTTCACTCAGTAGATACTAGTAAGTTAGTATATTTTGTATTAATATATTCACACATTTCTTATGGCATCGAGGTGTGGGAACACACTTCCAAATTAAACTTTAACAGAATTTTTCTCCTACAGAAAAGAGCTATCAGATACCTGGCAAAAATAACAAACAAGTTCATGCAGGCCGTATTTTTAAAAAAATTAAACAACTTACTTTTCCCTGCATATTTATTCTGCAAAAAATACATAACAGTAATGTAACCTGTAAAAATTCCGATGTCCACACATATGAAACAAGGGGAAAGAATAACTATATAGTTAAAGGTTACTAGCTAAACCTTTTTGAACAAAAGCACCAATTCTTTGGTCCAAAACTACTTAATAAGCTTCCGGAAAGCCTAAAAATACTGTGTCAGCTGCTAAGTTTAAATCTGAACTGACTAAATTCGTGTTAAGCAGAGCCTACTACAGTATAGATGAGTATTTTGATGACAACTTCGTGTTCAAACACTGTATTAAGTTGCAATAAATATGAAAATAAATATGAATACGAAGATATTTTCCTTTCCTTTAAGTGTATAACATAGTAGTCAAGAACTCCTTGATAGATTACCAATTGTTTCATATTTTGGACGTAAAATATCTTATCTGAACTTCTTTATGGAGCATAAATATTAACCCTAACACTGGACTTAAAAAAGAAGTAAAACATGGTAGTTTCAGAAATAAAAGTTTATAAGTTCATTCTAGGTACAAACTTGACGGATATTAGTATAAGAAACGCAGTTTCAAATACAAAATAAACCTGAAAAGAATAAAAATTGGCAATAAAACTGGATAGTCCTGCACCGTGGCGTAGTGGGATAAGGTATCATGCCTTGCTTCCCTGCCACGGAATGTGACCCGGATTCAATCGCACCTCTGGGGGTGCGGATGTTAAGTCCTGGGTGTAGGACCGGTGCCCACTCAGCATCGTGAGGAAATCGAGGAGCTTAGGATCAGTATGACGCCCTGGTCAAGAAAGGCAACTTCCCGGCAAGGAGTGCCGAGACGCTGACCACATCTCCTCCCCGTATCGGTTGGATAATGGCCCACTTCTACCTTGCGTATTGGG
This sequence comes from Mantis religiosa, assembly GCA_030765055.1. Classification (NCBI taxonomy): domain Eukaryota; kingdom Metazoa; phylum Arthropoda; class Insecta; order Mantodea; family Mantidae; genus Mantis; species Mantis religiosa. Next base: position 39,566,039 of record CM060959.1, read on the forward strand.
CGTGAGGTCGGCAGTCGAGTTGGCATGCTCTGGCCCTGCATAGGCTCTCCGTGGTTTTAGTTTAATAGAGCTGAGAAGAATGAAGCATGAAGCAATCCTGTACACCAAACAGTAGCTATCGACAACTCTGCAAAACGTCGTCCTTCGCAGTCCAAGGGTAGTTCCCAAATTCGCAGGCTGGAGGTCGTCGGAGGGTAATGGAGGGCAATATGACACTTGAAGTGTTTCAATGAGTACAGCCAGACTGAAAAATTCAACGCCATAGCCAGGATTTTAACCATGGATCTCTCGCTCTCCGTGCGGTTGCTCTAAACCACCGAGCTGCTATGGTCAACATACCGACATGAAATTAAATTCTGCAGCTGAGACAGACTAAAAAATTCAATGCCATAGCATGGATTTGAGCCATGGATCTCTCTCCCTACGTGCAGTTGCTCTAAACCATTGAGCTACTATGGCAAACATGCCGACATGACATTAAATGCTCCAACTGAATTTTTTCAGTGTGGCTCCATCTTAAGGCCGGCTTCCAAGAGGAGCTGATAAAAAAAGAACTAAAAATAAAAAATACAAAATAAAAACGACATAAATATATAATAAAATAAAGTAAAGAATATATTAAAGAAAAAAATTAACAGTATTGCAATTAGCCAATAACGATAGGTGACAAATTCTTAACACATGCATACATAACCTAATAAAGCAAAAAAAAGAAAGAAAGAAAAAAGCAGTCCTCCCTTAACTCCAATAAAGTCAAGGCTGAAGAGTGTACAACCCTGAAGCAACCGTAGGGTGAAATAAGCCAGGGTGAAATAAACCCACGGGCGAAATAAGCCCTAAAATCCCCCTGAAGCAAATATCAATACAGCTTGATAATCAAGTTAAGTAGATACGTTTCTTTGACACAATCTCCTGACCTGGCATTTAATTTACTGAAAACAGTCTTTTGTTCAGTAATGCGAACTTTAATAGTGTTTTGTTTATATTGGTGTTATATCCAGTGTTTCATTTGAGGTTATAACATTTTATAAATATCCTGATGATGGCAGCGATGCATATTCCCGAAACGTCGATATCTAATCGTCTTTACACCTGGCTTGTTGCCGGAGAATAAAGTGAGAATTTTCTTTTTCTGCAAATGTGGCCGTTTTTCCGCAACTTCTGCCTTCAGCTTGTCAAGTAGTGATGTGTGGTATGCTCCTGTAATGGTTGTTTCTTTTTTAAGATAATAGACTAAAATAACTCCTTGACTATCCCTAAAAACAGTCCCCATCACTTTCCCACCTGAAAAAGCAGTTTTTGCTTACTTTGGAGACGGTTCCCTCTTTGTAGTCCACTCTTTGGACTATATTTTTGCTTCGGGCGTATAATGATTTATCCAAGTAACGTCTACAGTAATTAATCGGCGCCAAAACTCGGATTTATTTCGCCTAAACTGCACCAACAAAGCGTTGGAAATGTTCATTCAAGCACGGTTTTGGTCAAACGTGAGCAAACGCGACACTCAACACGCGGACAGCTTTCTCATGTCTAAATGTTGATTAAATATGTGACAAACACATTCTTTTGACATGTTCATAGCCACTATCTCTCACACTTTAATTCGGCGGTCGACTAGCACCATTTGGTGAACTTTGGCGATGTTTTCGTCGGTAGTTGCAGTTTCTGGACGTCCCGAACGTTTATCGTCTCCCAAGCTCTAATTCCGCGTTTAAATTCAGCTGTCCAGAATTTCACTGTGGTAAATGATGGTGTACAGTCCCCATACACAGATTCCAACTCATCTTTGATTTGCGTAGGCATATTGCCTTTCAAAAACAAATATTTAATGACAGCTCGATACTCGATTTTGTTCCATTCTCATAAAAACACTCACATCAACTCACTTTGGTGAGTAGCTGTCAACGATAGACACCGAAATTCACTAGCTTTTATTTACTACTGCTGCCATCTTCGTGTTGAGGTGGGAAACTTTTCAGACCATCCATGTATGTTTGCACGAGTGAATAAGGGACCTCGGCGAAAATTTGAAGCTATAAACCATAAAGGTACTAAAAATGCGTAAATATGTTTTTGTACATAAATTTCCCAATTAGTAATGAATAATCGTTGTAATTAAAACACATTATTAATCTGGCTATCTTCTATGGTAATGGCAGTGTACTTAATTAGCAAAATTACATGAGACTCATGCAGGTTTTATGTTTACGTTTCCTACCGTAGTAATGGATATAAGGTGTCATCACTTAGTTAAACCTCAGGTAGCTAAATACACTCCTGGAAATGGAAATAAGAACACATTGACGCCGGTGTGTCAGACCCACCATACTTGGTCCGGACACTGCGAGAGGGCTGTACAAGCAATGAACACACGCACGGTACAGCGGACACACCAGGAACCGCGGTGTTGGCCGTCGAATGGCGCTAGCTGCGCAGCGTTTGGGCACCGCCGCCATCAGTGTCAGCCAGTTTGCCGTGGCATACGGAGTACCATCGCAGTCGTTAACACTGGTAGCATGCAGCGACAGCGTGAACGTGAACCGTATGTGCAGTTGACGGACTTTGAGTGAGGGCGTATAGTGGGCATGCGGGAGGCCGGGTGGACGTACCGCCGAATTACTCAACATGTGGGGCGTGAGGTCTCCACAGGACATCGATGTTGTCGCCAGTGTTCGGCGGAAGGTGCACGTGCCCGTCGACTTGGGACCGGACCGCATCGACGCACGGATGCACGCCAAGACCGTCGGATCCCACGCAGTGCCGTAGGGGGGCCGCACTGCCACTTCCCAGCAAATTAGAGACACTGTTGCTCCTGGGGTATCGGCGAGGACCATTCGCTACCGTCTCCATGAAGCTGAGCTACGGTCCCGCTCACCGTTAGGCCGTCTTCCGCTCACGCCCCAACATCGTGCAGCCCGCCTCCAGTGGTATCGCTACAGGCGTGAATGCAGGGACGAATGGAGACGTATCGTCTTCAGCGATGAGAGTCGCTTCTGCCTTGGTGCCAATGATGGTCGTATGCGTGTTTGGCGCCGTGCAGGTGAGCGCCACAATCAGGACTGCATACGACCGAGGCACACAGGGCCAACAACCGGTATCATGGTGTGGGGAGCGATCTCCTACACTGGCCATACACCTCTGGTGATCGTAGAGGGGACACTGAATAGTGCACGGTACATCCAAACCGTCATCGAACCCATCGTTCTACCATTCTTAGACCGGCAAGGGAACTTGTTGTTCCAACAGGACAATGCACGTCCGCATGTATCCCGTGCCACCCAACGTGCTCTAGAAGGTGTAAGTCAACTACCCTGGCCAGCAAGATATCCGGATCTGTCCCCCATTGAGCATGTTTGGGACTGGATGAAACGTCGTCTCAAGCGGTCTGCACGTCCAGCACGAACTCTGCTCCAACTGAGGCGCCAGCTGGAAATGGCATGGCAAGCCGTTCCACAAGACTACATCCAGCATCTCTACGATCGTCTCCATGGGAGAATAGCAGCCTGCATTGCTGCGAAAGGTGGATATACACGATACTAGTGCCGACATTGTGCATGCTCTGTTGCCTGTGTCTATGTGCCTATGGTTCTGTCAGTGTGATCATGTGATGTATCTGACCCCAGCAATGTGTCAATAAAGTTTCCCCTTCCTGGGACAATGAATTCATGGTGTTCTTATTTCAATTTCCAAGAGTGTATAACACAATTTCTAATACGTTTAGGCTATGATGTATTTATGTGTTTTTGGCTGCGTATAAAACAATGTTAACTATATTAAGTTACATAATATGTAAACATAAACTGGAGATGTCAGTTAGATGGTTAGAAAGAATGTATGAAGCGGTCGTCGAATCCATAACAATGTATACAGTAGAGGTATGGGGCACATCCGACATAGGAACACAATTAGACCAGATGTATGGATTCTTTGGCAAAGAACTACTAGGGCTGCCAAAATCGGCAATAAGAGAGGTGGCATTACTAGAGGTAGGTAATACAAAAAGGAGGGAAATAATAATAGAGAGAATACTGAAATTCTGGTATAAGTGTATTAAAGGGCAAAAAGGGGAATTACTGAATCTGTGCATGAAGCAACAGAAAAGAATTAAGAATACAAATAGTTTATGGTCGGAATTGGAAAGAATGGTATCCAAGATAGGCATGGGAGAATTATGGAGAGCAGAGAAATCAAATCATAGCGTTTTTTGGAAGGAAGTGAGAAACAGAGTACAAGACATAGATAGGCAAGAGATATGGGAAAGTATATAAGAAAAGAAATCTTTGAAACACTATAAGCAATTAAATGCAGAATGGGGTAGGGAAAAACATATAGATCAATGTGACAAAACTGGAAGAGAAGGCATAGCATTGATAAGAGTAGGAATAATATATCTAAAAGGGTTGAGAAGTAATGAGGTAGGGATATGTGAATTTTGTGGAGATGAAGTGAGTACTGTTCATTACCTAATAAAATATAAGGAGTTAACAAATTGCAGGAGAAAAATACGAGATAAGAAATGGGACAGTGTGAGCAAAAAGGTAGTGGCGTTACGTATGTTAACGGGGATGGGTGATGATGATGATGTGAATAAGTGCGCTCAACTACGGCGGTCATCAGCACTCTTTCAAAAACAAGTCATGGCAAAAGCCAGATATAAAAATTTCTAAAAACTATACAAGTATAAATAAACCTTTTAAAACTACACATACATATATATTTAAAAAAAACGAAATATCAATCAAAACCTATTAAGAAATTTCGTTCACTAAATCCTAAAGTCTAATCTAGAAAAGAATCTAAAAAACTTCTCCATTACTGCGTTATCGTCCGCTAGCATTTCTGCAAACTGGCCGGCAGCTGCAGAGACGTCCTAAGGTGTGCTACATAAAAACACTTTAGCAGCACGAGTCGTACAGATAACGCTTCGTTGCAAAACGGACACAGCGGAGCAGTGCCCAATACGCAACCGAGTCAAACTCACCTCCTCGAGACGAGATGACCGACAGGAGGTAACCCAGGGAATCGGAAGTTCTTTCATAGATCTAAGTTTATTATTGCGGAGAGCGGACCACTCTTCCAGCCAGCAGGTTTGCACAGCTCTCCGCGATACGGCCCTAAAATCTTCCGATGTCACAGATGGTACTCGAACCCTGGGCTTCATGGTAGCCGTCTTGGCTGCCGAATCCGCCATTTCATTCCCCCGCAAGCCTACGTGACCATGGATCCATGCACACACCACGCTAACGCCGGAAGCGTGTAAAACGTAGATGGCATCCTGGATACCCTGCACAATAGGGTGGTAGTCGTACAGCTGCCGTAGGCTTTGAAGTGCACTCAGGGAATCACTTAGGATTAAGCAGTCCCCCAACTTTCGTCGACGTACGTGTAAAATGGCCCGGTATATCGCATAAAGCTCTGCAGTAAAAATGGAAGGGCTAGTGTGGAATCCGAATGTATACGGTTCGGTTCCACACACGTAAACAAAACCAACACCATTTGAGTTCTTGGAGCCATCATTATAAATTACAAAATGGTCCGCATATCGCGATAAAATTCTAAAAAACATGTGCGGATACTAGACATAGACATGGTAGATTTATCATATTTAGTCATGCCCAGAGCAACGTGGGACGCTCTGAACAGCCGAGGAGGGTATGTCCTCTCCCCCCTAGAATACATCTTGGGCATTTCAGTATCAAGATGTCTAAGGAGCTCGAAAAGATAAATAGATGTATAGGAGAACTTTTATATAGGTTAAGAGAAACATGGATTAGGGTAAAAGAAGCAAAGGTCAAGAAGAAATGACACCAAGCTGCTCAGGAAAAGCAAAGGATCTTGGCGCTGAGTCAGTGAGTAAATCTTGGGTCAGCAATTTTATATATTTGTACAAGAAGTATAATAGTGCATGTTCTATGTTAAAGTCATTGTAATGAAAATGTAATGGGAACTGTACAAATAAATATCACATATCAAATTAAGTTACTAGCTTATTTTACATATTATAATAATATAAATTTCTCAAAAATTGTCGACACTTTTCCACTCAACACAACTTAACAAAGTGAAAATAAAGTTTTACTGCAGTACAATGGATACTTTAAAATCCGTTTCGAATACTCTCTAGGACAACTTCGATTAGGGGCGGTCTGCATTTTATTGACGCAGCCATAAATAAATGAATAAATAAAAAATAAACAAATAAATAAATAAGCGTTGTTAAATATAAATATATGGACCAATTATGAGCGACTTAATTAAACTTATCAACAATCCCTCCTATTTTATAATTTACTGTACCAATCAGGGAAACGGAAATATTTATTACATCCGTACTCTTGTTACGCACAGGTGTAAGGAGTACAGTAAAAGTTTGATAAGAGAGTTCATGGAGAATGTGATACGAAGCTTTCGTGTACGATTTCGTGACAGAGAGACAGGTAAAGTCTGTTTAGTTAACGCATGTGTAGTTCTGAGCCTCCCGCCCACTAATGACCGTCATAAAATCTATCTCCACCCTTCAGAAATTGAACACTGTCGTTGAGGACCAATAGCAACCCTGATTTTCTCGAAGTGACAGTAGCATGTCTACTCCACGTGGAGTCTCAGTTGCCAAAGTTCCAACTTCCAGTTGATCTGTTTCATTAGGTGCAGAAATTCGTTGTGTGTCACGATGTGGAGACCGCGGGAGGGAAATGCAGTGGTAAATGCAAATGAAGTAGTAGATAACTTTCAGTCAAGTGAAAATAATCAAAGTGATGACAATAGTGTGAATAACTGGGTCGAGTTATATCCCTGGAGAAGCCTCAAAAAACAAAGTTATAACGGGAAATGTTTCTAAGCAAATTCAAGCGCTTGTTTTGAACACATATAAATATGTGCTGAAAAATAATCTTGGTAAGGGGTCGTGCAATGAACCGGATGATAAATTCTGGGTATTCACAGAAATACAGTAAGAAATATTGTGACGAAAGGAATTCCAAAACGCCGATCAAGTGTGAAAACAAAAGGAAACGTTTCTCTAAAGTAGATTATTTCACATGCGATTTAATTCGTCGAGAAATTTATAGATTCTATGCAAAAAGGAGAGCGCCCACCTTAGACGAATCGCAAGAGATTTGCGATTTTCCTTTAAGGAAGTTTCGCAGTAATGGACGTAAGATAATTTATTTAGACGAAACCTCGTACGACACTTATGACGTATTGAGAAAGGTGGCAACCTTGCAGAAAGATCTGGGAGGAGATGCGTCTGGGGTTGTAAAACGATTATAAGTGTTCGTCAAGGGCAGACGCAGACGTGCACACGCGTTAACTACACAGAGTATATCTCAAGTCCCGTGCTTTAGTGCACTCTAGCGGATAAAGCGTAAGTTATGCGCCAGAGAAATCTCGGCACTACCTTCTCCCATAAGAAGCCGTGCATAAGCAGACATCCTAAGCCTTAAAACAGGCGCTTATGAGCGTAGACGGGGCCGTTCTGGAATCGGCGCCAAGCCCGGAAAACAACCAGTACATAACGCTTGCGTTTAACGCGCCTATTCACACGAGGGAGCAGATACTCAGTAACAATCCTTTTTGCGAAATTCCTATACACTTCTCTTTCTTTCGTTTTCATACAGATGGTGTCATGGCACAGCGGCACTACTACAGAAGCCGCCCCTGACTTATTGAGATATTCTGTGGTATCAATGGAAGTTGGTGAACTGAAAAAGTAAGTTTGGTTTTTAACCCACCTATACTCCTCACAGAGACACGTACGGACATACTGATTGTGTTCAGCGGCCATCCAAACATGTATTTATGTTGTGATTCCGGCCATAAGCCAATGACTTATGGTCTCCTCATCTGTGACATGTTGGCAGAAGGAAGAAAACTAAAAGAATTGGAATCATTCGTCCTGTACTGAATTTTGAAACAGCTCTAAAAATATGCTCTATAGAAGTTTGAAAGGTATTTTATGTTCCATTGCTCTATTTCATGACATATCTACGAGTAAGTATTCCAAACTTTGTGTCATAACTGTTCCTTGAGAAGGAAGTACTATGCATCTCTCGCCGTCATAAAATTCGTCCTGTGATCCGCGACAATTTGCGAAAGAAGAATTGAAGACATGCCCGGAAAAACGGGTTAACCCACATTTTTTAAAAATGGAGAAAACAAGTGTTTTGTGAAAGAGGCTGAAAGAAATTGTTAATATTATTTTATTTCATTTCTGAGTATATGAGTCTCAAGAATACAGTACTTACTAAGAGGGGTATCCTTAATAGAACCCAAAACATGACTGATCAAATAACAATAAAAATAAAATGATGAAAATAAAGTGAAAACTTTGTCAGCTTTTACTTAAGTTTTATTCTATATACATTTTACAATTTTAGATGAAACTAATAAATGTGTCTTTTGGCATATTTATACATGGTACACTTTGGATTATTCCACTTTTCAATTAGTATATCATTTTGGAAACTAGGTACAAGCTTTTTAGCTGTAGTCAGGCTGATAACAAAGTGCTTCATCAGTAATATTGTCAGAAGCTGTGGTCTCAGATTTAAGAGTTTTATAGTACTCATGATAAATTGGTGGGATATAATTCATCAGACCCTGTAAGTCCTTTAATTTTTTAGGATTTATAGGTCTTGGACCATTGTATTTTGGAGGAAATGTCACATAAATAAGGGATGGTTTGCCACATATTATTTTCCTTCGAATGTCCAAAGTGTCGTAATCCTCAATACCACCATAAGTGAATTTAAAACATAACTTAAGGGGGTGGTCTTTAAATACTTTCATGCATGTCACCTTGCTCAAGAGTACGTTTGAAGCTGTTCTTTTCTGTAATTTGTCGAGAAGCGGCTTTGAAGAGATGAACATGTTAGTTGTCATTTTGAAAACATGAAAAGGATTCTTTACAATGGTTTTCTCACTAGCTCCATCCACTGATCTGGAACATAAATGTAAGCTGCTTGCCCCTTCCTTTCTCTATAAGGCCGAAGTCACGATCACACGGCAAAAATGTATGACCTGGTACTAGTTCCACCATTGTTTGTTTACATTCACAGTAGATTTTACCAACATAATGCACTTGTCAAGCACTACGATTTGTGGTAGTTGTTACTTATGAAGTGGGCTAAATACTCGTCTATTTTCTATGCTGGTTTCATAAAATATAATGATAGTTAACCTGAAAGGATACAATCATTTAAAACATGTGTAGCTCTGTTGGTTATCCTGTTTATATGTTAGTTACCATGAGTGCCACTAGATGACAGGCACAGAGCATGAACAGGTTAACCCGTTTTGGACATTATATGAAAAGGATATCACGAAACGCAAGAAATTCACCTCTTGTCTATTTAGCATTATATGATTGCTGGAGGATAGACCAACACAAGAAAAGGTAGCTCTCTATTGCAGCAACAGAGGGCAGCACTTAACACAAAAAAATTATTTTCAGGGTTAGCCCGTTTTTTCGGGCATGTCTTCAATTGTAGTTTTAGAAGAATTTCACTGTCTAGAAACTGATGGTAGCACAAGACGAATTAACGTGAACACAATTAAAGATAAAGTAATAATTATCATCAGCCCTAGCTGAAAAGCTGGAAAGCCTAAGGAACAATTGCAGAATACTAAAATTTGGAAATGGAGATTTATACACCCACAATCCCATACTTCAGGAGGAAAACGTCCTCAGTGACATCGAAGTAATCAGTGTGATGATATGACCTTTGGACACCATTTTTAAAAGGGTTTAATTACCTTTCTTCAAAATCCTTTGTAGATTGTCATTCAATTTTAATATTTAACAGTTAATGTTCCATTGGTATTGTCGCGAGGCACTGTTTCCCTGATGTGTAGACGAGCGCCGAGAGAGAGAGAGAGAGAGAGAGAGAGAGAGAGAGAGAGAGAGAGAGAGAGAGAGAGAGAGAGAGAGAGAGAGAGAGAGAGAGAGAGAGAGAGAGAGAGAGAGAGAGAGAGAGAGAGAGAGAGAGATAGAAGCAAGAGAGCGCCTAAGCCTCGCCCATGGAGCGATGAGCACTTCCAACTTCCCGAAAGTGGGGTAGTGGAGCTGCTATACCGCCCGCAAAATTTAAAGGCATATGAACGCTGGCCAGTGCACAAGCGGTGCGGTGTTGCCAAGCGTACTACGTGCACCTGCAGAGGATCCCTGTACATAAGAGCAGTTTCACCCGTCAGCAAAGGTTTTTGCTATTCTAACCGTAATTAAACAACACATTAAATATTCTTGAAACATTAAGATCTTATTTTATTAATAATAACTAAACACTAGTAACACAACTTCACTATTTACTTATCTTATTTAAATCCTGGGACCGGTTTTAAAGCAAACCATCTGCTACATCCTCAACCACTCAGCTTGACACTCACCCACTAACTGACTGACTCACTGACCCTGACCACTACCGGAGTTTGAAGAATAGCTCCTTATCTAACTGCCATCTACCGGGGACAACACAAACTTACTGATGACATCTATTGGAGAGATATCAAAATTCATTACGCGATCTTTATTTTTCAAATTAAATATCTTCTCCCAAATCTTTAAATCTATCGGTTCTTTCAATTGTTTCAATAATTTAACTTCTGGATTCACTTCATGATTATATGACCAAAAATGATCAGTCACTGCCGATTTCTCTGTCTGTCTATATTTAATATTTCTAAAACGTTCCTTCGCTCTGGTTTCTAAATTACGCTTGGTTCTACCAATAATGATCTTATCGCATTCCAAACAGTTAACTTGATAAATACCAGATTTTTTGTTGTCTGAAATTTTGTCTTTTTTAGAAAACTGTAGTAAATCCTTTATACTGTAATTATCATGAGGTGCTAGTATTATACCCACTTCTTTGAAAAAATTTTGGAACTTTTTATTTGCCCATGGATGATAAGTAATTTTTTTGAAAATATAATCGTTTTTTACTTTTTTAAGAGTGGAAACTTCTTTAACATTTTTTTATATTTAATTTTTCTACTCTTCTGATTATAAAATCTTTATTAAAGCCGTTAATTAAAGCAGTGTTTATAATATGTTTATATTCCGCATTAAATTCTTCTTCGTTTAGAGGTATGTTTATCAATCTGTAAATCAAACTATTAAAAACAGCAAATTTGTGTGACATACTGTTAAAACTTCTATTTTTGATATAATTATCCGTGTGAGTTGACTTTCTATAGATGCCAAAATTTAATTTGTCATTTTTTATTATCTTTAGATCTAGAAATGGGATGTAATCATTGTTTTCAATTTCTATTGTGAACTTGATAGCTTTATCCTGTGAATTTAGAGTTTCTATCGCATCATCTATATATCTCCCAGGAACTATGGCAAAAATGTCATCTACGTATCTGTACCATATTTTAAAAATTGAAGGAAAAGCTTTAGTGACTTCTATTTCAAAAAAACTCATAAATAGATCAGCAAGAAAGGGTGATAGGGGACTACCCATAGCTATTCCTGAAATTTGTTGAAAAACATTTCCATTGAAAGTAAAGAAATTTTTATCTAAACACAGATCAGTAAGTTTCATAAAATCCTCTATTGACTCCTTATCCAAATCATTAGAACTCAACCATTTTCTTAAAAACGTTAGAAGTTTTTCCCTGGGAATACTGGGAAATAGGGCACTTACATCAAAGGAAACGAGCCTATCATTTTTTGACAGTACCACATTGCTGAGCTTGTTTACTATCTCAAATGAGTTTTTTATACTTAAGCTGTTAAATCTATCAAAAGTATTAAACCTTTTCTTTAGCCATTTTGCCAAATTATAGGTGTCAGCAGCTTCAGTTTTTTACAAAATTAAGATCTTACCTTGACACACGTCACAGCAGTGGAAAAGCAAGCATGGTTTCCAATCCAGTAACTTGCTTTCCGACTTCAACAATCTTTCCCGGAGATTGAAACAAAGATACGCTCCCTTTTTCTACGGATAAAGCTGCTTCACTACAAATTCGTGACACTGTGTGTACACTACCTACACCACAAGGTTACAGGGTTAATTGCTGGGATTTTGAAATATCTGCAGTTGCCCTATACCCTAGATTGGAGAACTTACGTAAAAACTTGTTCATATTAAATATACCTTTTCTGCCCTGAGAATGAATCACTTCACGTTTGTTGATCGAAAAATCACTTGTCCCAGCTTCGACGGACATGTTCACGCGCTCGGATCATAAACACTAGAAAGCATATAATATATATATATATATATATGTATATGTATATATATATATATATATATATCGATTTTCGATAATGCAAATGTTCGGTCAAAATCTTGTCAATCGTAGTCTTACTGACTTCAGGGATAAGTTCGCACAGCTCGCGAAATATCACACGCCGATCTTTAAGCACTACTTGCTCAACTTTTGCAATTGTTTCGGCTGAAACCGAAGGCCGATCAGAACGCTCCTCGTCATGGACGTCTGTACGTCCGTCTTAAAACTCCCTAACCCACTTTAGCACGTTTTTAACGTGCACACACTGTGGCCCATAGACACATAGAACCCCCGTAGAGGAGGGAATCCATCCCCTTCAGTTGCCGTGGTACGGGCGCTGCGGCCTCTTAGCACTCGTGGTACCTCTGACGTTACTAGAGGAACCTCGGGCCGAACATCTGAGCCCCTCCTTCGGGAGTTGTTCGGATTGGGATGGTCTCGAGGGGGCAGTGGTTCCTGATACCCGTGGGAACCAGGTAGTCTAAGAACGGGGTTGAGGGAAACCATTAATTCTCCCGGGTACTAGTCTGCAAAGCTAGTAGAAGGTGTGCTAGATCGCCAGGCGGCACAACCGAGGTCATATCGGTAGCCTTCACCTTTGGTGTTGGCGCGCGTAAGTGGCGTATCCACTTCCATCCCGTCTTGTGTCCTTGGACCAGATGGGGGGGCTTGTTTGTAACCCAGGTCTTGTCCTATGGAAAGCCCCACGGAGGACGCCGAGCGTCCTTTGGGACAGCTCGGATAACTCCCTGGTTGAAAGAGGCCCAGGTCTTGTTCCTACGGGTTCAAGACTAATGGGAGTAGAACCACTAGACTCAACTGTGGCCCATAGACTTCGCATAACTGACGATGAATGTCAGTGGGGGTAAGTGCCCTGGGCACTCAAAAAACGTATCACTGCACGAAACTCGCACTGTGCGGCGGAAGTGATAGGAAGCTCCATCACAAACGGAACGGCTGCCCAGCCAAGACTAATGGTTGCAACGGGTTCTTTGTGATGGGGATTTGAAGGGGTGAAAGCAAGCTACACGATAGTGTTGCCGGATCTCACTTAATAGCGTTTCTCACGGCTCCAGCGCCTTAGAGACCTTGTTTTCCCTACACGCCTCGTAATTTAACGTAATATTAACAGTATTTCAGCTCGAGTTCAACACACAACTTAGTGACGCCATTCACTTTAACAAAAGGACAGAGTAGAGACTCTGAAAACGATCTAGAAATTAACTGTGTTTCAAACTGCGTGACTTTTTTTTTTTTTTTTTTTTTTTTTTTTTTGCTTGTTCCATTTATACCCCGCCTTTAACTACTATGGTCATATATCGGCGGCCCAGGACCCCTAGCACGGTAGGCAGGTGCTCAACCGACTGAGCTACGGGGCCAGCCTGGTGCATTATTTATTTATGCCTGAGATAAATGTTGTGAGGAAAGAATGGTGTTGCTTTTCAGGCTTATCGGTATTAAATGGATGGATGTTGGATGTAACCGTAACACCTGAAGATAAAAAGTGTTCTCAGTATCGTAGAGACAGGATTTTTGTACGCTCATGATCAGAAAATAAGATTCTTTCTCGTTATAACGTCGGCATCTGTCATTTTTTCAAACATTTACCGAGCGTAATTAATTAATATATGTTCTCAGTTCAGGCACGTGAGATGCGTTTACCACATTCGGCAGCGCTGGTAGGCGGGGCAAGCTTAAGATTGGCTAGAGTCTGCAGTACGGCCCGCTTACATATTCCTTTAACTCTTCCGAAGATTATAGCAGTGAATGAAGTTGGAGTTGTAGTGGGCCTTGAAATGAGTTGCAAGTTCAGAACTGATAATCATGTAGTGATTTGAAAATGAATTCGTTTGTTTCTTTACCTGTGGTGAAGCCACGAGAAACCGTGTTGGTATATGTTACGTCATCCTTCTGCAAACGGCTGTACAAACTGTCTTTCTAAAGCGAATTGTTTTCCTGCTCTTCATCGGTATAGTTCTAACTTTATTCATTCTTTGATATGATAGATTTTCTTTGAACCTGCAGTTACACAAAATACTTCAAAAGTTGGTTATATATTTAAAAATATCTTAGTTTTGCTTTTGACATTTACAGAAGTAATTTTAACCATTTCTTCAATATGCTTCTAACTGTTTTGGAAATAAAAAGTAATTAAAACAACTCTTTGTGGAAAAGCCAATTCCATTTTAATAACGGAGTCGTAAAAATCTGAGCTTCACAGGAACGAGATCCAAAAGCAATTGAAATTAACATCTAAAAGAGAATACGTAGAGGAAATCGGAAATAAGGAAATGCTAAAGAAGTGTAATTATTCCCCATCAGAGGGTAATATAAAGGGGTGAGCTCGAGAACAAATCGCATACAAAGAAGGAGAATGGAAAAACAAACAAAAATAAAAAGGGTGTCCTTTGCCAGCCACCAGGAAAGAGAAATGCTGACCGCGCACGACAAGGAGACAAAACAGATGGAATTGGGGGAAGTCTAGTACATACACTGGAGAGAAAAAGTAGGGAAGAAGAACAAGAGGAAGTTCATAACACATTACTTTTTATTTACCATCAATTTTCTGTGTCTATAGCCGAGCACAATGGTGCAGTGGACCAGAAGTCTGCAACTGTATTCCTTCCAAGAATTAATTACAGTTCAACAGTTCAATTTTCTCTTCCTACACTAAGGGAATGAAACTTATTTCAAATTGTGGCAAAATAAAAAAATCTTAGATTCATAGAGTAGACATGAAAAATTCAATACCACGGCCAGGATTTGAACTACGGATCTACTGGTTTCCGTCCAGTCGCTTCTTATCCATTGAGCTACCGTGTGTGTAGTGTTTAACGCCCGCTTTTATTACATATGGCACCGCAGGCGGTGACACTGGTGATACATGAGATGAAGATGGAGCACCGGTGGAATGTGATGGCGGGGGAAACCGGAGGTCCCGGAGAAAACCCGGCCCAGCGCCGTATTGTCCATCACAAATCTCACTTTGCGGTCGCCTGGGATCGAACCCGGGCCGCCTTGGTGAGAGCCAAACGGTCTAACCATTGAGCCACGGCGTGGCCTCTCGTATCCGAGATACACCATTTGTGGCGAATTACTATTGTAAGTACTTGAGTCCCAGGCTTTATCATTTAACTCTTATTAAGTTAATTTATTTATTTTATTTATTTATCTATTTTCTTCATTTGTGCTACAACAGAGCAAAGCTCCAATTACAGTAGCTACATGCAATTTAGTTACACAAGTTTGACTAAATGCAAAACAGAAATACAAAAAAAGAATACAGACAAACTAAAAATACACTATATATTAAGCTATTATTGAAGACAAGACATTGCAAATTGTATACTAATCAAGCAAATAAGTGATACAACAGAGTAAACAATAATTGATCAAAGTTGAATATAAAAGAAAGAGAATGCAATTTATGGAATAAAATATTAAGAAACAAAGACTAAAAATGAAACATATTAAACTACTATATAAGACTAGAATTGCAAATGTTAAACTCATTATGCAATACAACTGAAAATCACATGCAAATAATTCCCATATTTAATTGTTTTTTAAACTGCTCGTAAGTTAAACTAAAATCCAGCTCTATTTTAGTAGAGAGTTTATTGTATTTCGCACACAACCTAACAACGGGAGAATTTTTATGGGATACTGTTTTGGGAGTCTTAAATTGAAAGAGCTGACGATTTCTAAAATTAGCAGAACTGACATTAAAACATATTCTGTCAAGCAGTTCATCAGTGGATACCAAGCCATTTATGAGTTTGTACAGAAATAATTGTTCGGCTATTGTTCTATTGTTCACATTAGCCGCCACATCAGTTAAGTTAAATAATAAGCCTGGGACTCAAGTACTTACAAACGATCTATCTTGGATGCGAGAGCTCCTAGTGGTTTACCGGGGAAATATACGAGACAATTGGGGAATTTAATGTCATGACGGCAAATTGGCCACGGTAGCTCAATGCTTAGGAGGGACTGGACGGAAACCAGTAGATCCGTGTTTCAAATCCCGGCCATGACATTGAATTTTTCATGTCGACTCTATCATTCCAAATTCTCGGCCTTTTTTTTTTTTTTTTTTTTTACTTTGTTTAATTTACGTCCTCCTAGTAGGACAACGATACCCTCTATCGCCTATACTCTTTAATATCTATATTGATAATATGATACAAGAATGGCATCAAAGTATAAAACAAAATATACTGAATGGAAACATAATTTTAAATACAGTATTATTTGCTGATGATCAAGTGTTAATATCCCACTCAGAAGATGACATGCAAAGAGCAGTATATAGTTTAAACAACATAGCGGAAACATATAACCTTTCAATCTCAGAACACAGAACTAAAGTAATGGCTTTGAGGGGAATGAACAACATAAGAGCAGAAATAGTTATAAACAGTAAAATAATAGAACAGGTTAATAGTTTTAACTATTTAGGCCACCCAGTAGCAGAAGCAAATAACAACAAGGATATGGAGGTCAAATTAAATAGATTCAATAATCAAATGTGTGGGACTATAATAAGAACGCTGAACAGGAAAACACGAAAGGAAACACAAATGAAATTTTTTAAGAAAATGGCAGTCCCAACGTTAACATACGGTTCTGAAATAT
Organism: Mantis religiosa; assembly: GCA_030765055.1. Taxonomy (NCBI): domain Eukaryota; kingdom Metazoa; phylum Arthropoda; class Insecta; order Mantodea; family Mantidae; genus Mantis; species Mantis religiosa. The sequence continues at coordinate 39,582,914 of CM060959.1, forward strand.
GGACACTGGCAAAGAACCAACGCAAACAGCTAGAATCGGCAGAGATGAGATTTTTGAGAAGCGTGGCAGGTTATAAAAGAAAACACCACGTAAGGAATGAAAAAATAAGAGAAGAGTTTGGGATTTTTAAATTTAAATAGAAGAATAATAAAGAACAAAGATCAATGGAAAAATCATATTTTAAGAATGGACGCGGAACGACTTCCAAGAAGAGTTTTAGATTATATGCCGAAGGGAAAGAGAGATGTGGGACGCCCAGCTCTACGCTGGAAGGATCAGTAGGCTCTTGAAGAGAACGGAACGGGTCACAGGGCCCAATCCCTGAAGATGACCATGATGACGTCCTCCAACGTTAAGTCACATCGGACGACGAATGGAATGGGTGAAATAATGCTGAAATGAGCCCAGGGTCCATAGAGCTTAGGGTTACCCGACATTCGTCTTTCAGGATAGGTATGGGAAAAAAAGAACCGAAAAATCCTTATCCAAGTAACTCACCCTGACCGAGATCCGAGCTCGGGACCTCTTGAACGTGAGACAGACACGCTAACATCCACGCTACCCAGGTGGGCTCTCAGCCTCTATGCGACTAGTGTGAAGAAATGATTAATTTCCATGAATTAACCTATACAAAATCTCAATTTTCTGTCCAGTACTAAATTAGACATGCATGCGTTGTAAATTAAAATAATGTATCATTAAGTATACCCTTAGAAGTAACCATCTATGTTTCTAAAAGGCAGATTCCAATTTCTATTCATCTCAAATTACAACACAACAATCAGTATTTAATGTATCAGTTAATCACATCATTTCTACAGAAGTTAATTTTTAATAATTAAAAATAAATTCCTCCAGACCACTTGTGCTTCTTCTAAACCACTCTATTTTGTAAATATGAGTACAGTCTCTTTTATTTTATTAATAAATTATGGTTATGAGTTTAATTCAACATTCTACTCACCTAGTGAAGGAAGTATGGTATTCCACCCAAAATTGTAGTGCAGATGTCATCGTAAATACAAGTTGTTCAGGTCTCTGGAACAAAAACCAGGATTTTCTTTAACTTATTTACCCTGACGGTTTATTCGGCTACATTCAAATTGAAAACTAAACAATTATTTGTAATAAGAGTTTATTATTTAGCTACAGTTTTGCCGAAGCAGTTGGTGTTTATATCACGACTTGAATAATGACACAATGCCTGACTGGGTAGAATAAAGGACTCTTGCTGCAACTGCTGATAAATGACTTCTTAAAAATCTTTTCACAAATATATTGGTTTGGACAGAATGGTAAATTTAATTTAAAAAACTACATAGTGTAGGGAAAATAAGCAAATTGGTTTACTGCCCAACAATCATGCTTCAGTTCATTGTCAAGTTTGGTGTTTGTGCTACATTTCAATGAATTTACTTGAGGTTGTAGGCTGCTGGTTTAATTGTATTAACAGTAGAAGGTTACATGTTAAGTAAATGATGTTGCTCTTTTGCCTTGAATAAAAATACCGTTTGTAACTTAGGGTCTAGTTTCTCCAGATAGAGAGATATGTGATTGAAAATCAGTGCCAGTGTAGGTTATAGTTTGGGTTACGTCCATGCATAGCAGATGGCGCGTTTGTTTTATCATAGCTCTCACATGGTGCGCAATTTCAAAAGTTCAACACTTTGGGGCTATTCCACCCAAGCAAAGACGGGTTATTTTCGCCCAGTTACAATATAGGTTCTTTGTACTCTAGTAACTTAATTATTTCTCATTATTTAATCGTTTCAGATGGTACACAGATATAAACAAAGGAAGCTGGAACGAAACTTGACGAGGACAACGTTGATCATGCTGTTACGAGCGTATTAAACGGCGATGTAAGTATGAGAGGAGCAGCGGGCCTTTTCAGAGTGCCTTACTCTACACTCAAGGATCGTGTTCATGCACATCAACGTCAAGAAGCATTAGGAGGAGGAGTGTACAAATCAGTTGGTCATCCTACGGTGTTCAGTTTGGAGGAAGAGAAAGATTTAGTTTCCAGGTTAAAATACTTGGCAGCAAGAGGCTTTGGATGTACACCGGAGCAAAATAGACCTATTGTAAAACTAAATTATAGAATAGTGAGTCAAGTGATGACTTGGTTCCAGTCCAAATCGAATACAGTGATGAGGAAGATGCACATGTCGATTTTGTGGGTGAAAGTTTTATTCTACGAAATCAGCAACCAAATGAGACTGGATCAAATGCCAGAAATGTGGACTATGGGTTTCACGAAGTGTGCGTTGGTGCATTTGGTAAGGAAAACTTCATTTGTGGCAAATGCATTTAATTAAAATACAAGAGTACTGTGAGCGGTAATAGCCCCATAGTCGGGCGGAATAGCCCCGTTAATTTTGAGGTTTCCTTTCTGTGCAACAATAGCTGTTTTATTTGATCACAACTATAGCAGGGAAAAGTGTGTGTGTGTGTGTGTGTGTGTGTGTGTGTGTGTGTGTGTGTGTGTGTGTGTGTGTGTGTGTGTGTGTGTGTGTGAGTGTGTGTGCGTGCGTGCGTGCGTGTGTGTGTAATATCTGTACGCTTTAAGGGATTAATAAAAACTGTTCTGCTCTATGTTTAACATAAAGAAAATGATTTTGTTTGTTTTATAGCACCATAAATTTTAAATGAGCGGAATAGCTGCACTCTGCTCTAGCTGTTGAAAATTTAAAATAGGTTAGTAACGCTTTTGACACGTATTCTTTGCTCGACATATATTTTAGAGAAAGAGAGCTACTTCCATGATTCGAGGACGGTTTTGGCCAAGTTTCAGTGTTAACTTCTTTCGAGAATGATGGAGAATTATGTTCGAAGTTTAGATGTCAAAGGAAACCGTAACAAAATAGCGAAAATATGTCCTCAAGACTTAATTCTAAAATGAAAATTGGCATGCGCTTTTCCACTTGCTAAATGATCATCAAATGTAGGTGAAGTTTCCTTTAACTAAACTGAACTAATAATAAATTAATCTGTAACAATCCATAGACGTACTATGAAGTACTACCAATAAACGTCATATTTATTAAACTCGGAGTGATCTGAAAGTTATTGTACAAGCATTGGCATATTTATGACACAGTAATAAAGTCATCTTCCTGTAATCATTTTCTACACACAGAAAACTGCGTTAAATCTACATGATGTTCCCAAATATTTCTTCCACTATGGAATGTATTTAGGAAATTCATTGCCCTGCCAATTAGGGTAAACGGAAGGAAGCTGGAAGATTCTCGGTTGAAATCCTGGCCAAGGCCTTCTATGAAACAGAATTTAGCTATTTTTACACCACCTTATTCTTATGTCAACTGTTCGTTAATCAAGAAAATCTTCATTGCACAGTTTTGACTTTCGTAGTAAATATAAGAAGAAAAATCAAACAATCGGATATTATATCTCCAAATAACAAAACAACAATAAATTCATTTTTGTTTGTGCATTTTAATCTGTAGTTAAATGTTGCCAGATTTTGTAGGTGCATCTCTACGAACAATATTATAAAAATCCAGTTAAAATTAAGAGTACTTCACAACCTGCTTTCAGAAAATACAAAATATGTGTTTGATTTTCCATGAAAATGCCTGAAAAATAACGGAGTAGTTAATGGCTAAGAAAGACATGAGAAGTGTGGTTTCAGTGATGGATATCTGTTGATTTTTTTTTTTTAATTTACGTCCTCCAACATTTAGTCATATCGGACGGTGAATGAAATGGGTGAAATGATGCTCAATGCGTCAGGGGTCCATGGAGCTTACAGTTACCCGAAATTCGTCTTTCAGGATAAGGGAAAAATCCGGAAAAAACCTTATCCAGGTGACCCACCCTGACCGAGATTTGAACTCGGGACCTCTTGAACCTGAGGCAGACATGCTACCATCTACGCTACCGAGGCGGGCTGAAATTCTTTATGTTCCATGCTTGGAAAACACTGAACGGATGACGTCATATGAGGAAAGTAGCTATTGTAAATTTAGCGCTTTGTGTATTCTGATTCATGCTAACTTAATCCTTGTTCCCGCTGTAACGTCCTCCAACGTAAGTTGTACTGGACGAGAATTAAATGAGAGAAATGATGTTCAAATGAGCGCAGAATCCATAGAATTTAGAGTTATCAAGCATTCATCTTTCATCAGAATAAGAGAAAACGCGGAAAGAATCTTTTACGTATAATCCAACCTAACCAATTTCGAATCCCTTGAACTGAGCCAGAGCTACCACCTGCTACAGAGGCAGGCAATAGCGCCTTCTTTTATATATTCTGATTCATGAAAGTTTTAAATTTTGAGAAATTTTCTATGATTAGTTTTTCGTGTACGAAGTGCCAAAGTCATTTTCACTCTTTCATTATGCCATTTAATTATAGGGTTAATCAGTCAGCGCTAAGATAAATGGTATTTTGACGTTTTGTTAAACATACTGTCACATTGGTTTCGCGAGGCCTGCAGTGGGGTTGGCTAACCATTTCTGTTTGTCTGTAGGTGAGGCAAGAGACACCCACCTTCCGCAGGCGGTACTAACTGACGTCGCGAATGAGGAAGCATGTCTGTCGTGAGAGCTCTACTCGCCTTCAAGGAAGGTCCCGAGCAGAGGTTATGCCTCCCAAGACCGTTTCAATACATTCTGGAAAGAAATTCGAGGAGGAACTATGAAAAGAATTTTCTGGCTGCGCCCAGGTATATGAAGCCGATGCGAGGCCTGGAATACAATAGTGACAGTTTGGTCTTTATGAACTCCGTTAAAAGGAGTTGGCGCAGTGGAGCAGTTCACGAATATGTCGGTCAGTCAAGTTGTGAATGACACATTCCAAGCTAGAGGAAGACAGCTTCGGGTTTTGTGACGTAATTCAATCGGGAACGAGGCCTGCAGTGCAAGTGACGTCAGGCAAGTGCGATGTAGCACCAAGTTGCCTATATAAATGGTGCGGTGGGTACACAATCTGAGAGTTCAGTCAGGTGTAACACACCGATAACAACAGTGTAGCTGCCACGTAAATGGAACTGTTATATTTACAATGTGACGGTATACTGAACGACAAATATACACACAAGAAAGACTTGGCTGATTTTTACAGATTTCCAAGGTTGCATTTACTTGCCGCACGGACACTGTGTATGTTTGACTCGACATATGTGTGCGATTTTTTTTTACTGTTATGAAATTAGCTAAGTCCAAACCCCGAAGTACCTTGTCGGATCGCAATCTAACATGCAGCCTTCGATTACAAATTTCGCTGATCTTACGTCCTGACATTGATAAACTAGTTAAAGATAAACGAAAAAAAATGTCGGAAAATGTTTATGTAATTTTGTTCTGAATGGGTCTCCTCTAATTTGCAGAGAAAATTATTTCAGTTTTATTTTATTTTCTTTATAACATACTTGCCTTCAGATAGGCTACGAGTTGAAGTTTTATATCTTTTCTCATAGCACATGGTCAAAATGTAATTGTTTATAAACTAAGACTAATTGTGTAATTAAAGCAGTTTGCATTAATATTACAACACCCAAGATGTAAGTTGTACATATTATTAATAGCCGATATGTTTCCTGTCTCTCTCTCTTTCTCTCTCTTTCTTAAATTTACGTCCTCCAACATTAGGTCATATCAGACGATGAATAAACTGTGTGAAATGATGCTCAAATGAGTCCGGAGTCCATGGAGCTTAGAGTTACCCGACATTCGTCTATCAGGATAATGGAAAACCCCGGAAAAAGATTATCCAGGTAACTCACCCTGACCGAGATTCGAACTCGGGACCTCTAGAACGTGAGGCAGACACGCTACCATCTACTCTACCAAAGTGGGCTTTCCTTTCTTTCCTACGCTGTCGGAACCACAACACATAAGTCTATTTCCTTCCTCGCATTGGTGGAAAGCTTTCATCCGCACGTAATATTACCGCAGGTGTTCCACAGGGTTCTATCTTGGCTCCGACTCTATTTAATATATACATTTCTGATATTCCTGACTTAGCTCCGACTTCTTTAGCTCTTTACGCTAATGATACAGTACTATATTATTCTCATGTTAATCTCCAGCACGCACAAGTAGTACAGCTCTCTTTAGATCGCGTAACTCATTGGTTCAGCACTTGGCGGATCTCATTGAACACTAAGAAAACCGAAGCTAAAATCTCCAGTCTTCGCCGATATACTCCGCTTACTCCATTGTGTCTCTACAGGAAATATGTCCCTTGGCTCCCCACTACAACTCCCGTTAAATACCTTGGAGTGCTTTTGGACTCTCGACTGACCTGGCGTGCTCATATCGATCGTCTTATATCACTGGCCTCCAGGCGACTTTCAAAACTCTCACCTCTGTTGCATCGCCGTTCTATCCTCTACCTACAGTCTTCATTGTTACTCTACAAATCACTCGTTCGTCCGCTTATTACATATGCCTGCCAAGTGTGGGGGGCCGCACACACATGTCATCTGCGTCGTCTTCAGGCCATACAGAATCGCTTCATGCGCATCGCTACCAATGCTCCATGGTTCATCAGTAATCAGCAGCTCCATCACAAACTAGGCCTGTTACCTCTTCACGACTACTTTCACAGGATCGCTCGTCGTTTCTTTTCCAAGCTGCAAGAAGTTCCAGGAGCTGTGCATTATAACATCGGCGTCCGCACGCGTCAGCCCTCACGCTTGAAGAGGAGACTACCGCAGGACCTGCTTCTAAGTGATACATCTGATTCGAGTGATTCTAGTGCTTGATATATATCTTACATCTTCAATATTGACATAATTTCTCAGAGAGTATTATTGGAGTTCTAACTTAATGTAGTAAATCAGCCCGGTGACGTCATAGCTAACCTGTCTTTCGGTGCGGAGGCATATTTGGCGGTTACAGCTGACAGAACTGACGTCACACCGCCACTACCTGTCTTCCCCAGTGCCAAGCTCTGTGGTGAGGAATCGAAGGGCAGTGGAAAACAGGCAGCGAAGCAGTTTACGGAGAATATCGGAGTTGTGATCAGCGCGTGCAGCTCCATATAAGAGCTGAACCTGTCTGTCAGAGAAATTACTGGCAGCACCAGTAATGTGAGATAAAAGGGCATACAGATTGGTTACAGACGTGTAAAATTAAAAGCTATTGTACGTTAGAATTGCGTTAACGAATTTTGTGACAAAAGAGTTTGAGGCGAATTTGCTACAATATAGGTAGGTGAGTCTCTTATCAACAAGTTGACCTTTGTGGCCCTTCTAGAGATTGCACTAATTTCCCAACGATAGTTCATATAAGACATAATGCAATTATAACATTTTAGTATGCTAAATTTAATACTTTCAAGGTGCATACCCCCTCTAAACAAAAATATACAGCAGCCAGAAATGAAACTTTAAAATGAAATGGTAATCCACGTTATATATTGATAAAAAAAAGTCATTAGACATCACTAAAAATATCACCATTATGTATTCTATGCATATTTCATTTGAAATGCGCCAATTAAGCGGTGTTCCTGGTGCAATCAGGAATACTATTCAGAGCTGAGGATACTACTGTTGTGTTTATACCCAAAACAACGTCCCAATGGGAAGCGAGAGGCGCTGTGGGAGCTTTGGCACCGCGTGTGTCAAAACGCCATGCATGGATGAGAAACTTAGGAACTGCTTCATCATGGTTCGCATCTGCAAAACTGAAAAAAGCCGAATTTCTGCATTTATATGACTTTTATTTTAAAACATAATTACAAATGACCTGCTTCAGGTAATATTTTGAACTTTTGAAGTATGATTTAATTTTCTAAAATTGAGGGTATTACTATTGGAATTACTATGTCAATTTTACTAAAAATTAAGGCTCTCCGTCTAAGTTAGAAGCAATAAACGAGAGGACTTGTAATTTTATATCAAAATAAATAACTTAATGTAAATGTTCAGGAATTTGTAATTCATTATATCGAGATTTAACTGTATTGGAACACCACAGTGAAGCGAAATAATTATTAATTTTTAGATGAGTCGTATTTATTACACATCGGCTTCACAGATGTGTAATAAATACGACTCATCTAAAAATTAATAATTGTAATTCATTATTTAGCAAAATAGTTTTCCCAAGCTTTTACTTATATTTAATTCCAGTTAAGATAAAATACTTACTTAAACTGTTAGTTCCCCTACTTATTTTAAGTGTGTGGTAGAGGAAGCAAAAGTGATTATTAATTGCCCTACTCATAATGTAGGCCGCGCCGTGGGTCAGTGGTTAGACCGCTTGGCTCTCACCAAGGCGGCTCGGGTTCGATCCCGGGCGACCGCAAAGTGAGATTTGTGATAAACTACACGGCGCTGGGGCGGGTTTTCTCTGGGACCTCCGGTTTCCCCCGCCATCTCATTCCACCGGTGCTCCATCTTCATCTCATGTATCATCAGTGTACCTGCGGTGCCGTATGTAGTAAAAGCGGGCGTTAAACACTACACATTTCCTCCTAATGTCCTCTAGCCCCGAGCTAAATTGTACCGATGCAGTCCCTATGTGATAGGAAGATTATGATAATAACAATAATAGTAGTAATAATGTCCACAGGGACATTCAGGCTATAAGCAAGAATCATGTTTAGATATATAAATAATACACCAATACTTATCTAAAATAAATGTATTTTCTCAATCTAAAATCTCTGAACATTCTTGGACACTCAGATTCCCACACTAAAACTATACCAGAGACTTATCTATTGTTTGACTTAGCCTAAGGCAGGGCAAGGCACCGTCCTTAATGTAACAGTGTTCTTTCTTAGAATTCGCGATCGTGATTGTAACAAAAGACTGCAGGATTTAGCCTGGGCCTTTGCAAACCTCAGCTGGCATAATTTATCTAACCGTGGGGAAAGAAAAAGTGACTTTGATATTAGGTCCAAAACTGGAAAAGTTGAAAATCGATGATGAGTGGGTATAGGTACCAGCCAATGAAAAATCAATATTAGTTAACGTGATCTTTCAAACACCAAAAAATACCTATAGTGGGGGAAATTCAAAGCGATGGCTGAAAGTAGGTTTCTGTTGTAAGAAAACTTCGGTCCTATGATCTACATGAGACCTTCGCGTATTCGGCGTCGTCTAACAAATCCGCTTCCACGCCATGCACCAAGACAAATTATAATATTTGACAAACGTTACAGTGAGAATTAGTGCAAAGGATATATACGAGAGTGGGTCAAAAAGTAATGCCTCCTATTTTTCTCTCTTTTAACTGCCAAGAAAATTGAATCCAATTTACATAGGTTGAAAACCACAACATTGATGATTAGTTAGTCACTATTCAATATAATCTCCGTCCCTTTCCACAGTTTTGGTCCACCTTCTAACTAGGTATGTATTTCATGGTAAAGCACATGGTCCTGCTTCCTAAGCCATTGTCGCACGGACGTTTTCACAGCCTCCTCAACTTCAAAATGAATCCCACGATAAGCTTCATTTAGTGGCCCAAACAGATGGAAGTCTTACGATGCCAGGTCAGGTCTGTATGGGGGGTGAGGTACGACTTGTTATCCCAATTTCTCAATTTCTGCAGTGGTGTAACGGCTGGTGTGTGGTCTTGCATTGTCATGCAAAAGATGAACATCCGTCATAGTTTTTGTTGGGCGAACTCGGCAGAGCCGTGTTTTCAGCTTTTTGAGAGTTCTGACGTATTGGACAGAATTTATTGTGCTTCCCTGCACCAAAATATCAATCATAAGCACACCCTCAGCATCAAAAAACACTCACCATAACTTTCCCAGCGGTCCACTAATTTTTGAATTTTTTTTCCTTCGGTGACGTTGTGTGATGCCATTCCTTGACTACCTCTTTGATTCAGGTTCAAGAAAATGAACCCACATTTCGTCTCCAGTAACAATTTTTTCGAGAGACTCCTCTCCCTCCAAATTGAAGCGCTGCACGTGTTCGGAGGCTATTGTTTTCCTTGTTTCTTTGTTTTGGTTGGTTAAAATTCTTCGTACCCAACGTGAGCAAACTTTTGAGTAACACAGTTGTTAAATAATCGTCATCACACTGCGTTTACTGAGGGAAGTAATGCGGAACAATTCACCTGTTGTTACCCGGCTATCCCCACGAATGATGTCATCGACTCGCTGGAAGTTGCATGAAGTCACTGCAGTGATCGGCCTGCCGCTTCGTTTTTCATCTGCCAATGGTGTTTGCCCTTCACTTTCGTTACAAAGACGAACCCATCGTCTAACAGTGCTGACACCCACCGTTGCATCACCATACACATTGTTTAGCCTTTCGTGAATGCGAATTGGCGTTTCACCTTCCGCAGTAAAAACTTCAATCACAGAACGCCGTCTAATACGAATGTCGATGTCAGCCACTTTGCAAGAGGATGCAGTGCTGTCACCTGTTGTCTTAGGAAGTTACTACTGCAAGGGATTGGAGAAGGAGGTTAGAGGAGTTGTGCCAAATTGAAAGTTTTCACATAACTTACTTATTTAAGGAAAAGACATAGGAGGCATTACTTTTTGACCCACCCTCGTACATGAGACGGACGCGTATCCGGCGTCGTCTAACAAAGCCGCTTCTACGCCATGCACCAAGACAAAGTATAATACTTAACAATAGTTCCAGTGATAATTAGTGCAAAGGTTAATATATAAGGGATGCGACACACACACACACACACACACACACACACACACACACACACACATACACACAGCAGCTACGCCGCGCTGTTGTTTCTACACATGACATCACATCACAATACTGACGCGGGGAATAGTGACACTGACCACAGCAACCATGAGGACAACTTTACGGTGGCGAGCAAAGGAGTCTAAGGACAACATTAAACTTTCATCTACAAAATTCGAGGTATCTTGTTCATTCCACCCACAACAATTCAGGACGTATCCACTCCCTGATGCACACATGAGAGTACTCACCCAAGAGCTACATCACAAGTCACCTCGAACGGGTACCAATCTCCCTATCCTTAACCGCCGCACGCCACCAATCCTTAATTGTGAGGCGTTGAGCACAAGTCAGAGCTTGACGTGGTTCACTACGGGCCGGACCGCCTCAGTACTCAATTTATTTCAAACCTAAAACCCTTTAACATTCAAGGAAGGTACAAAATATTTATATTTAAGTTTATTATAAATCTTGATTTATATAACGGTCCATAATTTCTGTGTCAGTCAAAAGGTCCACTATGATTCACAGTTTCCCCTTGAATATAAAACATAATGGAAATAAAACACAAACAGTAACATCAAATGCTCTATTATTTATGCACAGATAAAGATAGTAAAGAGCCTGGGCAGCATTCTAATGCCCAAAATAATTAGAAGTAGAGGTACAGTTGCCTAGCACTAAGGTCTCTGTGTACATGTGACGAAGCAAGATTGTATGCTACAGGCATGAGTGCAACAATTTTAACTTATTTCCTACTATACCCGTCGTAATATGACCACGTATTTAAGAAAAACAAACAGAAATAAATAATGAATATAACGTTTAGATGAAAATACATTTTAAGACTATTTTGTAGAGGAATTAACAAAGAAGATATGAGTAAACAGAAGCGTTGGTGATACTAAGTTCATTATGATGGACGTACAGTGCCTATGTCAGCAGTGGCTTAATTAAGTACAGCAAAAAGAGAACGATGGGCTTTTGAAATGCTCTGTGTTTGCTGAACATTTGTTGATTAATCAAACTTCGTGGCATCCACATCCCCTTTATCATCGCTTTCCCAGAAATTAATGAAATTGATATTGAAGTCCATTAAAATAAAATTACTAGAATTACAATGATGTAGGCAACTGAAATGGAAGTAAAAGTCTGCTTGCTAAGTTGATGTGTCTATCTTTCTGCGTTCCAAACTTAAATAAAAACAATATATGCTCGCTTGGAACTCATAAGAAAGACATGTAACGGAAATATGTAATGGTTTTTGTGTAAGTACACTGAAATTAGAGAATTCCATCTAATAACTGTTTTCTTACATCGGTTGATATCTACGAGTGCTGTTCACTCATAATTCTTTTACGGTCATAACTTTTCGCACTAAAATTCAATCTTATTATATTCTGTTAGCTTAATGTGAAACAAACACGCCGTAGTAGTTTCATTGTTGGTACTCCTGGTTCCCGCTTGTGAGAACCAGGCAAGTTCACACATGTTCAGTATCGCCTACCGCTGCAATGGAGGTAACATGCAGTTAAAGTTGATGTTAGAGGAAGATCCGGAGTTTCTTTCAAACGTAATCACTGCTGATGAAACTTGGCTACATCATTTTGATCCTGAGAGCAAACAGCAAAGCTCAGTGTGGAAATCTCCTTCATCAACAACCCCCTAAAAAGCAAAATTGGATTTTCTGCTGGGAAAGTTATAGTCATCTCATTCTTTGATATTCATGGAATGCTTTATCAGCATGTTGTACCCGCACACACATCAGTAGCTGGACAATACTACAGGGATGTCCTGAAAACATTGCAAGTCAATATCAGGTACAAAAGACCACATTTCCATAAAGTAGGCTGGATGCTGCACCCCGATAATGCGCGGCCGCATATTGCCAATGTTGTTGCTGAATATCTTGCAAAAATCAACGTGAAGTGCATCGCTTACCCTCCCTATAGTCCGGATCTAGCCCAATGTGATTTTGTTCTGTTCTCTAGCTTGAAGAAACCCCTTCGTGGGAGGAATTATCCATCATCAGAAGCAGTGGTGAAGGCTGCGGAGACGATTTTGAAGGATCTGTAGAAAAATGTTTTCCAGCATGTCTTTGAAGACTGGCAGAAACGCTGGAACAAGTGCATCGCATTCAGGGGAGACTATTTTGAGAAGTACAATCAAAGTTATGAGGATGAGTAAAGATACGTTGTCAAAAAGAAATTATGATCATTTTTTACTATATAAAACACAATTTAGGTTCATGTATTGCTTACTTAGTGAACAGCTCCACGTTGTTTAAAACCATGTCCCATTTGATGATAAAACAAGTACTTGTCTAGTAAACAAGATCCCAGGTATGGTACCCCGCAGACACACATCCCTTCCCTTTTCTTATGCAGTTGTGTTTCATCCACTGTCGTTGACAGTTCCATCTCCGTTTTCAAAGTCATTGACTGTTATTTTAGCAATATGGGTCGAAAACGTCGTGAGACTACAAAATAAGAGAGGAAAATTTGCATCAAGTTATTTAAAAAAGGAAAATCTGATCAAGAAATTTGAGAAACCAGTGGAAGACCTACCAGGACAGTAAAGACTAATCGGAACAAAACTTATGAAAATCAAATCAAGAAGCGGTCGTCCGGAAAATTTATCTGAGATTCAGAAACCACAGTCATTTAAAACAAATCAAGAAAGTTCCTAAACTAAGTGCTCCAAAACTTGCTAGTGCAGTTCAAACACACAGAAAAGTCCATTACAGCTAAAACAATAGTAAACGTGCTTTAAGAAACTGAGTTTGGAGGCCGAACTGCCCCTAGAAAACAATACATCAGTAAAACAACAGAAAGAAGCTAGTTTCTTTGGCAAAAGAACATAAATACGATGGTTTTGATTTCTGGAAGAAGGTTGTATTTACTGATGAGAGTCAACTAGCGGTTTTTATGTCAATAGTGCGTAGAAAAAAGCAATGTGAACTTGAGGAGGAAAATGTGACAGCTTCAGTTAAACATGGAGGCGGTTCAGTACTTGTCTGGGGCTGTATGAGTGCAAATGTTGTGGAGGATTTGTGGTATATTGATGGAATTATGAACCATAAGGTTTATATAAATATCATAAGAACACATGTGTCCAGAAGTTTGAATAATATGGGTCTTTCTGAGGGTTATATTTTCACACAAGATACTGATCCAAAACACATAACTCTATTCTGATTTACAGAGAGCAGCCTCTTTCTTTGCCATGTAACTTTGAAACTACCTACAGCCCTGAAAGAGCCAAGCAGGATGAAGGTGAAATTAAAGTGCGGTGAAGTACAGAAAAAAGGGGTTTGTGCCCACGGTATCAAAAATACAAGTCTATGTCAGTGTCATCTCGCTTGGTACAGTAGGAATATATGCAGCCGTTAAATCATATTAAACGTGTTTTGTGTTGTATATTAACGTGAATTTATAATCGCAGTCAACTGTTTCTGTGCTAGAAAACGAGAAGTTGCTGAATTGCCACTCTAGTATAACTATGATTGGGCCCTTAATGCGACGACATTAAAATGATAATCGCTCGACGAGAGTGCATTATCCGTAGAGTTAAAGTAGCCTATACTTTAGCCATCTACACCGGTTAATTATAAGCTATGCTCAAAATCAGTATATATAACAGAGTAAATTAGTAAATATAGTGTGAACCTGTATCGGTAAATATAACACTAGTTGACAAAAATGAACCTTTTTTCTTTCACAAGAATTAAAATAACATTTTCTAGAAGTATTTTTTGTGCTGAATTCAAATATAATTTTAGTTTTTCCCCATCAGGCAGGAGTTTGTGTGATATTGATTTGAATGCTTATAATATTCTAAAAAAATCTGTAACTAGCTATCTAATTCAAAATTATAACTACTCATTCTGACTTACGTAGAAAGTGGTAGGTAGTGATTTTCGGGCACATTTTGTATCTGGAATATCTCTCTTCTTGGTTCAACAGTAGTCAGCCAGCATATTGGAACTCCACTTGCCTTAGTAACTCTTTTCCATAGTAGAAATTTGCTGATGAAAACGCTCACTTTGCTCATCGCTGACAGCTTCAACATTTTCGGGGAAGAAGTCTAAGTGAGAGTCCAAGAAGTGAATTCTTAAAGACGTGTTGCATCCCATAGCTTTATACCATTTTCTTCAGAGAAGCAGACCTTGAAATCACTATGCCGGCCACGATAACTACATATTCTTACTTCTTTTTGGAGTAGATTCCACCATTTGAGTCTGGAAGTTAAACCTTCAGCTTGCTGTTCAGACAGATTTAAATCCCGAATCAGGTCATTAGTCTTTCTGATTGGGAAAGTATGTTCTGATGATCAGGTATTGGTTTCATGTGTAGGATCATTTTTACGTTCATTGTGTAAGACAGGTCTTATTGAAGATTGCAAATTCGGATACTTAATTGTATGTTTTGTTTTAGATGTGATTTCTTTTATATTTGTCAAACAGAAATAACAATCACTTAAATGATCCTTCGATTCCCTCCAAATCATAGGAATTGCAAATGGCATACAATGTGTTCCATTTTTTCACCCAGTCAGCAATCCAACACACGAAACACAGCATGTATTTGGTGCCCAGCTCTTATCAAAATCACCAGCCTGACAGCCAAGTAAAGTTGACAACACTTCCTTTCTTGGAAGTTTTGAAAACAGTGTTGTTATAATAAATTAAATTTAAAGGGAGTCGATTAATGACACTAAACAACACTTACTTTTAAATTTTTTCCGGAACATGTTTCAGAGACTTTGCCTCCATCCTCAACCGGCCATCGACTGGTTCTCATTGGTGTAGTTGACAGAGGAGACCTATGACAAAGTATTGTCAACTACACCAATGAGAACCAGTCGAGGGCCGGTTGAGGATGGAGGCAATGTCTCAAACATGTTCCGGAAAAATTTAAAACTAAGTGTTGTTTAGTGTCATTAATCGACTCCCTTTAAATTTAATTTGACAACACTTCTTTACAAGTGGGGTCAAATTTTGCCTCTGAGACTTGAAGGTCAGCTCATCACAAATATAGCAGAAACTGTCTACATGATTTACACACTTTCTGGGCATGATGAAAAAACAAAGCACTAAAACACTGCATACACAATACACATTCGAAAAGAAAGGAAGGAAATATTTCACTACTGTACAAACTCACAGTCAGCTCAATATTGACACATCACACAGCCAGATGAACAGGTCGGTACATATCCAAACATGAATGAACCTGCACAGCCTTGTTTTATGGTTCTTCAGCATATTACAGATCATTTCCTTATATAAAGCTTGGATAAAATCACTAAATATGGAGTAAAGTTTCCTATAACAGGTCAAAGAAAACGCTAAAATCCTATTTTAAAAAGTAGCGTCAAAAAAAACTGTGCCTGATGGAAAAATTCTGACTACATATCTGAATTCAGTATGAAAATGTACACTAGATTCACTAATCAGATTTCTTGTGAAAAACACTTTGTCGACTAGTGTAACATAAATTCAGTTGCATTTACTCATTTTAATCGGTTATGGTAGAGACTGCGTTAATCCTTCTATGCATATATGTAAAACACATTTGGTATCTTTTATTGTTACCAATTTTGGCATCATTGTAATTTGAGTTCTCTTTTGTACTCTAGATCCCTAATTGGTTAAGGGTATTGTGGTGGTCCGGCCCGTAGAGAATCAGTCCCTTGTGCTCAACGCCTCACAGTTAAATTACTCGTGCGTGAGTACTCTCATTTTGGTACATGGTGCGGACGCGGATTTGTTAGACGACGCCGAATATGCGTCCGTCTCGGCAATAGATCACAGGACTGGAGTGTTCTTACAATAAAAGCTACATTCAGCCTTTGCTTTGAATTCCCTCTACTATAGGTACTTTTTGGAGTTTGAAAAATCAAATATTCATTCTACATTGGCTGGTACTTATCCCCACTTACAATCGATGTTCAAAGTTTCCACTTTTGAACCTAACATCAAAGTCGCTTTCTCTTTACCCATGATTAACATAAATTGTACCCGCTCAGGTTTCCAAAGGTCCTGGTTAAATCATGCAGTTTGTTGTTACAACCACGTTCACAAATTCTATAAAAGAACGCGGTCCCGACAGGACGAAGCCTTAGACTGCCTCAGGCTAAGTGAAAAAATGGGAAAAATTTCCGGTCAAGTTAAAGTGTGTGAACCTGAGTATCCAAGGATGTTCAGGAACAATAGTTTGAGAGAGATATTTGTATAAGACGAACATTGGCGTCCTATTATTAATAACTATGATTCTTACTTATATTCTGACTGTCACTGTAGATGATGATAATAATACTGAAAGTCATTAGTATTTATCCATTAATATCTGCCTTATTCTCATCGTAATTAGCATAAAGAAGACTTGTTGATGACCTGGGAGTATCGTGGTCTACGGTGCAAAGAATTCTAAGGGAAAGTAAATGACATCCTTTTATGCTCCATTTGCACCTACACGAGCAGTTATATGAAATATTTTCAAAATCAGGTATCCTACGACGTTTCCTATAATAAAGTGACGTAAATCCTGATTTCATCTGGGAGATCCTTTAGGAAGATGAACGCTATTTCAGCAGTGACTCTAAATAGATATCTGGATTACTGTGCTCCTGAAAATCCTCACTGGTTACCACCACATCACGTGCAAATGCACTGATGTGTTAAAGTATGGTGCGGCATTTTAGGAGACCACATCATTAGACTAGTTTATTTGACTATAACTGGCCAACTGTATTTGCAGTTCCTGTAGAATGAGCTGAATGTTTTATCAGACAACCTACTTCAGTTAGTTGTGCGGCACTGGTTTCAGCACGAGGGTGTACCACCCCATTATTGTAGAGGGGTTAGAAAATATCTCAACAATGTGTACCCCGAACTGTGAATAGGTCGTGGTGGTTGCACTCCATGGCCAGCGAGATCACCTCATTTAACTCCCTCGAATTTTTTCTTACGTGAATCAAAGCCAGGGTCTACGACATGGAACCAGAAAATGTGTTGGAAGAATTCTTATGCTTCAGTATCTGCAGAAATCTTAAGACGTGTCCAAGCTAATACTGAGAGACGCTTACATGAATGCTTATAAGAAAGTGAGCATGCGTTTTGATATTTGTATCAGGAATAATGGAATATTAAATATTTGTCAGTCTGTAACGTAGGTCTAAAGGAACATTAATTATTTGTATTCATTATATTTTATTTATTGCAGTAAACGACATAATAGCATTTATTTAACATTTTTAATTGTGAAGCAAAAAATTGCATTATGTATTCTTTATATATTAGCTGTTTGATGCTGATATGTCTTAAACAGATAATTACTATGCTCCTTGCGTGTTCTTTTGGTGAACATTTTCGGAGTCCAGAAATCTAACCCGGTACCACAACGCAGTGAGCAAGTGCTCTACTTATGAGCTATGGTTGTTATACGAGGCTGTTCAATAAAGAATTGTCATAATTTTTTTACACTCATGATTTTTCCCACTAAGATTCAATCTTATTATATTCTGTTACCTTAATGTGAAACAAACACGCCGTAGTAGTGTCATTATTGGTACCTCTGGTTCCCGCCTGTGAGAACCAGGCAAGTTCACACATGTACATTATCGCCTACCGTTGCAGTGGAGGTAACATGCAGTTAAAGTTGATGTTAGAGGAAAATCCGGAGCTCCTTTCAAACTTAATCACTACTGATGAAACTTGGCTACATCATTTTGATCCTGACAGCAAACAGCAAAGCTCAGTGTGGAAATCTCCTTCATCACGAACCCCCAAAAAGCAAAAGTGGTTGCTTCTGCTGGGAAAGTTATGGTCATCTCATTCTTTGATATTCTTGGATGGTTTATCCGCATGTTGTACCTGCACACACATCAGTAACTGGATATTACTACAGGGATATCCTGAAAACATTGCAAGTACATATCAGCGCAAAAGACCACATTTCCGTGAAGCAGGTTGGGTGGTGCACCACGATAATGCGCGGCTGCATATTGCAAATGTTGTTGCTGAGTATCCTGCAAAAATCAACGTGAAGTGCATTCCTCACCCTCCCTATAGTCCGAAAGTAGCGCCATGTAACATTTTCTATTCCCTAACTTGAAGAAACGCCTTCGTGGGAGGCATTATCCATCATAAGAAGCATTGGTGAAGCCTGAGGAGGTGATTTTGAAGGATCTCTCAAAAAATGGTTTCCAGCATGTCTTTGAAGACTGGTAGAAACACTGAGACAAGTACACCGTATTCAGGGGAGACTATTTTGAGAAGGACCATCAAAATTCTGAGGATGGGTAAAGGTACGTTCTCAAAAAAAAAAAAAAAAAAAAAAATGTGATCATCTTTCATTGAACAGCCCTCGTATGTTGGACTTCAAGCTCTGGTCTTACGTTTAGCAGAGTCCCCTCTGATGGTTACGCGTCCCCTTTAGTGACATGCTTAGGCAAACTTTTCGGCGTCCGCGTTACCCGAGATGATGATATACGCTCAACTACGGCGGTCATCAGCGCCCTTTAAAAGACTAGTCATGGCAACAGCCAGATATAAAACTTTCTAAAAACTATACAAGTGTAACAAAACCTATTAAAAATACACGTACATAAAAACATCAATCAAAACCTACTAAAAATTTCGTTCACTAAATCCTAAACTCTAAGCTAGACAAGAATCTAAAAACCATCTCCACGGGTCTTCATGCACGGCCTACACGTGTGTGGGCCTGTTGACCGTCTCCCTCAACCACGAAGAGGAGCCCACACGAGGGAGACTGTTGGCTCGGGACCCCGGGTGCGCCAAACCCGTACCTACCGAAGTAGGCCCCTGGGGGGGGGGGGTTATCCGAGAGGACCATTTTCCTGATGCTGATAAAATGCTTTGTTATTTTTCATAAAGTGCTGATAAATATTAAATAAAGAGCATATTGTTGAACTTTGAAAGCATTCATGTATGCCCTGTAAGCATTTCAGTCAGGTATCTTAAAGAGTTGACAGTCTAGAAAATAGGCGTCTATTATTCGTAACCAACACAATTTCTCGCTGATATTTCCAGAGTTATCATATTATGGGTTATACACATGGGTGATGGAAAATTTCTGAAAAAATATTTGTAATCAGCAGACATAATTCAGTAAGAATCATCTTTTATACTTATTTTAACATTAAACAACTTAAATTTCGTTGACCAGTGTTATTGGTTAGCTAGCATCTCTGTTTATTTTGAAAGTTTGTTGACTTGCAATTGTATGAACAGCATACGTGAATATTTCAGTTGTTTCTGACTATTAAACCAAAACTTTTCGGTATAGTAAGCATCACTATAATCCGGATGTGTACTAAGTTTCGAACTACTTGCTGCTTTTGCACGAGTTACTTGTAAGAAGTCGACACTTTTCGCTATGAATAGATACGCGACAGGATATAGAGACAGAAGATACGTGGATCTCGATCCGTTTGTTTCCTGCTGCGTATCAAGAGAAGCTATATACCGGAGCTAGAGGGTATAAATCCCAATCCCTTTATTTCCTGCTGAATATGGAAAAGAGTCATGCTACACCGGAGAGTGAGAATATGTCAGCATTCGATCCACTACCATGACAGTGTAAGGCCCGGCTGAAAAGCTATTTTATCTCGGATTTACTGTCCTGCCCATGGAAAAAAAATTAAATTCAGGTCTAAGGCATAATTCACGAGTACCACAGACACCACCTTTAAAATGTTACATCCTATCTGTCACTAAGATTTCATTAAAAGGCCATCGTAAATTTAAGAATTCTATAATATTAACGTTCATATATATTAGCTATAACAGTTAGAACCACAGCCAACATGCGTGTTTCTCGATCTTCGTTCTTAATTACACCTGCAGCATACACAAATGATTCAGAATTTAACGTCGTCTCTGGAACTTAGAAGTTTTCAATAAGTATTAAAGCACTAATGCCCGATTTAACAAACAAATGTTAAAATCGACGTTAACAAATGTAACGTAACAATTGTCACAACGCTAACACTACTATTAAATTTCTTGCATTTCACCAACCTTTTTTCTGAGAATGTTAACAAACACGTGATAACGCTAAGAAACTTGTAAATATACAGCTATAAAAGGCTATGAATTAGTCGTATTATTTTCTGAACGTACTGCGATGCGCTTTTGTTTTCATTTTCGTCTGCGCTCAACTGCTAAAATGGCGGTTAAAAAATCGTAAACAAAAGCTCTGAAACAAATTTCTCATCGATGAAGAAAGAGTTGTTAATTGAATTGTTTTTGTTTTTTGTTTTTTGTGTAATTTACGTCCTCCAAATTTAAGTCATATCGGACGATGAATGGAATGGGTGAAATGATGCTCAAATGTATCCAGGGTCCCTAGAGCTTAGAGTTATCCGACATTCGTCTTTCAGGATAAGGGAAAACTCCGGATAAACCCTTATCCAGGTAATTCATCCTGACCGAGATTGGAACTCGGGACCTCTTGAACGGGAGGCACACATGCTATCACCACGCTACCGAGGCGGGCAATTGAATTGTTGACGAAGTGTAAGGATATCGTGAAAAACGAGAGGACGGATGCGGAGAATTTAAAAGACAAGAATGTCATCTGAGAAAATATTGGAAACGAATTTAGTTCAAATGCACGTGTCACTTCTACAAACACCAAACAACTTCCTCAGTATTACGTAAATTTAAAACGAGGTTCGAAGATGGACAAGTGACTAGAATGCTTCAAGATGGGAGGTGGACAGTGTATTATCCACAGAATTCAGTAAATTTCAAAATCGCAAGGTTATTAATACTTGAAGCAATGGGGAGATCGGTATATTCCTTTCGATGCATGTTATAACTCAGTATTACGTAAATTTAAAACGATGTGCGAAGAAGGACAAGTGACGAGTGACTTGAACGTTTCAAGAAGGGCGGTTGACACTGTATTATCCACATAATTCAGTGAATTATAAAATTGGAAAGTTATTAATACTTGAAGCGAAGGTGAGATCGGCACATACCTTTGGATGCATGTTCTAACCTCTCTTGTACTTCCGCAGTAACCTCCATAGCAACTTTTCGACAGTCTATATCTCGATAGAAAATGTTCTTCTGATAGCTCCTCAAAATAATTTCTCCTCATAGGCTGTACTCTATTACGAATGCCATTTATACAGTGTTAAATATAGCAAATCGACATCAACAGCTGCGTTAACTCCCGCCATCTTGACTATTTATAATTGTTAAGGACTTAACAACAGAAATTTGCTTTGTCATTTTAACCAGAGATTCAAGACGAGTATTAAGCTAATATTTGTGGGTGAGTTGCAATTCTTGTTATAACTGTTGCCAAACTCGTGTTAAGACTTAACATCTGTTAATGAAATCGGGCTTAAGCCAACCTTCTGTATATAGTACCACAGAATTTGGAATTTTAGATTTTATTGAACGGACATTGAAAAATGATAAATCCTGTACTCACGTGCCTTTCTTTGCCCTTTCAACAAATGTCTTACAAAAATACATTATTAATACTGTCACCCAATTATCGGAAAGCCCGACCAACGACAGCTGAGAAGGGACCAGAGGCATCCAGGTCACATCCACTCATTTATCTCAGTCACTAACTGAGGGGATGATTAGGGAAGTGTCACTTGTCGCTGGCCGCCTCTTCCGCCTCCCCTGCCATCTGGAACCTTCGCGGTGATCCACTGAAACTAGAGGCTTCGAGAAAACGGCGATATTCCTATCAAAAGGGCTGCAGTGAGTGAATTGATTCAGTTCTTGGCGAGCTGTGAGGAGCGCCCAGTGAGGGGACGGACTGCGTACGTGCGTCGGAGGAATTTACGTAATTGCAAGTGCAAGTAGTACTTTAATGGACGAACTGGTGAATCGTAATTGTGTGCATTACGTAATTCTGTGTATATGGCAAGTGTTCAACTGTAATTCGGTGGAAATAAAGAACATTTTTGAGTGGTGCAATTGGACTTTTCATTTCACGAACCCACAAAGTCACAATACCAATGGGCGATAAATTAGATGTCATTACATATACACCTATGTCCACTGGAAATGTGTAGGCTTATGTGACAGTCACAACCTGACATTTTTCAAACACTACCTGTTAGTTTGTTTGCATATGGTTGTATTTTATTTGATGCAGAAAAAAAGACATTCTTTCAGCAGTTTCTTCAGGTACAATTATGACGATTCAAAAGTGTGGGAAATTAAGGGAGCATATACTATGAAACGCCGAATCAAAATATATTTGATTCTCTAAAATCGAGCTCAATTATATAGACTCAAAATTGCATATTGACTACTGTAATGATGGGCTACTTAAGAAAACCATGATTCTCTGCATAACATTAGGTAAACATTAAACTATATTTCTCATATTAAAAGACTTAAGGATGACTGTCATAAACAGTTAAGTTGTTGTTGACTAATGGCACTGGGAATTAGTTGATTTGCATCATTTTCTTCCTTGCTTGCCAATACAAAGCCTCTAGGTTCTCACTTTTGAGGCCTTTGCATTTGTCCAAATGATGGTTGCTCATGATGGCATCCTCTTTACAGATAGTGCACTTGGGTGTAGGCATGCAGTGTATTTTATAAAGGTGTTCTGCAAGACAATCATGGCCAGCTTATATTCTAAATAGGACTACTGCAATTTTCCTTAGAATTTTTGAATGCCAGCTTTATCTCTAATGTTGTCATAGTACTTGTCTTTTAGTTTATTGTCTTCATCAAGCCTCTGCTGTATTTTAAAATGTAGCTTACCTTTGTTTAATTTTTAATTAATTCCAAATTTTCCTACAGGTTTTAGTTTTCGAATTGCACCAGTTTTGTGCTATCTGGTATGCATGTTCATTGCCCAAAAGTCCAACATGGGTTGGGATTCATTGCAGGGTGACATGATTTCTTGATTCAACAGATTTAATTAAACGTTTTATTTCTTTAATGTTCCTTTTTTTCTATAATTTAAGATCCCATCTATGGACTATTTTGAATCTGTTAAGATAACTAAGATTCTTGATTCTGTATAATTAAAGTATCTCGTATAGCACTTGGAGGTTTTGTACTAGCCCCACAGCTGATATATAAATAGGAGCCAAAGAACCTCCAATAATAGATGCAAGAAGAGAATTTAGACAACCAAGAAGTTTTGTAAAGAGCTACTAGGCTTACCAAGATCAGCACCTAGGGAAGTAGCTTTAGAAGTATTAGGAAATACAAGAAGAAATGGAATAATAATGGAAATAATAATAACATTTTGGTATAGGTGTTTGGCCAAAGAAGAAGGGGAAATTATGAAATTATGTATGACACAGCATAAAAAATTAGCGAAGTCAAATAGTTGGTGGGCAGATATAGTTGAGTCCAGAGGTTCTACTCCCATTTGTCCTGGACCCGTAGGACCAAAACCCGGGCCTCTTTCAACCAGGGAGTATCCGAGCTATTCCAAAGGGCGACCGGCGTCCTCCGTGTGGCTTTCCATAGGACCTGGGTTGCTAACAAGCCCCTCCCCCCATCTGGTCCAAGGACACAAGACGGGATGGAAGTGGATACGCCACTTACGCGCGCCAACATCGAAAGGTGAGGGCTACCGATATGACCTCGGTGGGGCCGCCTGGCGATCTTGCACACCTTCTACTAGCTCTGCAGGCTAGTACCCGGGAATATTCAAGCCCGTCCGGAGCCGTATCCGATCACCCATTGTTATCGGGAACCACTGTCCCCTCGAGACCAACGCAATCCGAACAACTCCCTGGTGGACAGATATAGGAGGAATTATGGCAAAATAGGAATTGGATATATATGGAGTTTAGGGGAAAGGAATACAAGCGATGTGAATAAATTGGTAAAATGCATAATACAAGATACAGAAAGACAGGAAATATGGGGAAATCTGGAAAATATGAAATCATTACAATTTTACAAGCAAATAAAAAGAAATTGGGGACGAGAAGCATATGTAGATTACTGCAATAGACAAGGGAGAAGGGTTACCTTGGATGATAACAGGAACAATATTTCTAAGAGGGATAAGAGGTAGGGAAAAGGGGGATTTTTCAATTGTGTGGGGCAAAGAAAGCATAGAACGCTATGTAACAAAATACGAGGAGGTTGCAATATGCGGAAAAAAGGTTTGGGAGAAATTGGAGAAGAAGATAGTAGATATACAAAAGTTAGCGGTAAGGGAGGAAAATAAGGTAAGAAGTATTGGTGAGTTCTTGCAGAAAGTAAAAGAAAAATTGGCCATAAATGTAAATAACATAAGAAAGGAAGATGAGGTGCACAAATGGGTCTAATTAAGTGACAAGGAGGCATGGAGGTTAGGACCTACCTGGTAGAGCAGAATGCCAGGGTGTCATGTAAGCCAAGGTAGCAACAAGGTAAAGACATATAAAAGTTTTAAATTGTAAAATTTTGGAATACGCACAATAAATAATCTAATAACAGACCAAAAGAAGGCACTAATAATTTTAATAATGTTCTTCAGTACTTCAATCTCCAAATATCTCAAAAAGCTCAACGTCAGCCATCGTGCTGGAAACAAACTATTATATTGCTATACCACTTTGGGCAACACTTCACCTAAAATAAACCTGGATCCGAAAATTTTGTCTTAAGAGCATTCATATTCCTGAGAATATTGCCTGTTATTTAATGTAGCTAACATGGAAAACATACAGAAATGAACACAGATCAAAATTGTAGCAACATTTGGTTTGCACTATTATTTATACAGCTCACGATACTCTAATCACACTTTTCTGCTTTTTCTACTGAATAATCTGTGTGTAAAGCTGTTTGTGATATATTCTAAATGTGCACTATTTTTAATACATAACCTACCACCAACTCATATTCTCACGAAGGAAATCCTGTCACTGACTCACAGCTAATAACCAAGGGAAGCGTGTCTCTTAATCTTGGATTCCATCCCATTGAAATAAAAAAAGGAATCGGCTGAAAAAGTAGAAAAAGGTACTGAACATTAACTAAATATAACTATTAATGACACATGGTAATGTGTCAAAGATTACACTACCACAAACATTATAATGAAGCTGTAAGTATTTAAGTTAGATTAGATTAACTCTACTGGAAGAAATACAATGTCCAGATTTGTAACACTATATCCACTAATTTCCTTATCAGACAGGATCAAGTTCTAATATCCCGCTACACCATGATGACATACAGCTATCTTCTAGCAAAGGACTAACTACCCATCTGCCACCAATGTAACATACTGTTAACGACCAAACACGTAATCGTGTAATGCCCACAGCACGATCAATACTCAATGAGTCCCAGATAATACTCTATTATACGATGTTCCTTAAGACATTTGAGCATTTAAAAGGTATGAATTCATTTTAAGAGTGTACAATGTTTAATGAGTTTTCTCTGTATAAAGTTTGAGAGCTTTTTGTACTACCGTTAAGCTGCTCATATGTGTAATGGTCTCTATTTTCATTTTGCATATTTAGTTTATATATTCTTTAAAGTCACGATGTAATGTTAAAGTGACAAGCTTTCAAATAAAAACCACTGAAAAACACTTTGTAATCACGCTAAATTCTGCAATCTTAATTCCACCACTAAGCATGCATGGATGGTTAACCCACTGCTCACAGATAGCGCCATGGCACAGCAAATGCGAAATACTTTTATGTGTGAATAAACATTGCAGGTTACTAACGAATTTATCAGGTGATGAGTGAAAGTCATTTGAATCTTAGAGAGAATTTTAAGCAGCTATTTCAAATAAATTAAATAGGCATTATTTGTAATAAATACGTAAAATATGAAGCTATTAACAATGAAACAAATATATACAAATATAATAATTAGTAACTTAAAACTTTACTTATCTTACAATAATGATGAAACTTTTCTTATAAATTGAACAGGATCGCGATTTTGTGAAAATCGTCAGCCAGAATCACAAACAAACTCGTCATCAACGTTACAAATGCTAGATAAATTTGCTGTTTTCAACAATAAGATTTATAGATAAATAAATATAACCCTGAAAAAAGAGGAAATTAATAAAAATATAAACATATTAATACTGCTTTAATTAATGGTTTTAATAAGGAATTAATAAATAAAAGAATTGAAAATTTTATATATTGTCACCCAATTATCGGAAAGCACGACCAACGACAGCAGGGTAAGGGAACAGAGGCATCTGGGCCACACCCACCCATTTATCTCAGTCACTAACTGAGGGGATGATTAGGGAAGTGTCACCTGTCGCTGGCCACCTCTTCTTACTACCCCTGCCGTCTGGAACCCTCGCAGTGATTCACTGAAACGAGAGACTTCTAGAAAACAGTGATATTCCTATAAAAAGGGCTGCAATGAGTGAGTTCAGTCAGTGTTTGGCGAAGAGCGTAGGAGCACCGTGCTAGTGAACGGACGAGAAGACCAGGTACGCGCATCGGAAGAGTGTACGTAACTGTGAGCGTGCAGTGGAACTATAACGGACGAACTGGTGGGTTGTAATTGTGTGCATTACGTAAATCTGTGTAATCGGCAAGTGTTCAACTGTAATTCGGTTGAAACAAAAAACATTTTTGAGTGGTGCAATTGGACTTTTTTCATTTCACGAACCAACAAAGTCACAATATCGAAAAACTGTTAGTGATATTCCTACTCCCGAGAAAATAAAATACGATTATATTTTTTAAAAATTTACTTACCATCCTTAAGTTAACTTTTCAAAAAAATTAAGGAGTTTGGTATAGCTTTAGTTCCTCAAAAAGAATACAGTACTAAAATTATTGCATTTATCTAAAAATAGATACAGTTCCTCATAATAAAAATATGGTTCTTATAAATTTAATTGTTTCGATTGTGATAAGGTTTATATTGGAAAGACAAAACATAATTTAGAAACCAGAACCAAAGGAGATTTTCGTAACATTAAGTACAAACGGACTGATAAATCGGCCTTAGCAGATCATTTTTGGTCATTTAACTATGAAATAAATCCAAAAGTTAAATATTTAAACAATTAAATGGTCCGAAGGAATAAACATCGCAAAACGAATTTTGAAATACCAGCAGTTCATTCTGTTTTTAAATTTGTTTCATTTTCAGATTTGGGTATTACTAATAAAAACGTAGTGACATCTATCGTTTGTAACCTTGACGAGTTTGTTTGTGATTCTAGCTGACGATGTGGAATAATTTTCTCGAAATCGAGATCCTGTTCAATTTATAAGAAAAGTTCCATCATTTCATATATGATTACATTAGATTTATTGTGCATATTTCATAACTTTACAATTTACAACTTTTGGATACATTTATTTGTCTTTACCTTGTTGCTACCTTGGCTTACATGACACCCTGGTTTTCTGCTCTGCCAGGTAGCTCTTAACCTCCATACCTCATTGTTACTTAATGAGTACCATTCTTTCTCCTCATCTTCCTTTCCTATATTCTTTACATGTCTGGCCCATTTTTCTTTTACTTTCTGCAAAAGCTCACCAATACTTCTTACCCAGTAAAGTTTTAAGCTACAAATTATTATATTTGTATATAGGTATGCAGACAGTAACAATGCATTGTTGTCGAAGAAAACAACATTGTTAAATGCAGACTTTAGCAGACCTGTTATAATTTTGACCAGCTATCTAAAGGTACGAACCAGTCTGCAACCTCATCTCCCAGAACAGATACTGGAGTACCTGATGCATTTAATAATCATTAATTCCACGAAGTTGTAATTATCCCGAAAGAAGAATCTGCTAAGATATAAAAAATGAAATGACACTTCTGAAATACAGCTCATTAAAATGCACTTCACTTTCCTAATTGGTACAATCTTTGCGCCTGAAGAAGTACTGCGAAACCCTTGAGTCAAGAAAATTAAACCTCTTGAATCGGCTTCGAAGTTTCTGGTATTGTTGCTCGTGTAGGTTAAGAATCTTGAGGGAAATAACAAGCATCTCTTCCTCATAATTCAGGTTTTATTATCTTCTCAAACTTAAAAATGCTCAAGGAAGAGGCACATTGAGATCTTTTCCTTGATAGTAGAATAAATTTATAGGTTGTGCTTAATTAGATTGCTAATATTTGATAAGGTGAAGACCAAACTCAACGCAATTCGGTTCTTCAGTGTATCAGAATTTCTTTAAAATCATTATATAACCATAACTACTAGAAGTTTTATTTTAAATTCCAATAGTCTACACAATTGTCGAGAATTGTCAAAGTATTTAAAGTGAGGTATATTTCATATAAATATGCGTATCTGGCAAGCTTAATTTATAACAGTACTCACTCAACCTTTTTTTTTTTTTTTAATTACTGATTGAGTTAATGTTACTCTGGTTTCTAAGTTACTCATATATATTTAATGTTGATTTAAGTAAGCCAATCTTGTAGTAATGGAGAAATCTTTTCAGTTGGAACATTCGTAAATAAAGATGTAACATCATAGGACACTAGAATGTCAGTTTCAAGAATTGTGTTATTCTTAATTTTGTCAATAAGTTCAAGATAATTCTTAATGCTTCTACTTTCAAATTTATTTGAAGATAAAAACTTTCTGTGACCCATTTTGCCAAAAGATAACAAGGTGAACCTTTGTTACTGATAATAGGCCGCATGCTGTTATCTTTTTATGAGGTTTTGGAAGACAGTAAATCCGTGGTGGGGTTGGATTACTGACTTTGTTTTTTGCTTTTGAGCTAAATCAATACAATGAGGTTCATTAATAACTTTATTGATGGTTTTAATATTGGCTTGTAATGGGTTTTTTCAAGTTTCTGAATAATCAAACTTTTTAAGAAGCTGAATAACTCCATCTTCATAGTCGATCCTACCAAGTAATACAATTTGATTTCCTTTGCTTTTACAAATATGACAGATTTTTTTATTTAAATATTTAATTGTCTTCAATGCTAGAAAACTGTGTTTGTCTTTACCATATTGTAAGTTTTGAAGGGTTTTGTACATTGCGATCTAGTACATTGTAGGTCTTATAAATTAAGCATGCCAGCTACTCATTTATAAGTCTATACAACGTTAAATGCCCCACTAGCATGATGAGTTAAATATTAAACACTATGAAAAACAGCACTAAACAATTAAATTAATTATTAATTTGTTCCTGATACCAACATTTCTTCCAGACGAGAGATACGCGTAGTCTTAGGTACAGGTCCCACAGAACACATTCTTATCTATGCAACCCGCAGTTCAAAATCTAATATGTAAACATTGACGCTTTTAGTACAAAAGCCGTTGTTGCAGCTCTGACCTTCTAATCAGTATTATCACCCCCAGCATTAATACTTACAGCCCTGAATGAGGATCAAGAAGATGCGCAAAGCTTAAGTAAACGACAGTTTTTTTTCGGCTATAGCTCGCCCTGACCTCTTGAACGTAAGGAGACATCTACCGCCTTCGCCACAGAGGCGGTTAGGAAGGAGGGGAATACTTTCAAGTTGAAGCATAGGAAATACCTAAAATTCTCAACCATGGATTGTTTAAATCTTACTGAACAATGAGAAAAGAGAAAATTAGTGGTAAGCGATCAATACGTAACAATGTTAGAGGAAATAGTCAACACGTTGTTAACATCTAATTTGAAGGAGACCACAGTTTTAACCTGCAGTGCCACAGATCATGAATGCTTTACTTGAAAGAATGTTTTCGATCCTTCTTCACTGCAGCTGCTCTCGTCAAAAACCAACTACTTCATCACGAGTTTGGTCTTCTACCCATTGACCAGTATATCCATCAGCTGTCACATTTCTTTTACCACCTCCAGGAGGTCCCTGGAGCTGCTACATACAATCTCGGTGCTCGTACTCGCCAACCAACTCACCTCAAGCGCAGACTGCCACAAGATCTTCTCCTGAGTGACCTCTCCAGTACACCCGCCGACTGGCACGACCTTTCTTTTACCAATATCAAGGAGGTCCCTGGAGCTGTTACCTACAATCTCGGCGCTCGCACTCGTCAACCAACTGGCCTCAAGCATAGACTGCCACAAGATCTTCTCCCGAGTGACCTCTCCAGTACATCCACCGGCTGGCACGACCTTACTTTTACCATCTCCAGAAGGTCCCTGGAGCTGTCTCCTACAATCTCGGCGCTCGCACTCGTCAACCAACTGGCCTCAAGCGCACACTGCCACAAGATCTCCTGAGTGACCTCTCCAGTACAGACGACCTAGACGAGTTTTAACTATCACACTTAAAGTTCTCAATTTGTGTTGCAGTGATCATGCAATATTTAGCTAGAAGAGTCGTTCACGGCTACCTCAATTGTTATGTGTACTGTTACAAGTGTCTCAATAACAAATATGTATAAATCATACTTGCTGATGGATGGACTGAAAAAAAAGAAGAATAATGTTAACAAGAGCACTGGCAAGGGAGTTCTGGACAACATAATCTGCGTATTTAACACCTACTTTGTGTTGGGCGAGTGTTACCCTTCTGCATGCTATTTAAGAATTACGAACAAATACTAAGAACAACGTCAATATACTCTCACAAGAAATGTTAAATACGGTATTCAACAATAGTATATGAGGTGTTCACCCCTAAGAAGAACATAGGAACGGCCAACCCTAGAAAACATAGATTCTCTACAGGTTACACAAAACATGGAACAACCTGTGTATGGTCATAAAACCTCAATTCTGGGAAACATCAAATACAGATCCAGAACATTAAATAGTCGACATACACAATAAAATCTCAGACAGAACATAAACGACAAAGCACAGCGGACTACAAGCCCTTGTTCAGGCAAAGAGAACCGGAAATTTAAAAATAAGCTTCCACGGTCCTTAAAGTGAAAAGTAAAAAGTGATACCTCTATTTTACAGGAAGAAAAACTTAAATAAAATCATCATAAAAGAATAAATGCAAGTTCTAGTTTTATCTTAAACTACTGTTATGGTCACAAAATATGATTTCCTGAATGTTCAAAGTGTGATCTTAACACCTTAAAGCTATTCTTATTTTTTTTGGGGGGGGGTTAGAAGATTTTACCATATATATGGGTTGTTTCTAACCAAAATCGAACAATTATAGCCGTTGCGTAGTTTATAAGGTAATCCGATTTTTTTTTTTTTTTGTAATTTTACGTTCTCCAACGTTAAGTCATATCGCATGGTGAATAAACGGGTGAAGTGACGCTCCAATGTGTCCAGGGTCCATGGAGCTTAGAGCTGCCCGACATTCGTCTTTAAGGATAAGAGAAAAACCCGGAATAAACCTTATCCAGGCAGCTCACCCTGACCGAGATTCGAACTCGGGACTTTTTGAACGTGAGGCAGACCCACTACCATCTACGCTACCAAGGCGGGCTCCGAATTTCGGTTTCGCAGCTTCGAAATTCTGTTAGATATAATTTTATGCAGCATTAAATATTATATTATTTTGTGATTAGGCAGCGCAGGAACCACTGGTGTACGAAGTTATTGTGACGCACTGGCCACAAAAACAAAAACTTTACTCCTTGCTCTTTATCAGTGACACTAGCCTACATTTCAGGTAATGGGGCAAAGGGCAGTTATTTGTGAATAAGTCGACAATAACTCCGACAGTTGCAAGGTTGCTCTTCAGTGTAAAACTACACATTCCGTCCTAAGAAGGAGAATTTTGCGTGTACTTAGATAGCAAATCCAAGCAATATGGAGTGCTATACGAACGTCGAAATGACGAATAGGGTTTTTATGGATGGAAGCGCTGAAGGGAGTTCAACGAACGCACGATTAATTTAGTTTCATTAAAATATGAACTGTAGAAGTAGCTACATCAATAACAATATTTATTTGCTTAACTTCAGAGAATTTTGTTATGATCTTAATTCTACAATACTTTAAACCACTTACTGCAAATATCAACAGATTCCTTTACATTACAAATGCTTTGCTTAATATTATCAAACACGTGAAAAAATGCTCGTGTCATTGTATAAACCATTTAGTTTTGGTTAATTTATCTACGATTCTTCGGTGTGTTCTGTTTTGTTTACTATTTAATAATAAACGACCGACGGCCGCTTCATACAATCTTTCTAACCATCTATCTGGCATATCCAGTTTATGTTTACATATTCTTACCCCTGTAATTGGCGCTCTATCGTCAGCTATATTTATATAGATACGTTCAGATAAGTTCAGACAACTTTTATTGACGATACAAAGTTCACCTGGTCAGCTACTTATATACAAATTTAACACAAAATACATGAACCGCATGACTGAACACAGGATGCTTTAATTAAATGACAGTAGTACGTGAAAGAGACATCGCATATCCTACACAAAAATGGGAATAGAAAGAATGCGAAGACGAAATAGATGCAATGCCTAATCCGTGATGTGCAGATGAAACTCAAACATCATTATTATCATCATCATCATCATCATCATCATCATCATCATCAACAACAACAACAACAACCTTCAAGATAGGCTAGATACACCTGTTTCGGCTCAGAAGGGATCTTCCGTGGTCTTCCAACATCTCTAATACCAACTGGTTTATACTGTAAGGCCTGTTTGGTAAGCCTTTCTTCTGGCATTCGAGAGAGATGATCTTGCCATTTCAGTTTGTACTCCCTGAGTTTGTCATTTAAAGTAAATATTTTTAGTTGTTCTCTTATTGTTTCATTTATAATGTGATCTTTAAGATTACAGCTAGCTACGTACCTAAAAAATTTCATTTCAGTCGTTTCAATTATTCTTTTATCAGTTCTGTTCAAGGTCCAGGTCTCGGCTCCATAAGATATAACAGGCACTGACATAGTTTTATAAAGCTTTAATATGGTATCTCTTCTTGTTTTGTTTTTCAATATTCGTTTTATAGTGCCTCATATGTTTTGAAAGTTGTAGATCTTATGTTTTAAATCTCTGTCACAATCATAGGAAATATCACATCCTAAGTAATTAAAATATTTAACTTGTTCTAGTATTTTGTTTTGAGGAGTATTTTGGATCGTGTTGGGTATTTACCAATAAAAGCCATCACTTTCGCGTTCTCTGCTGAAATGATAAAATTATACTTTGACATTGTTTTGTCGAGTTGGTACAAAGCTATTTGCGATCTGTCTTCAGTATCTGCCAGAATGACCTGATTATCTACAAACAGGACTGTATTTAAGATTGTACGACCTAACTTAAAATCTACTTTCAACTGAGCTTGCCATTCGGCAACTGCTGCGTCGATATAAATATTAAAAAGAGTAGGCGACATTGGGCAGCCCTGTCTTACACCTAGGTTGATAGTTTCTGTCTTAAAACCATTATCCAATGCTAATACAAGTCCCTTCGTACATTTTCTTTACTTAAACAACATATGAAACGAAATTCTAAACCTTCTGTTGTCCCCAGGAATATTACAACATTAAATGTTTAAGACAAATTGACCGAAAACATCCCCAAAAATGTAACTTTCAATGTTACATTCCCTTAAAAAGGCAAAGTATTTGAGGCTAGTATCTCAACCCCAGAGCACGCACACCACTTTATGCAGCAAGTAGGTATATTTCAAGGTGGTGTAAGTGCAGCCATCCGGTTTTCTTCTTCACGACCCTTCCGTGGTACCACATCACACTTCCGATCTCTCCTCTAAAACCGCGTCATAAAATATGAAAATATCGCTCGAGCCGTTACCGTTTACTGTGCCCACGGAAGTGCGTTGCGTTGGCATGTGACTCATGGGTTCCATCCTGGAATATCGGACATATGCTTCAAACACGTCTCTTGCGATTTCCTCTTGCTTCCACGCGAAGAAAAACGTAATGCCTTACGGGAATTAAATGCAATCGTACTATACCTGCATTCTTCTTTGTAGCTTTAGTAACAGTAGTCCACTAAATTAAAAAGATGTATTTCACCTAAACTGCGTCTCTTAACGAGATCTGCATTTTTGTGTGGTAATATTTTGCCTATCTCTTGCAATTTATCAGCTATGCATAAGCCCAGAGTTACGATATTTTCAAAGGAAATGTACAGGATGTCTCTAAAGTCAATATCCATTTCAAAGAAACCGCAATATTTTGTTTCTTTTCTTTTCTTAGTGCAAGATGTTTAGCACTGAAGAACGGGATGCCATTGTTTGTGCATGAGTACGCCGATTGTCATATGAAGACGCCAGAGCGGAATTTACCCGTAAATTCCACAAACCAGCCCCATCAAGGGCACACATTCGTCTACTTGTGAACAAATTTAAGCGTACCGCCAGAGTGTGTGATGAGACACGTTCTGGACGACCACACGTCTTGGCAGAAGCAGTGCAGCAGGTTCAAACTGCCAGTGATAGGTGTCCGAAGGTATCAATTCGACGTCTCAGTAGGGAACTGAACGTCCCTCGCCACACAGTGTAGCAAAATCTACGTTTCACTCTACGAAAACGTCCGTATCACATTCAAGCTCTGCACCATCTTGAGGATAAGGCTTTCGCCTGTCATCGGGCATGTGTTATAACCCCCTGGAATGTGTAGAGAATGAGAATTTAATGGACAGCATTTTATTCTCCAAAGAAGACTCTTTCCACGTGTGTGGGAAAGTGCACAGACACAACAGCCGAATATCAGCATATGAAGAACCACATGAGGCATTGGAGTGGGAACGTGAGACACCGAAAGTAAATGTTTGGTAGGGTATGACAAACGCGAAACTGTATGACCATGTTTCTTTGCCGAGAGGTTAATAGCAGGTAACATCTACCTCAACATGTTAGAACTGTTCCTTGAACCGTAGCTTCAAGAGGATTGCATACTGGATACAGATATGTTTCAGCAAGATGGTGCGCCTCCAATTCTGCAAACATCGTCCGTGGTTATCTGAACAGAAACTTTCCAGGAAGATGGATAGGCAGAGGTTCACCTCGGCTGTGGGCTTCCAGTTCACCGGACCTTACTCCTTTAGACTTTTTTGTATGGGAGTCATCAAATCTAAAAGTGTACACTAGCAAAGTGAATGGTCTGCCTGAGTTACGGAATCGTATCAGGGAAGCAGCAGGTCAGATTAGGGTTGACATGTTACAGTCTACGTTTCGTTCTACTAATGAAAGATGGCGTATGTGTTTTGAGTTAGGTGGAGGTCATGTAGAAGGGCACTAGAATATGTGTAACACTTCAAAATAATATTGTTTTTCACTCACTGTCTTCCTTCATTGAAATGGTTAGTGACTTTAGAG
The DNA here is from genome assembly GCA_030765055.1 of Mantis religiosa. Lineage (NCBI taxonomy): Eukaryota > Metazoa > Arthropoda > Insecta > Mantodea > Mantidae > Mantis > Mantis religiosa. The sequence continues at coordinate 39,618,757 of CM060959.1, forward strand.
ACGCCATGTATATTCAAAATTTACATTTTATTTGTTACAGTAATATCTGAAACATGTATATTAATTAAAATCGTTAAAGGAATTTGAGAAAAACCTTGAATTTTTAAAAACTGTGCTACGTTAATTGTAGTCTGGGTTGGAAATATTTCCCTGAAAATCCTTGTTTTCATACTAAATTTAGTATTTAAACAATATCTCGCCTTTGGTTATATTGAACACCAGACATCGGATCGCATACACCTTAGCAATCAATGTACGCACAAAGGTACTATACAAGGCCAAGCGAGACATCAACAAGTATACCGTTGCGCTGCGTCTGTACAGTTTATGCTTAAAAGAATACAAATGCAATCCCAAAGAAATCTCTCTTGTTTTATGTTCCCCTTTTTCATTACCGGAAACTTTATGAGACTGATGTAGCTCATTCTAACACCAACACTGGCAACTGCCGGGTTGTTATTCAAGGCAAAATAAAGAAGCATATCGCAATAATTGTCTAGTAAGGTGTTAATGAAGGCTGCTTCGGGGAATTCGCAATATCTTCAGTAGCTTGTGAGCTATAAATTCTCAGCGAAATGCGGCGCTGGTAACGATTCCATAAATGCGGAGAAAATGTGCTGCCAAACGATGGAGCACTGGTTCACGCAGAGGCACTTTGAATGCGGTGGAATTTTCTTGGACCAGAGTTTCAGTTATGAGACATAAACAGATACGGAGTTTATATAAAGGAAATAAGCACAACTCTCTCGACTTCAACGTCTTCAAGTTGTAAAGTTTATATTCATCATCAGTGCTGTATAATTGTATGCTTCCTCTATTTTGACTGAAATTCAGTTTTTCTTTTAAAATTAGCAAAGTTTGTGAGCTCCTAGTAATAACGCAAACACTGAAGCTGGTGTGGGATTTCTCGTGGGGAGGCCTTTTGGTGTGGTATGTCAGAATGGTTAAGGATTAAGTGTCGGTGAGCAAGAGTACCCTCTTAAGGTCCAGCAATTATCTCTAGCCAATGAAAAGTCCTGCTTCAATTCCCTATTGTGACTTTTGGGTTCGTAGAATTAAAATTCCAATTGCACAAACTCAAAATGTTCTTTATTTCCACCGAATTACAGTTGGAACAGTTTCCGATTACATAGAATTACGTAGCACACACGATGTCACTGGTCCACTCCACACTCACCATTACGTACAACTCCTCTGATACAGTACGCAGCCTTCCAGTCCGTTCGCTAGCGCTGCGCTCTTCACGGCTGCTCGCCAAGAGCTGCCTGAGTCGTCTAACACGCCGCTTATATAGCCAGATCGCTGCATCTCGAAGCTTCGCGGCTCGGAACAGCATCCCGATTGTTACAGACGTCAGGGGGAGGGGAAAGAGACGCTACAGCGGCTCCTGACGCTTTCCTAACCATCCTCTACGTGAGCGCCTTAAGATAAATTGGTGGACGTGGGCTAAATGCCTCCTGTTCCCTACCCAGCTCCAGTTGGTCATGCCTTCCGATAATTGGGTGACACTATGGATTGTTTATTCCGACAGATCTTACTTGTGGGATTGCTCTGCTTTTCTCACTTGCTCCTACTCTCGTCGCGTCACCTTGTCTGTTTGAGAATATTTAATCCCACCACGTTTGCCATTTTACGTGTTCGCCGCAGGAGATTGGGTAATTGCCTTATCCTAAGTGATTCCCTTAGCGCACTCCAGAGCCTGCGTACGCTGTACAACCGTCATCCTATTTTACAGGGCATCCAGGACGCCCCCCACACCTT
>CM060959.1:39625517-39688768 GCA_030765055.1 Mantis religiosa
GATAGATAGATAGATAGATAGATAGATAGATAGATAGATAGATAGATAGATAGATAGATAGATAGATAGATAGATAGATAGATAGATAGATAGATAGATAGATAGATAGATAGATAGATAGATAGATAGATAGATAGATAGATAGATAGATAGATAGATAGATAGATAGATAGATAGATAGATAGATAGATAGATAGATAGATAGATAGATAGATAGATAGATAGATAGATAGATAGATAGATAGATAGATAGATAGATAGATAGATAGATAGATAGATAGATAGATAGATAGATAGATAGATAGATAGATAGATAGATAGATAGATAGATAGATAGATAGATAGATAGATAGATAGATAGATAGATAGATAGATAGATAGATAGATAGATAGATAGATAGATAGATAGATAGATAGATAGATAGATAGATAGATAGATAGATAGATAGATAGATAGATAGATAGATAGATAGATAGATAGATAGATAGATAGATAGATAGATAGATAGATAGATAGATAGATAGATAGATAGATAGATAGATAGATAGATAGATAGATAGATAGATAGATAGATAGATAGATAGATAGATAGATAGATAGATAGATAGATAGATAGATAGATAGATAGATAGATAGATAGATAGATAGATAGATAGATAGATAGATAGATAGATAGATAGATAGATAGATAGATAGATAGATAGATAGATAGATAGATAGATAGATAGATAGATAGATAGATAGATAGATAGATAGATAGATAGATAGATAGATAGATAGATAGATAGATAGATAGATAGATAGATAGATAGATAGATAGATAGATAGATAGATAGATAGATAGATAGATAGATAGATAGATAGATAGATAGATAGATAGATAGATAGATAGATAGATAGATAGATAGATAGATAGATAGATAGATAGATAGATAGATAGATAGATAGATAGATAGATAGATAGATAGATAGATAGATAGATAGATAGATAGATAGATAGATAGATAGATAGATAGATAGATAGATAGATAGATAGATAGATAGATATAGATAGATAGATAGATAGATAGATAGATAGATAGATAGATAGATAGATAGATAGATAGATAGATAGATAGATAGATAGATAGATAGATAGATAGATAGATAGATAGATAGATAGATAGATAGATAGATAGATAGATAGATAGATAGATAGATAGATAGATAGATAGATAGATAGATAGATAGATAGATAGATAGATAGATAGATAGATAGATAGATAGATAGATAGATAGATAGATAGATAGATAGATAGATAGATAGATAGATAGATAGATAGATAGATAGATAGATAGATAGATAGATAGATAGATAGATAGATAGATAGATAGATAGATAGATAGATAGATAGATAGATAGATAGATAGATAGATAGATAGATAGATAGATAGATAGATAGATAGATAGATAGATAGATAGATAGATAGATAGATAGATAGATAGATAGATAGATAGATAGATAGATAGATAGATAGATAGATAGATAGATAGATAGATAGATAGATAGATAGATAGATAGATAGATAGATAGATAGATAGATAGATAGATAGATAGATAGATAGATAGATAGATAGATAGATAGATAGATAGATAGATAGATAGATAGATAGATAGATAGATAGATAGATAGATAGATAGATAGATAGATAGATAGATAGATAGATAGATAGATAGATAGATAGATAGATAGATAGATAGATAGATAGATAGATAGATAGATAGATAGATAGATAGATAGATAGATAGATAGATAGATAGATAGATAGATAGATAGATAGATAGATAGATAGATAGATAGATAGATAGATAGATAGATAGATAGATAGATAGATAGATAGATAGATAGATAGATAGATAGATAGATAGATAGATAGATAGATAGATAGATAGATAGATAGATAGATAGATAGATAGATAGATAGATAGATAGATAGATAGATAGATAGATAGATAGATAGATAGATAGATAGATAGATAGATAGATAGATAGATAGATAGATAGATAGATAGATAGATAGATAGATAGATAGATAGATAGATAGATAGATAGATAGATAGATAGATAGATAGATAGATAGATAGATAGATAGATAGATAGATAGATAGATAGATAGATAGATAGATAGATAGATAGATAGATAGATAGATAGATAGATAGATAGATAGATAGATAGATAGATAGATAGATAGATAGATAGATAGATAGATAGATAGATAGATAGATAGATAGATAGATAGATAGATAGATAGATAGATAGATAGATAGATAGATAGATAGATAGATAGATAGATAGATAGATAGATAGATAGATAGATAGATAGATAGATAGATAGATAGATAGATAGATAGATAGATAGATAGATAGATAGATAGATAGATAGATAGATAGATAGATAGATAGATAGATAGATAGATAGATAGATAGATAGATAGATAGATAGATAGATAGATAGATAGATAGATAGATAGATAGATAGATAGATAGATAGATAGATAGATAGATAGATAGATAGATAGATAGATAGATAGATAGATAGATAGATAGATAGATAGATAGATAGATAGATAGATAGATAGATAGATAGATAGATAGATAGATAGATAGATAGATAGATAGATAGATAGATAGATAGATAGATAGATAGATAGATAGATAGATAGATAGATAGATAGATAGATAGATAGATAGATAGATAGATAGATAGATAGATAGATAGATAGATAGATAGATAGATAGATAGATAGATAGATAGATAGATAGATAGATAGATAGATAGATAGATAGATAGATAGATAGATAGATAGATAGATAGATAGATAGATAGATAGATAGATAGATAGATAGATAGATAGATAGATAGATAGATAGATAGATAGATAGATAGATAGATAGATAGATAGATAGATAGATAGATAGATAGATAGATAGATAGATAGATAGATAGATAGATAGATAGATAGATAGATAGATAGATAGATAGATAGATAGATAGATAGATAGATAGATAGATAGATAGATAGATAGATAGATAGATAGATAGATAGATAGATAGATAGATAGATAGATAGATAGATAGATAGATAGATAGATAGATAGATAGATAGATAGATAGATAGATAGATAGATAGATAGATAGATAGATAGATAGATAGATAGATAGATAGATAGATAGATAGATAGATAGATAGATAGATAGATAGATAGATAGATAGATAGATAGATAGATAGATAGATAGATAGATAGATAGATAGATAGATAGATAGATAGATAGATAGATAGATAGATAGATAGATAGATAGATAGATAGATAGATAGATAGATAGATAGATAGATAGATAGATAGATAGATAGATAGATAGATAGATAGATAGATAGATAGATAGATAGATAGATAGATAGATAGATAGATAGATAGATAGATAGATAGATAGATAGATAGATAGATAGATAGATAGATAGATAGATAGATAGATAGATAGATAGATAGATAGATAGATAGATAGATAGATAGATAGATAGATAGATAGATAGATAGATAGATAGATAGATAGATAGATAGATAGATAGATAGATAGATAGATAGATAGATAGATAGATAGATAGATAGATAGATAGATAGATAGATAGATAGATAGATAGATAGATAGATAGATAGATAGATAGATAGATAGATAGATAGATAGATAGATAGATAGATAGATAGATAGATAGATAGATAGATAGATAGATAGATAGATAGATAGATAGATAGATAGATAGATAGATAGATAGATAGATAGATAGATAGATAGATAGATAGATAGATAGATAGATAGATAGATAGATAGATAGATAGATAGATAGATAGATAGATAGATAGATAGATAGATAGATAGATAGATAGATAGATAGATAGATAGATAGATAGATAGATAGATAGATAGATAGATAGATAGATAGATAGATAGATAGATAGATAGATAGATAGATAGATAGATAGATAGATAGATAGATAGATAGATAGATAGATAGATAGATAGATAGATAGATAGATAGATAGATAGATAGATAGATAGATAGATAGATAGATAGATAGATAGATAGATAGATAGATAGATAGATAGATAGATAGATAGATAGATAGATAGATAGATAGATAGATAGATAGATAGATAGATAGATAGATAGATAGATAGATAGATAGATAGATAGATAGATAGATAGATAGATAGATAGATAGATAGATAGATAGATAGATAGATAGATAGATAGATAGATAGATAGATAGATAGATAGATAGATAGATAGATAGATAGATAGATAGATAGATAGATAGATAGATAGATAGATAGATAGATAGATAGATAGATAGATAGATAGATAGATAGATAGATAGATAGATAGATAGATAGATAGATAGATAGATAGATAGATAGATAGATAGATAGATAGATAGATAGATAGATAGATAGATAGATAGATAGATAGATAGATAGATAGATAGATAGATAGATAGATAGATAGATAGATAGATAGATAGATAGATAGATAGATAGATAGATAGATAGATAGATAGATAGATAGATAGATAGATAGATAGATAGATAGATAGATAGATAGATAGATAGATAGATAGATAGATAGATAGATAGATAGATAGATAGATAGATAGATAGATAGATAGATAGATAGATAGATAGATAGATAGATAGATAGATAGATAGATAGATAGATAGATAGATAGATAGATAGATAGATAGATAGATAGATAGATAGATAGATAGATAGATAGATAGATAGATAGATAGATAGATAGATAGATAGATAGATAGATAGATAGATAGATAGATAGATAGATAGATAGATAGATAGATAGATAGATAGATAGATAGATAGATAGATAGATAGATAGATAGATAGATAGATAGATAGATAGATAGATAGATAGATAGATAGATAGATAGATAGATAGATAGATAGATAGATAGATAGATAGATAGATAGATAGATAGATAGATAGATAGATAGATAGATAGATAGATAGATAGATAGATAGATAGATAGATAGATAGATAGATAGATAGATAGATAGATAGATAGATAGATAGATAGATAGATAGATAGATAGATAGATAGATAGATAGATAGATAGATAGATAGATAGATAGATAGATAGATAGATAGATAGATAGATAGATAGATAGATAGATAGATAGATAGATAGATAGATAGATAGATAGATAGATAGATAGATAGATAGATAGATAGATAGATAGATAGATAGATAGATAGATAGATAGATAGATAGATAGATAGATAGATAGATAGATAGATAGATAGATAGATAGATAGATAGATAGATAGATAGATAGATAGATAGATAGATAGATAGATAGATAGATAGATAGATAGATAGATAGATAGATAGATAGATAGATAGATAGATAGATAGATAGATAGATAGATAGATAGATAGATAGATAGATAGATAGATAGATAGATAGATAGATAGATAGATAGATAGATAGATAGATAGATAGATAGATAGATAGATAGATAGATAGATAGATAGATAGATAGATAGATAGATAGATAGATAGATAGATAGATAGATAGATAGATAGATAGATAGATAGATAGATAGATAGATAGATAGATAGATAGATAGATAGATAGATAGATAGATAGATAGATAGATAGATAGATAGATAGATAGATAGATAGATAGATAGATAGATAGATAGATAGATAGATAGATAGATAGATAGATAGATAGATAGATAGATAGATAGATAGATAGATAGATAGATAGATAGATAGATAGATAGATAGATAGATAGATAGATAGATAGATAGATAGATAGATAGATAGATAGATAGATAGATAGATAGATAGATAGATAGATAGATAGATAGATAGATAGATAGATAGATAGATAGATAGATAGATAGATAGATAGATAGATAGATAGATAGATAGATAGATAGATAGATAGATAGATAGATAGATAGATAGATAGATAGATAGATAGATAGATAGATAGATAGATAGATAGATAGATAGATAGATAGATAGATAGATAGATAGATAGATAGATAGATAGATAGATAGATAGATAGATAGATAGATAGATAGATAGATAGATAGATAGATAGATAGATAGATAGATAGATAGATAGATAGATAGATAGATAGATAGATAGATAGATAGATAGATAGATAGATAGATAGATAGATAGATAGATAGATAGATAGATAGATAGATAGATAGATAGATAGATAGATAGATAGATAGATAGATAGATAGATAGATAGATAGATAGATAGATAGATAGATAGATAGATAGATAGATAGATAGATAGATAGATAGATAGATAGATAGATAGATAGATAGATAGATAGATAGATAGATAGATAGATAGATAGATAGATAGATAGATAGATAGATAGATAGATAGATAGATAGATAGATAGATAGATAGATAGATAGATAGATAGATAGATAGATAGATAGATAGATAGATAGATAGATAGATAGATAGATAGATAGATAGATAGATAGATAGATAGATAGATAGATAGATAGATAGATAGATAGATAGATAGATAGATAGATAGATAGATAGATAGATAGATAGATAGATAGATAGATAGATAGATAGATAGATAGATAGATAGATAGATAGATAGATAGATAGATAGATAGATAGATAGATAGATAGATAGATAGATAGATAGATAGATAGATAGATAGATAGATAGATAGATAGATAGATAGATAGATAGATAGATAGATAGATAGATAGATAGATAGATAGATAGATAGATAGATAGATAGATAGATAGATAGATAGATAGATAGATAGATAGATAGATAGATAGATAGATAGATAGATAGATAGATAGATAGATAGATAGATAGATAGATAGATAGATAGATAGATAGATAGATAGATAGATAGATAGATAGATAGATAGATAGATAGATAGATAGATAGATAGATAGATAGATAGATAGATAGATAGATAGATAGATAGATAGATAGATAGATAGATAGATAGATAGATAGATAGATAGATAGATAGATAGATAGATAGATAGATAGATAGATAGATAGATAGATAGATAGATAGATAGATAGATAGATAGATAGATAGATAGATAGATAGATAGATAGATAGATAGATAGATAGATAGATAGATAGATAGATAGATAGATAGATAGATAGATAGATAGATAGATAGATAGATAGATAGATAGATAGATAGATAGATAGATAGATAGATAGATAGATAGATAGATAGATAGATAGATAGATAGATAGATAGATAGATAGATAGATAGATAGATAGATAGATAGATAGATAGATAGATAGATAGATAGATAGATAGATAGATAGATAGATAGATAGATAGATAGATAGATAGATAGATAGATAGATAGATAGATAGATAGATAGATAGATAGATAGATAGATAGATAGATAGATAGATAGATAGATAGATAGATAGATAGATAGATAGATAGATAGATAGATAGATAGATAGATAGATAGATAGATAGATAGATAGATAGATAGATAGATAGATAGATAGATAGATAGATAGATAGATAGATAGATAGATAGATAGATAGATAGATAGATAGATAGATAGATAGATAGATAGATAGATAGATAGATAGATAGATAGATAGATAGATAGATAGATAGATATCCAGGAAGAGCAGCCGGAGGAACGAGTAAAGACCGGCGTGGCGAGGAGCACGTCAGCACCATCACCACCATCCCCTCGGGTGACACTGCACGCCGTCAGCCGATGTATGGATGACAGCCTCGTCGCAGACGGTTGGTTACGAGGGAAGCCCTGCTGCGTACTCGTAGACACCGGGGCAGCCATGACCGTCATCAGACCTGACGTGGCCGAGGGTTTGCCGTCGAGGAAACCAAGGCGATTATACCAGCTTGTGACGGCATCGGGCGACACCTTGCCCATGGCGAGGGAGGCTCTGCTCCAGTTGACCTTGGGACGGAGTGCCGTGCGTAGGTGGGTGTTCGTCGCGGAGGTGGTTGAGGAGGTGATACTGGGACTGGATGCCCTATGGAGCCACGAGACGACCGTCGACGACGGCAGGAAGATCCTGCGGCTCAATGGAGAAGAGGTCATACTCTGGCAACCCGAAGAACGCCTTGGAATCTGCAGGATCATCTTTAAGGAAGACGTGGGTCCCCGCGAGAAAGGAGGTGGTGGAGACGGCTCGACTCGGATGACGCTAGCAAGCTTAATGTTTGGCCGAGAGTTCCGCCTCCCCTGTGATCTGGCTTTTGGAAAAACGCAAAACAGCCAGCAACCGAGTATGTGCAGAACCTAGTGGACCATCTCCACGACATGCATGAGATGGCTCGTCAGAACATTTAGGAGGCGAGCGACCGCATGAAGACCATGTCAAGGACCGTACGGGGTGGTGCAGAGGATTAACTACGTGGTCTACCGCATCTAGAAGGTGCCCCGACGGAAGATGTTAGTGGTACACCTGGATAGTCTGGCCCGCTACGATGGTGCTGTTCGGGACGACCAGCCTTGAGGAGGGAGAAGGGTTGCGAAACCGTATCTACGATCGTGTTTACACAAAAGAAACTGATAGGAGGGCAGTGTGAAAACCAAGAGCCCGCGGACAAGATAACAGCCAGATAAGGGTCTGCCGAAACAAACCAACTGAGATAAGTGGAAATTTCTAGTTACTTCTGGGCTGATTGAGATGGTTCGCGTTCTGGTTTATTTGCGAATCATGTAGAAATGATCTGTGAAGTATTTAAAGAGACGACTATTGGCCAAGAGGCGAGTTGTAGTTGTGAAGCAGTTGTTGAGAAACCAGACAGCTGGAAGTGTTATTGAAACGAGAGCTAATGTAATCAGCTGCAAGTGTATGTTATTGTCCTCGACCTTGGAAGATTGTGTGATGTAATGCTGTTACGTGAGAATTGGACAGTGTACTGCTACGGAAATAAAGGAAATTTTTAATTTCTGCAACTCGGCCTTTTAATTCTACAAACCCACAAAGTTACAACACACACACACATATATATATATATATATATATATATATATATATATATATATATATATATATATATATATATATATATAAGAGACAGATAGTGCCGGGTGGAGATAAAGAGCTTGCCTAAGCAGATAAACATAGCGCGGAGATAAAAGGCATGCCAAAACAGATAAAGTTAGATAAAAAGGTAAATTTCTAGTGACATCTTGATTGTCTTACAGAACATTCGTTTTCTTGTTTGTTCCAGAAATATCTAGTAATATGAGAAATAATGTATATAAGGAAGCCGAGACTCGCCCAAACAGAGTAAACAGTCGTAAACAAAGGCGGAACGAGAGTTGCAATTGAAACTGGTGTGTTTGGAAAGTATGCTCTTTGTTGTGGTCAACGGCCTTGGTAGATTGTAATTGTGTATGTGACGTAATGCTGCTACTGTAAGTGTATTACTACGGAAATAAAGAACATTTGGAATTTCTGTAACTAGGACTTTTAATTCCACGAACCCACTAAGCCAAAATATATATACGCTCAGAAGGTTTGCCCGCCTCGGTAGCGTAGATGGTAGCGTATCTGCCTCACGTTCAAGAGGTCCCGAGTTCGAATCTCGGTCAGGGTAAGTTGCATGGATAAGGTATCTTCCCGGGGTTTTCCCTTAACCTTAAAGTCTAATGTCGGGTGGCTCTAAGCTCCATGGACCCTGGACACATTTGAGCATCATTTCACCCATTTCTTTCACTGTCCGATATGACTTAACGTTGGAGGATATAAGATTTTTAAAAAAAAAACCAGAAAGTCAGATCTGTTTGGTAATAAAATTAAATTGTGTACAGATACATAAAAATTATCTATTTCACAAAATTCTACAACCCATAAACTGCTTTTCCACATTACTGCCGAAATTTTGCAGGTATTTGTCATAGCGAGACACAAGTTTTTGTATGCCTTCTTCGTAGAAGTTTGCCGCCTGTGTCTTCAACCAGTTGGAAACATTTTCTTTCAGCTGTTCATCATTGTTGAAGTGTTGACCGCCAAGGAATGATTTGAGTTGCAAAACCAGATGAAAGTCGCTAGGAGCGAGGTCAGGGCTGTACGGGGGGCGGTCAAACACGTGCCAGCCCAATACCTGTAGGATGCTTTTCATCGCATTTGCAGTGTGTGGTCGTGCGTTGTCTTGAAGAAACACAACACCTTATGACAGCATTTCTTGGCACTCATTCTGTACTGCGTGGTGCAATTTCCTAAGTGTCTCGCAATAAACATCTGTTTTCATTGTTTGACCACCCGGTAAGAAATCAATGAGTAAATTGTCTTTCCTGTATCAGATCACTCTGCACATCTTTTTTCGAGGTGTCAAGATTTGTTTCGACTAACCTTTGCTGGGGATGAGGTGTGCCTCCATTCCAGTGATTGACGCTTACTTTCAGGGGTGTCGTAGAAAACCCAAGTTTCTTCTCCTATGATTATTATCTGTGTCAGAAATTCTTCGCCGGCTTCATCATAACGGGACAAACACTGAAGTGCACTACCCATCCGTTTTGTTTTGAGCTGCTCAGTAACAATTTTTGGCACCCAAAGTGAGCAAAGTTTACGAAATTTCCGTTTTTCGGTAAAAATTTCATAAACTAGTGATCGTGAGATTTGGGGAAATTCCATAAGGAGAGCACTAATTTTAAATTTGCAGTTTTCCTGGATCTTGTCATCAATCGCGTGAACCAGTTGTTCTGTAACCAAAGATGGACGCCCACTTCGTTCTTTATCGTGCACTTCACTACGTCCTTCATTGAACTGTCAGACCCATCTTCTCACCGTTGTACCACTCATCTCATTTTTTCCGTAAACATCGCAAATTTGCCGATAAATTTCAATTGGTTTCACTTTCCTAGCATTCAGAAAACGAATCACAGATCTGATTTCACAAGCGCTTGGATTTTCAATCAACACCGACATTGTAAACAAGCACAACAAAGCGCACGTGCCTGACAGCGATATCACAATGGCGCACGTTTCTTGTCCTTGATACACGGCGTCTACCGCGCATGTGCGGAACTGCGATCGCAGCGCTGCAGCGGGGATAAATTGAAACAGAAGTTACTTTCTGGACACCCCTTGTATGTAGGTATATATATTTCAATAGTTTATATTATACAAAACGGAAGTGAAATATTCCTGCAGACTGAAGGATGCAGAGAGTGAATGTAATCGAACAAGCTTTTTAATACGTTTTTACAATTAAATACATCTTTAACTAGATAATCACTTATAAAGCAGTAGTACGTGGTATCATTGTAACTTGATTTAGCTGTCTGCTTCACTGAAGGTGCAATGAAGCTTTCCAACGCTCCATAAAAACCAATGTAAGTAACGTTGGCCACGTATCGAATTCGGATGTTTTGTCGCTGGCGCGCGAGACACCAGAACATTCCGGGAATAAGCGAGGTGACTGTTCACTGCACCGTATGCTAATATTACCTAGAATTTTAAATTCCCACGTGGTTGCAGTCGTTTTATTTGATATGTGTAAAGACTCGAAAATCTGGAATGTTTTATTCGAGGTTTAAGCTATGGTAAGTACCTCCTGTCGAATTGTTTCCGATATCAAACAATTTTAAGGTTTGTTTGCACATATGTATGTAATTTAAAAGGTACCTTTCAATGCCGTAATGATACACCGCAGTGATATTTATTTCACAGGACAGTGCTTAATTGCAAATGAAAACAAATATTCCAAATAGTAGGCACTCTTCTGTGAAACACCTTCTTCGTTATTAATAACGTTATTTTGTGTTGAATTTAACAATGCACGTAGCATTAATAAGTTGCTAAACCTTTATGCATAATTTATAATATAAACATGCACTCAAATGAGATGAGGATTTTTATTTTGTGTATGTGTTCAGTCATACTCCGCAGTCATTGGCTAAATATTTATTTAGTTGGTAGCTTTCGAAAAACAACAATGACCATAATTTTAATCATTAGCATTTATTGACATTGATAAGTATTCTTTAATGTTGAGCTGAATTTGAAATATTTTAACTTGCCTCTAGGTTGTAATTTAAGATAAGAATTCGGGCGTCGTGTTTACAGTACGTCCACCATATGCTTGTGGATAGACTTCATAATCTTTTGTCAGTTCTGGTGTATCCTGGCTAAGAAAGTGCGCTGATGTAGGTCATCACAAACTTATAAATTTTCATATACGAGGCATGATTTTTAAGTCAGTACCGTTTTGCGATTCCGCCGCAGCGCTACAGTCGCCGTTCCGCGCATGCGCGCTGGTTACCCACATCTCTTGTCTACGCACTGACGCCATTACAGTCTGATTCTTCATTGTATACGTTGGTTACTGAGTGTTTAAGGTGCCTCTGACAATCGCGAGTCTCGCCGTGAAGATTTGGTGCTGAAAGTGGACGAAAAGGTGAGAGAAAACAGACGCTTTACAATTTCATCATTGTACGACCATTTTCCTCAATATTCTCGTAGTGTTTTGTATCGCATTGTGACCGAGAACTTGAAGTACCGGAAATTGTGTTCACGTTGGGTTCCGGAAATGTTGACGGATTTGCACAAAACCCAACGTTTAGGCAGTGCATTAACTTTCCTTGAGCGGTACCACAATGAAGGTGAAGATTTTTTAGACCAAACTGTTACTGGTGACGAAACATGGGTTGCCTACGTCACACCAGAATCGAAACAACAATCCATCACCCACAAAAGTGAAGTTTAAGCAAACAATTTCTGCCAGGAAAATCATGTGCACATTTTTGGGACAGAAAAGGAGTATTGCTAGTGAAGTTTCTGCCTCGTAATGAGACAATCAATGCAGCGTCTTATTGTGAGACAATGAACAATCTGTGCCGTGTTCAGCGTCTTCAAGACGATATCGAAGTCAAAACAGATGTGATACAGTGTTTAACACGTCAGGCGGCAGAATTTTATGAGGAGGATATTCAATAACTCGTGCCACGTTATGACAAGTGCCTCAATATTCACGGAAATTGTGTAGCAAAGTACATTAAGGTACAGGCTTTCATGTAAAAATAACATTATTGCGATATCTATGCACGTCTTTTAATTCCTAAACGGTACTGACTTATAAAACATGCCTCGTATATACAGGGCGGAGAGAAATGAAATAAAGTTAAATAAAGAAAACCAGAATTGATAGAATATAGGAAGGGTGACAGATTCAGGGAAGCAGAAAATGTAGGATGTGACGATCAAGTCTTAATAAGGGCAAGCAATTTTAAATATCCAAGCTTTACAGTACAGACTACATGGAAGAGTTTCAGGCTCCGCATTAGGACAAGAACTGTGGCTGCAGTCAGGGTCATGAGTGAAATCAGGAACATCAGGGGAGCGGCAATGAACATGTTCGGGCTTCTGATATTAGTTTGATCTCGGGTCAATAGAGGAACCTCTCACATACAAGCAGCTGGAAGAGCTACAAAGCATGAAAACCATAAATCTATCTATTTATCTATATATTTGTTCATCATGTCATTCCATTCCGTAGGAGAGGGGATCCGTCCCCTTCAGCTGCCGAGGTGCGGGCGCTGCGGACCCTTAGCACTCGTGGTACCTCTGACGTTACTAGAGGAACCTCGGGCCGAACATGCCGAGCCCCTCCCGTAGTTGAGTTTTTCGGATCGGGTTGGACTCGAGAGGGCAGTGTGTTCCCGACACCCACGGGGAATTGGGTACTTCCTGCCAGGCTACGGCCGCCCGGAGGGGGTAGAGGGTTGCCCAAAAAGTCCCGGGTGCTAGCCTGCAGAGCTAGCAGAAGGTGTGCTAGATCACCATTCGGCCCCACCGAGGTTTTCGGTAGTCTTCCCTGCGGGGTTGATGCGTATAAGTGGCGTATTCACTTCCATCCCGTCTTGACGTTGTGCTCAGCGGGGGGCCATTTTAGACTCCAGATATTGCCCTATGGAAAGAGCCCCGGAGTATCCATCGCTCCCGGGTAGAAGGAGGCCCGGGTCCTTGGTCCTACGGTTCCAGGACTAATGGGAGCAGATTCTCTGCAGTTAAAAAAATCATATCATTCATCCATTTATGTCTGGCGATCTGGCATGGTAATCCACGGGTCCAAATGGACCAAACGATCGGTTCCAGAAAGACTTCTTCAATGAATGATGGACTACAAGAATGATGAGGATTCTACAGCGCCATTATAGAAGCAAATCTTCCACCCTACTTCCAACGAGACGTTTCCCAAGTTAGAAATTGATACTTCAGAAGAAGGTGGAACGCAAAGGAACATCTCTCGCGACCACGGCTACGAATGTTGGATCATTTGAGCAAGGGATCTTACGTTTTAAGCATGCATATTAGCTTTTCCAGATACTTTAACAGCACATCTTATACTACAACTTCTTTCTTCCGAACTATTCGTTTTGCAACTTTTAGAATGTAAAAAAATCTATTTTAAAGGTTGACTCTGCCACACTTTTAAGTCGATTCACTTTACGGCATTTCTTTCCATCCCCTTCGGTTACAAATATTGTGAACCATTTGTGCTCGTAAGTAATGCCAACTGTATAATTTCTTCTTCCATTCAAACAAATTTGAAGGAATTAATGGGAAGTCAACGCTATTTATATAGATAGAGTTCCAAAAGTGCTCCCAATTATTTTTCCCAAACATTTACCACGGCTTCAAGCATAACGTCAACATACCTCTCGTTTAATTTCTGTTACCCTACAAACGTAAAACTACATGCACACGTGCATTTCAATAAATTGATCCTCACTGCAGTTCTATCGGTGCTATTTTTCCTCCGATTGAAGCTTTTATAGAGTTTGAAACAACCATTCACATAGCTGTAGAGAAGTATGACCTGATGTACATATAGTAGGATGCCGATTTCACCTCGCTCGAAGTTGCTGGAGCAGAACCGAGCATTTCTTTTCAAAAGGCTTCTTTTATTGCTCTTTTTATACTCGTGCGACACGGATAACAATCATTCAGCAATTATAAAATGAAAAAAAAAATGCTACAATTCAGTGACAATACTTTTGAAAATCATATTTTGTGTATAGGAGCCAGGTTTCTACCGCCAGTAACATTTAATAGCTTTGAAAGCTTGACGCAGCCCATGTCACCTAGCAACGCCGAGACGACATATAACTTGACATCAGAAAGACATTAACATAAACAAACGAAAAAATATAAATAAATGACATATACCAGAATAGATATATGCTATAATGCTAGCATATACTCCGGAGACCGCCACAGCGACTAGGCCACGCTGCGAAGGCCAGTAAACTCCCTTTGCAATCCCTATAAACAGACAACCCTACTCTATTGTCTGTTTTGCCCTCAAGCCAAATTTGGTGCCATCCAGTCAGAAACACACCCATGGTTAAAATCCCATGCGTGCTTCGGACAACAGGCCTCAAGATTTTGACCGTCGCTCAGAACGCATGCTTCCGCATAAATTTTTGCATGCGGACCGTTAGAGAAAGCGTCTCTGATGTAAGGTCCGAAACTAGAAATTCAGAACACTGATCTCAAGTGGGGATAGGTACCAGCCAATGAAAAATTGATATTTGTTCATGTGATTTTCAAACTCAAAAAAATACCTAGAGTGGGGATAATTCAAAGTGATGGCGGAAAGTAGGTTTTTCTAGTAAGACACTTAGATCCTGAGTTCCACGTGAGACGTACGCGTATTCGGCGCCGCCTAACAAGTACACTTTCGCGCCCTGCACCGAGACAAAGTGCAGTATCTAACAATCGCTCCACTGAGAGTTAGCGCAAAGATTAATATATAGGAAAGGTGATAAATATATCCAGTTTGACTACGCAGTGCTACTGCCTCCGTGCTTCACATCACAATATTGACAGTGACGCTAAACACAGCAACCACATAGACGACGACTTTACGGTGACGAGCAAAGGAGCCTAAGGACAACAATAAACTTCTCTCTACCAGATTCGAGGTGTCATCATTCAACCCACAACCAGTCAGGACGCACCCACTCCTGAAGTACAGATGGGAGTTCTCACGCGGTAGCTAAAAGTCACCTCGAAACAGTTACAATCTGCCTCTCCTTAACCTCCGCACGACACCAATCCTTATTTGTGAGGCGTTGAGCACAAGGGAGAGCTCGAGGTGGTTCGCTACGAGCCGCAGCGCCTCAAGCTTTCTTGCAAAACCAACAATTCCATTATCTACAATGTTGCGATATGCACGACTGGGTTGTGGTAAGGTCAAATTGAATATCATTTGAGTTCAGGTAATACTACATGCTGCATTATTATCTGTTTCAAATGGGATCATGTTTGTCCTCGAGCGCGACTAGGTGAGCAATCAATGGGAGCCCTGTGGTGTTGTCGTATTGCGTTCCCCCTAAGTGGTGTGTTACAGCACCAACCTAATGAATCTCTAATAAATACTATCCGTGCTAAGATAAAAATTCAGATTTTGCAAAAACTCATCCACGAGGAAGGTAGAGAGTAATATATTTAACATAACCGTAGAAACCCCATATTTTTAGCTCATGTAGCTTTCCTAATACAAAGAAAGTGCTATTGTATTATAACAATGCATCACGTCGAATAGCATTATTGGTGGGTATATATGCGTGTACGTATATTTTTAATTACTCAGAACTGAAACGTAAACGTTTTACGTGATGCGATAAAAGCATTACTTTGAGTAAGCTAACGTGTTTGTTAAATTCGAACGAGAGGAAACAATACACTTCCTACTGGCCTGGCAGAACGTATCTGGTCACGCTGTCTTTGTTTATGAACGGTTTCGTAATATCTATTTACTCTAGAGAGTTCAACGCAGCATTATTCAGTTGTTCTTTTGTTTAAAAACCATGGAAAGTGTATCAGCTGGATCAGCTTGCAATTGAAATGAGACACGAGGAATTATAACCCACCTTCCCACTCACCACTGCCAGAACAATCCAGTTGAGTTAACGTAGGCTCAAATTATGTTAAAAATAAAAATAATACTTTTAAATTGACTGAAGTGGAACGACTTATTCACGAAGAAATTGATAAGGAACGCAACAGCACTGGGAAAACTGAGTGAGACATCAAATAAACTACAAGAAGACGACTTTTGGAAATCAATAGCACGTGACAGGATTTTGGAAAGCCTATCATCATAAATTTGCAATACTCAGGCAATGAAGACAATGTAAATGACAAATTACCTCTTAACGTAAGTGACATTCACAGCTATACGGATGCACCGCTGGAATTTTCATTGGATTAAATAAGTAAGTAGTTCATAAACTATAATTATTATTAGACTATATGTTGTAATGTAATTGTGATTTCAACAACTGCATTATAACACTTTGGAGAATTTAGTTTGAGTTCCCTTACGTTTACCGCCAGACTCGCAAGTGTGCAAGAGAGACAGGGGAATATAAAAATAGTGGGGGTGACAAGGTGGTAACGCTGAAGACTCTAACGCATCTGATTCGCTACAGGCGAGAACTCTTTCCATCTGAAACACATAATAGCTGCAAAGCTTTTGGCAACTGCTTTGTAAACAGAAAATGTCTAATCATGAGGCTTAAAATAATTTTGAATACCAGAAACAAAGAAGTGAACAAATATGGAAGAAGAACTGCAATATAGAACAGTAAGTTTATTTGCTAAATATATTTAGTGTCCAACTCTTTATCCACCTGGAAGAATATCTTAAAGTAATATAAAGGAAAACTCAATTTCGAGAAAGGCACCTTAATCATCGCCAAAGAATTTACTAAACAATAGTAAGTTAGTAATAATAAGCTAGTAATTTTAGAGTGGACTTAGTGAAAGTAGGTCTATGCCAAAATCAGCTATTTATGGGAATTCGAAATCTAAAAAATTACTGATGTAGTACCCGATGACAGGTACAACAGATATAGAACTCCATTGTCATGATGTAAAGGTTTAGCAGAAATGTTCATAAAGGAACAATGGCAAGGATGGACAGAAAAGATGTAATGCTGTTGGAATATGGAGAGCCAATAACCTTTATATTTTTGCCACAGACTATTCACAATGAGAATATCATGGTATGTAAGTACTTAAAAGGCCTACAAGCACAAGTTTTAGGAGATTAAGCCATCAAGCTTCCGTCTATGTATCCTGAACACTAATGGTATGGTTAACACTCAATTTGGATATGACAAGCTTCGGCGGTAGGACTTAACGTCACGAACTATACAGATTGTTTCAAAACGACACCGAACTAATATAGCTGTTGCGTACTTTATAACTTAACTAGTCCTAATTTTGGTGTCGCAGTTTCGAAGTTCTGTTAGGTATAATTTTATGCCGTATTAAATATTATATGATTTTGTGATTAGGCAGCGCAGGAACCACTGGTGTGCGAACCTCAAAAGCTGTTATTTGGACGCACCAGCCACGAAAACAAAAACATTACTCCTTGCTCTTCATCAGTGACCCCAGCCTATCTTTCAGGTAATGGGGCAAAGGACAGTTATTTGTGTAAAAGTCGAGTATTAACTCGGACAGTTGCAAGGTTTCTCTTCAGTGTAAAACTACACATTCCGTTCTAACAGGCAGGATTTTGCGCGTACATAGATAGCAAATCCAAGCAATATGGATTACGAACGCCGAAATGACGGATATGGTTTAGATGGATAGAGGAGCTGAATTGAGTTCAACGAACGCAAGAGTAATTTAGTTTTAAGACCATGAATTGTAAAAATAGTTATATTAATGATAATATTTATTTGTTTAAAATCAGTGCATTTTGTTATGATGTTAATTGTGCAGTACTTCCAAACACTTACTGTAAATATCAACAGCTTCCTTTTCAATTACAAATGCTTTATTTAGTATTATCAAACACGTGAAATAAAATGCGCTCACTTTCTTCTCGGGATGCCAGCCAGGTGCAAAGATGATTAGATATCAACGTTTCGGGAGTGTGCATCTCTCCCATCATCAGGATATTTATAAATAACCACAAATAAAATACTGGATATAACACAACTATAAACAAAGACAAGACACTATCAAAATTCGCATTACTGAACAAAAGACTGTTTTCAGTAAATTAAATGCCAGGTCAGGAGATGAGGTGAACATAGAAAATTGTGTCAAAGAAACGTAACTACTTAACTTGATTATCAAGCTGTATTGATCTTTGCTTCTTAATTCGACGGATTTCCATTTTAAGACCGGTTTCCAAGAGAAGCTGAACTTATTTTACGTGAAATAAGATACTTGTCTCATTGTATAGGCCATTTAGTTTTGGTTAAGTTATGTAAAACTCTTGGATGTTGCTTCCTTTTCTGTTTATTATTTAATGCTTCCATCCTCAACCTCACTAACATTAACGTCCCTCCAAAAGGTATAAGTTGCATATGTCCACCAGATTATTTGCTACTATGGACTGTTACAAGGGAATTTTGGAACACGTTAAACACTCATAAGCAATAATTAAGCAATAGATTTTTATTGATGTTTCATAAGTCAAAGAAATTCTAAATAGCACCAAGCTACCGTGGAGTATGCCAGCATGTTTACAAACAGTTGCAGCACGCGGCACGGCGTGTGACCTATACCTGCAAACTCTGAGAGCGTGAGGCACGCGTCGTTGTTCCTGTCACTGCCTAATCCACACTCATTCTGGGGCATTTATGTGTTACATAGAAGCTGGGCAACCACTTCGATATGTTCGTTCGGTGTCCTTTTGTAACATCCGGTACAAGATCCTTTGCTTCTATGCCTCCCTCTGAGGGGGGGGGGAGTGACATGAAAGAATACTAATTGTGGTGAGACTAGAAAAGAGGCTATAACAACTATTAAAGACTTGAAGATCCCGTACAACTGCCATCCTTCTCCCTCGCGGCCTTAGCATGCCCTATGAGATCCGGAACGTAGGGTGAGAATTTACAGAGAATAAATTTCCGGCCATTCACGCCGAAACTTTGAAACCTGAAATAGCCAACCAGGATGCAGAGTGAAGGGAAACGAGAAGTGAGGTGAAATGGAAGGACAGGAATTTCGGGGAATGTAATTATCCTGCCCAGTCTCTGCCTAATGACGCGGAGAACACCTTCCGAAAAAACGCATGCCTCAGGTAGCTCGGCCACGAGAATCCAACCCACGATCTGCCACAGACACTAACATTTTCCCACTTCGGCCTTCATAGCCTATATCTATACCTATAAAAATGAAGTTGTAATATTTACTTTGGCTTAATAATTGAAAATTTAAATTCTATAATTACAAAATTAAATTTCCTCAGAACTAAGTGACCATCCCTGAGTAGGGAGTAATTTTAATTAGATTAAACAGTAATGTTCCACATTTAACCTGTGCTTTAGTGCTGTTTCTGTTAAAGCCGTTAGAGTTGAAAGATCAACAACCGAATAAAAAACTGTACTGCCTTTGATGAAAGTGTAACTCACGTAAGAGAGGCTAATCAACGTCAGAAACTTGGAGATGCAATTAATGACTTGGATGCAGTTTGCCAGACATGTTTAGTATGGCGAAATGGCAGAGTTTACGTCATATCCGGAACATATGAAGCAGAGTCAGGGTAAACACTGAACTCTGCCAAGTGTTTCAATCATGCAGCAGCGCCTCTAGCGGGCTATGTGTGACACTTTACTGTATGAGTTGAGAGTTAATCCCTTTCCACTGAGATGACCAACACAGCTTCCTCTTTTCGCTTCAGAACAATAAACAAACTGTTACGAAAAGGCTAAATTGTTCTTTACTCGCTGTTGAAATGTAATACACTAAAGTGTAGCAAAATATGAATTAACTTCTTGTACACAATATGAAACGTTCTCTAGGGAGGTTAAGTATGTTCCCGCAATTGTAGCAGTTGCTTATACGAGAGCCGTTCAATAAAGAATGATCGCAATTTTTATTTTGACAACGTAACTTTACTCATCCTCATAATTTTCATGGTCTTTTTCAAAGTAGTATCCCCTGAATGCGATGTACTTGTCCCAGCGTTTCTACCAGTCTTCAAAGACATGCTGGCAACCATTTTTGAGAGATCCTTCAAAATCGCCTCCGCAGCCTTCACCACTGCTTCTGATGATAGATAGTGCCTCCCAAGAAGGCGTTTCTTCGAGTTAGTGAATAGAAAAAAGTCACATGGGGCTAAATCCGAACTATAGGGAGGGTGAGGGATGCAGTTCACGTTGATTTTTGCAAGATATTCAGCAACAACATTGGCAATATGCAGCTGCACATTATCGTGGTGCAGCATCCAGCCTAGTTCATGGAAATGTGGTCCTTTGCCCTTGAAACGGACTTGCAATGTTTTCAGGACATCCGTATAGTATTGTGCAGTTACTGATGTGTGTGGAGGTACAACATGCTGATAAACCATTGCATGAAAATCAAAGAATGAGATGACCATAACTTTCCCAGCAGAAGCAACCACTTCTGCTTTTTGGGGATTGGTGATGAAGGAGATTACCACACTGAGCTTTGCTGTTTGCTCTCAGGGTCAAAATGATGTAGCCAAGTTTCATCAGCAGTGATTACGTTTGAAAGAAACTCCAATCTTCCTCTAACATCAACTTTAACTGCATGTTACCTCCATTGCAGCGGTAGGCGATACTGAACATGTCTGAACTTGCCTGGTTCTTACAGGCGGGAACCAGGAGTACCAACAATGAAAATACTGCGGCGTTTGTTTCACATTAAGCTAACAGAATAAAATAAGTTTGAATTTTAGTGCGAAAAATTATGACTGTAAAAATCTATGATAATTATTTATTGAAGAACCCTCGTAATAAATATTCCCTCTAATTTATAACAAGTAGTTATAAATATAGTTTATAGTTTATCCATAAAGCAACTCCTAGCTATTATTATTAGTGTACGTTAACCATTTACACCATTTTTGAAACATTGCATGTTTTGTACCCAAGAAGTGGAAGAGGAGAAGCAGGAGGAAGAGGAGGAGGAGGAAGAGGTGGAGGACGAGCAGGAGGAGCAGGAAGAGGAGGAAGAGAAGGAAGTCTTGGGGGTTTGAAAGTGACTGACGGAGAGAGAACAGAAGAGACTGGCAACGAAGAAGCTAAAGAGATTGTGAGGAGAAAGATGAAGTTAAAGAAGGAGGAAGAGGAGGAGGAGGAGGAGGAGGAAGAGGAGGAGGTGCAGGAAGAGGAGGAAGAGAAGCACGTCATGGGGGTTTGAAAGTGACTGACGGAGAGAGAACAGAAGAGACTGGCAACGAAGAAGCTAAAGAGATTGTGAGGAGAAAGATGAAGTTAAAGAAGGAGGAGGAGGAGGAGGAGGAGGAGGAGGAGGAGGAGGAGGAGGAGGAGGAGGAGGAGGAGGAGGAGGAGGAGGAGGAGGAGGAGGAGGAGGAGGAGGAGGAGGAGGAGGAGGAGGAGGAGGAGGAGGAGGAGGAGGAGGAGGAGGAGGAGGAGGAGGAGGAGGAGGAGGAGGAGGAGGAGGAAGAGGAGGAGGAGCAGGAAGAGGAGGAAGAGAAGGACGTCATGGGGGTTTGAAAGTGACTGACGGAGAGCGAACAGAAGGGACTGGGAACGAAGAAGCTAATGAGATTGCGAGGAGAAAGATGAAGTTAAAGGAGGTGATTCTGGGAAAGTGTAGGAAAATAAACAGTGAGATAGTGAAATAGGAGAGTGCATTTATGTAATAACCCTAACAGAGCGATGTTCTCTGACTATGCAAAAAAATTAGACGGCTCCTACAGTACCGTAATACAGCAAATAATTTTAACAAAAGCGTGGTGGAGAGGAAAATGTTAATTAAAATACATCAAAATAATGAATGGTACATTTAGAGCTTCATAAAATGAAGTCACTGCTTCGAATCACAATGGCATGAACCCTAAATAAATATCGAATTAATTTAATTAATTCTACACAAAATAAACCAAACAAAAAGCTGGCACCAAATGATCACAATATGTAGGTTCTGTTACTCTTAACAGTGGGCCATTTAATAAAAATTACAAAGCAATAATGTTGAAAAGGCGAACCTGAAATAGATACCTTTCAAACTAGGAATAAATCATAATTACTATGTTGCTGCTTAAAAACAATACATTATATACCATACGAGATCTGTCAACAGTATGTTTGCAGGAATACCTCGATAACTTTTACTCTGTCTCATACGTAATGTACAGGGCAAGGAAGTTCGTATCGCTCGCCTTGCCCAATGAAGGCTGCGACTGAATCCCTCCCGGCATTCAGAAAAGTCATAGATAAGAAATGTACAGCGGAGAGGCATTGAAACCGGTTGCCCAGAGAAAAAAATGACTTAAGAGACATTCGCAAATGCACATCTATTTAGATCATTTTGTAGGACATACAAATTCTTATGTAGTACATATGGGTTTGTCTCTGGCTGAATTCATTATTTAAATAGGCACATTGTGACAACACCCAAGCAATTATAGCGCGGATTGTAACTTTCCCTGATCGAATGTAAAATAATATCCAAAAAATAAAATTCATTTCTTAAATATCTGAGGACTCTTACTAGACAAAATGCCAAAGCAGGTATTTTACTACATATGTACTCATATGCGGCCGTATTACTAACAGTAATAATATACCGCTGAAGACTTTCAAATGAAAGACATTCTATGTCCCGTAAAACAAGATTAACTTGCGCGAAAATCTGTTGGAAAATTGTTAATGATTTCAGCTAATTTAGTTTCTCGATCTGGCTTCTCTTGTTTGCTGAAGTATCCCACTGAAATGTAAATGTAAATAATAATGTAAATAAGGACGTGAATAAGTACACTTCTAGAAAACATACAATTGTTGTACAGCAAAATTAGTTGCTCAACTTTGAAGCACAACAAAGATGTTATTCGAATATCTTCCTTCCTACCAACGTGCTCTGTCATGCAGTTAAACCTGTTTTGCAGTAATGAGTTTCCTTCTACGATGAACCTTGCCCTTGTTAGTAGCGCTGTGTTGTATAGCCATGCCTGGGCGCTCTTACACTGCTCAAGGAAATCGGTACGAACTTCCTAGCTCTGTGTCGTGCAATTACACCTCTTTTGCAGTAACGAGTTGCCTTCTACGATGAACCTTGTCCTTGCTAGTAGCTCGATGTTGTATAGCCATGCCTGGCCGCTCTTACACTGCTCAAGGAAATCGGTACGAACTTCCTAGCTCTGTGTCATACAGTTACACCTGTTTTAGAGTAATGAGTTGTCTTCTACGATGAACCTTGCCCTTGCTAGTAGTGCTGTGTTGTATAGCCATGCCTGGCCGCTCTTACACTGCTCAAGGAAATCGGTAGGAACTTCTAGCTCTGTGTCATACAGTTACACCTGTTTTACAGTAATGAGTTGTCTTCTACGATGAACCTTGTCCTTGCTAGTAGCACTGTGTTGTATAGCCATGCCTGGCCGCTCTTACACTGCTCAAGGAAATCGGTAGGACCTTCCTAGCTCTGTGTCATACAGGTACATCAGTTTTACAGAAATGAGTTGCCTTCTACGATGAACCTTGTCCTTGCTAGTAGCGCTGTGTTGTATAGCCATGCCTGGCCGCTCTTACACTGCTCAAGGATATCGGTACGAAATTCCTAGCTCTGTGTCATACAGTTACACCTGTTTTAGAGTAACGAGTTGTCTTCTACGATGAACCTTGTCCTTGCTAGTAGCACTGTGCTGTATAGCCATGCCTGGCCGCTCTTACACTGCTCAAGGAAATCGGTAGGAACTTCCTAGCTCTGTGTCGTGCAGTTACACCTGTTTTGCAGTAATGAGTTACCTTCTACGATGAACCTTGTCCTGGCTAGTAGCGCTGTGTTGTATAGCCAAGCCTGGCCGCTCTTACACTGCTCAAGGAAATCGGTACGAACTTCCTAGCTCTGTGTCATGCAGTTACACCTGTTTTGTAGTAATGAGTTGCATTCTAGGATGAGTCTTGTCCTTGCTAGTAGTGCTGCGTTGTATAGCCATGCCTGGCCGCTCTTACACTGCTCAAGGAAATCGGTACTACATGGCAAAGCGAGAAGGCGTATCGACAAACATTCGCAATACAGAGCCTCAGCTTATCGCACATACACGGTGAGTCCAGTGTATGTATACTCTGTTCAGATGTAATCATGTCATTTGGACAGCAATGTGTCAAACATCGGCAGGCGCGAGAAATCATAAATAGACACACGCTTCCAATCGCTCTATTTGTGTTTCGTAACTTACTGTACGTGAACTTACTAATATTTCACTCTTATAATTGACATATAAGACCTGATAAGGGACGATGGCAGCGCTGTTCACCTGAAGGTCGATATGCCTCAACGATCTGTCGAGTAATACGAACTGCTTAGCTCTGGTAATATATAAATGAATTATCGTTTAAATGAAACATTTTTCAAAATTTTCTATTTTATTATAATATATCTTACGATATTTATAGACACTGACTATATGAAAGACATTTCCTTGGCAAATAAAATAAATACCGATGATTCTCTTGGAATAACCTGTGAAGCCTTCACGCGGATCAACTTTTTTGCAATCTTGTAAACCGTTAAGCGATAGGGGGACTTACACTACCCAAAACTTGATACTGAAGTTAATTTGGTATTAGTAATAAGAGATTTTATTTGACGTTAGCAGTATAACGCTACATTAAATAAGAAACTTTTAGATGCAGATTAAAAGAGATGTTTATATAAGAGAGATAAATCATAATCACAATATAGATAGTAAATAATAGTCAAAATAAGAAACAATAAATAGAAAGATAGATAATAAGTTAGCATTGATTTGGAAGCAGTGTTTACCTAACAGATTTTTCCACTAAAGCACCGAATCGTTGACCGAGTCACTTCATCTCACTTCGCGTCTGGCTGGCAACGAGAGCGAACCTATGTAGCATTCCGTCTCTTAAACTTCAGAAATCTAAAATTTATGAATATACTACACAAATATAAAAATTTGTTACTAAGGCTTCACTTATCTTAAGAAATTGGTGTTAATACTTCTTTCAAATTGAGATCGATTTCACAAACAGATCGTTTGTATCTTCAGTCCACAAAGAAACTACGTTGTCAAGGATTCTGGTTACCATGTTTTATTTATGTTTTTTAGTATTACCAACTTCTAAAAACGAAACAAACCTATTGCTGCTATTTCAAATTTCATTAAGCGATGTTTATTTTTTTAATAAATATCTTTTCCCAAACTATTAAACCTATCGGGCTATTTAATTGTTTTAATAACTTAACTTCAGGATTTATTTTATGGTTAAATGACCAAAAATGATCTGCTACGGCTGATTTATCAGTTTTTATACTTAATATTTTGATTTATAGCTTAATAAATATAGCCCTGAATAAAGAAGAATTTAATATAGAATATAAACACATTATTAAATCTGATTTAATTAATGGTTTTAATAAATATGTTATATAAAAGAAGATTGAAAAATTTAAATATAAAAGAACTTAATGATATTTCTGCCCTTAAGAAATAAAAGATGATTATAATTTTAAAAATTTTGCTTACCATCCTTGGGTAAATAATTATTTTCAAATTTTTTTAAGGAAGTTGGAATAGCTTTAGTTACTCCAAATAAGTATAGTATTAACAAGTTATTCCATTTTCTAAAAAAATAAAATTCCTAATAGTAAAATATCTGGTATTTATCAATTTAATTGTTTAGATTGTTGACAGGTTTATATGGGAAAGTCAAAACGTAATTTGTAAACCAGGAACGAAAGAACATTTTCGTAACATTAGGTATAAACAAACTGAGAAATCGGCTGTAGCAGATCATTTTTGGTCGTTTAACCATAAAACAAATCCTGAAGTTAAATTATTAAAACAATTAAATGGTCCGATAGATTTAATAGTTTGGGAAAATATATTTATTTAAAAAAAACATGGCGTACTGAATTTTGAAATACCAGTAGTTGATTTTGCTTTTAGATATGTTTCGTTTTCAGTTTCTGGTAATGCTAAAAAAAACGTAAGTATAACTGAAATCCTTGACTACGGAGTTTGTTTGTTAACTGAAGATACAAAGGATCTGTTTGTGAAAGCGATCTGCATTAGAAAGAAGTATTAATACCTTAGTAACAAATTTTTATTTATGTGTAATATTTATTGCTTCACTGTAGCTAGCTAAATTTTACACGTAATTTATATATGTTTCATAAAACGATAACTTAAAAATAGTTGTAACAAACTCGTTGAGATACGTAGTGTGCTGATCTAAATATAGTTTCACACTTGGTAAGAACACGCCACTGTGAAACTAATACAGATCGATATTTCTTCATTGATATCAAGTTCTAATTACAGCAAAATAGCTTATAATCGCATTTCTATATAAGACATAACAGCGTAGTTTGTTCACAGAAAGCTCAAGATATACTGACATTCTATTCGGTCTTAAAAATGTCTTACAGTGACATTTTCGAGAAAATAAAAAAAATAATGGAACAGTCTCCACATAAAAAGCTGAGGGTGTCAGGATTGCATTGAAAAATATTCCTCTCAAATTTTAATAAAATATTGAAGGAAAACGCAACATTTGATGGCCTTTTACTATTGGACCCAAAATGTTCGCGCACCATACACACACGCGCGCGCGCGCGTGAGCCGAACTTAGTATTTTTGGGATGCTAGAATCCAGTGTATTTCGGATTATTTAGGTTGAATGTGCAACTCTCTTTCTACTTACATGGGTAAGCAATAGAAAAATGAAAAGTGAAATTAACACAGTGACGTTTCTGAAGCTGTAACAATGTTCGCCGAATACAAGAAAATTCTGAAGTGCAAGTTCGTTTCTCGCAGAGATACTGTGAGCGACGTCATTTCTACATATGCAAATGTACATATTTCATTTTATACAACTTCCTACCTTATCAATGTTCTTATCAAATGTTTCTTCTGACAGTTTTGCTTTTCTTCCATTCGTACGCTACAAATCTTCCATGGGTTTATTATATCCAATCTAACGCTAAACTGTTTCAAACAGAGTTTAGATCTTTACTACCCTCACTCTGCCATACTGCGTATTGACTTCAGTTCCTTATCTTGATCCATGTTCCTTATACTGTCTATCCTATCTCCATCCATTCGCTTTCAGTTAGATCACTGGAGTATCTTCTCCTCAATAGAACTGCCTATTCATGGACTTCTGTCACATAACTTCTCATCTGAAAGTGTTCATTCACGCTTAGTATTTCATTCAGCAATTCGGACTTCCTCTCCCCTTTGGTCGTACAAGATACAAAAAAATGTCTTCATGTAGGGATGCTGTGGTTTCAATTCAAATGCCGTAACAAGTCGGTCTTCCATGTCAATTTCTGCCCTTTCACCCCTTCCGAACTGGAGATATTGCCATAACTACATAAGTAATATGTACTGCGTATCTATAGGTTGTGAAACCATTACCACTAATGTACGAGGGCTTTCAATAAAGAATGATCACATTTTTTTTTTTATTTTTGACAACGTAGCTTTACTCATCCTCATACGTTTGATGCCCCTTCTCAAAATAGTCTCCCCTGAATGCGATGCAATTCTCTCAGCGTTTCTGCCAGTCTTCAAAGACATGCTGGAAACCATTTTTGGAGACATCCTTCAAAATCGCCTCCGCAGCCTTCACCACTGCTTCTGATGATGGATAATGCCTCTCACGAAGGCGTTCCTTCAAGTTAGGGGATAGAAAAAAGTCGCATGGGGCTAAATCCGGACAATAGGGAGGGTGAGCGGTGCATTTCACGTCGATTTTTGCATAATTAGCAGTATGCGGCCGCACATTATCGTGGTGCAGCATCCAGCCTGCTTCACGGAAATGTGGCCTTTTGCGCCTGAAATGGACTTGCAATGTTTTCAGGACATCCTTGTAGTATTGTCCAGTTACTGAAGTGTGTGCAGGTACAACATGCTGATAAATCATTCCATGAATATTGTCACCCAATTAGCAGAAAGTACAACTAACGACAGCTGAGAAGGGACCAGAGGCGGCCGAGCCACACCCTCCCATTAATCTCAGTCACTAACTGGGTGGTTGATTAGGGGAGTGTCACTTGTCGCTGGCCGCCTCTTTCCCCTTCCCCTGTCCTTTGGAACTTTCGCGGTGATTCACGGAAACTAGAGGCTTCGAGAACGGCGATATTCCTATAAAAAGGGCTGCAGTGAGTGAATTGGGTCACTCAGTCAGTTCTTGGCGAGCAAGCCTAAGAGTGTAGTGCTAGCGTACGGACGAGAAGACTGTGTACGTGCATCGGAGGATTGTACGTAATCGCGAGAGCAAAGTGGAATTGTAACGGACGAACTGGTGAATCGTAATTGTGTGCATTACGTAATTCTGTGTAATTGGCAAGTGTTTACTGTAAGTCGGTGGAAATAAAGAACATTTTTGAGCGGTGCAATTGGACTTTTCATTTCACGAACCCACAAAGTCACAATATCAAAGAATGATATGGCCATAGCTTTCTCAGCAGAATCAACCACTTTTGCTTTTTGAGGGTTGGTGATGAAAGAGATTTCCACACTGAGCTTTGCTGTTTGCCCTCAGGATCAAAATGATGTAGCCAAGTGTTGCATACCAGGGTTGTAAGTGGGGGTTGAAAGACTTACAAACCTAATCTACAACTGGGGGTGTAGCTATTGGGATGGTAGAGTAAAGAAAACATCAAAATCAACCTAAACTGAATAACTCTATTTTGAAGAAGCCTAGTATTTATACAGAGTATTCCCTGAATCTGGAAGAGACCAGGGGTGCTTTGGTAATACTTAATGACATAATAACTTGATGTAACCTTATAGTTGGCGATGCGTTAGGTGTATGACTGAGCTTGTCGGAAGGTGTATAATCTGCTGAGTCCGGCGGGGCTATAGTATTCGTAGAAACACTGTCAGATAAACTTTGTTAACTCTCACAGGGACCGACATAAAGTCTCCTCTGGCATCCCTGCGACGTTTCTCCCCGAGGGCTAACTCTACCAGGCTTAAATAGGGGCCCTACAAAAAGTCAATTCAGCGATTCCCACTAACTATTAATTTTGCACCATACCGTTTACGTCATTGAGAGAATGTTTAAGCCTGTACTGACCTACTAAACATTATTTCTTCTGATCATCAAAACAAGTCTGGGTCACATGTGAATAATTTCCTTATGCCAACCTTATGCCAGTCAGCAGAATTTACGTTTGACATACATTTCTGTCACAATCAATACACGTTACAGACTACCGAAATTTCCAAATCTAGCTCAGCCTATACACGCAACACAAGTTTCATCAGCAGTGAGTACGTTTGAAAGAAACTCCTGTTCTTCCTTTAACATCAACTTTAACTGCATGCGAATGTCCTTTTGTTCGGGAATCAACAGTCTTGGAACCCATCGCGCACAAACACGTCTCATGTGTAATGTTTCTCACACCAACGTGTGGGTGGTACACAATGAAATGTTCAGTGTTTCAGAAAGTGCTATTAAGGTAATTCGTCGATCCTCTCTCACAATAGCAGCAGCAGTGTTGATGTTTTCGTCCATTAGAGCAGTAACTGGAGCACCGGGTCCACCTTGCTTTGAAATTGACTGTCTCCCCTCTTTAAACATTTTAATTCACCTTTAAGCTGTGCTATAGGGAAGAACAGACTCTCCATAGGCCTCCTGTAACATAGGTCTTAACTGAAGATTTGTTGAGACGAAAGCAGAATTTCAAACAGCATATTTTTCCTCGCGTGTTACCTCCATTGCAGCAATAGGCGATACTGAACATATCTGAACTTGCCTGGTTCGCACAGGCTGGAACCAGGAGTCCCAACAATGAAACTACCACGGCGTGTTTGTCTCACATTAAGCCTACACAATAAAATAAGGTTGAATTTAAGTGCGAAAAATTATGACGGTAAAAATTATGATCATTCTTTATTGAACAGTCCTTGCAGATCCCTTTAACTCTTCTCCCCATTCTCATCTTTGCAGCTTTTTATATTTGTTTTATCGCACTAATACACAGGATTTGCCAATATTCAAATGGAAGTTAGAATCATTAGCTAAAGTTATGGCAAACATCACATATATATCATATAACTGTGTTATAATAGCACGTATTTTGAAGGAACTGTTATGGATATACTTTATCTTATCTCGGACGCCCGCCTCGGTAGCGTGGTGGTAGCGTGTCTGCCTCACGTTCGAGAGATCCCGAATTCGAATCTCGGTCAGGGTGGCTTACCTGGATAAGGTTTTTACCGGAGTTTTCCCTTATCCTGAAAGACGAATGTCGGGTAACTGTAAGCTCTATGAACCCTGGGCTCATTTGAGCATCATTTCACCCATTCCATTCATCGTCCGATATGACTTAACGTTTTTTTTTTCCTCTTTACTGGTATCAACTGCAGCCCCCATTACATGGTAATATTACAGGCATTACAATACATAATTTGATTTTTAATTTACAGATTCAATTTTAAATTTATAAGATTAACAGACCTGTTTCTAATTTATTTTTGATATATACCTTTGAGCTTTTTCTAACCTATATGTTGGTAGTTTCTTTCTCTAGTTCTAGCCAATTCTTGCATTGTATTGTTTTATAGAATGTTTGTAGTGTTATCTCTAATTCCATTAATATATTTATAAATATATTGAATTTAAAGTTAACTACTTTTTATAAGTTAATTGAATGAATATATTTGCAAAAAGGTTTGAAGTATTGTGTGAGAATTTCCTGGTTTGTTGTGGGTCATTTTCCTCCTTGTTTGTGCAATTCTGCCACCAATAGAGTTCTCTGCTGTTGTGTGTCTTTACATTCAAAGATTAAATGGTTAACTGTTTGTCGGATGTTACTGCATGTACATTTTGGATCATAATAATGTGGAATCTGTATAGGTAGTCTTTAGTTTTTCCATGGCCTGAAATTATAGCAGTAAGTTCTGGTGTAATGTGAGGTTTTCTCTTTTTAACTTATCTTTGATTATTGGGAGGAAAGTTTTACAGAGAGCCCCTTGGAGGCCGTAAAATTACAAACAAACGAAAACTATCTCGGATGCCGATATTAGCAGAACATTCCTGTGCTGTGGCAATGCTGCTTGCATATTCTGCATCTAAAAAGTACAACAGTGGTTTTACTTCATTGAAATGTTCTGCGTAGTATGACACAGCCCTTAACCAAGAACCTCATCGAGGACTAGCTGAAGTAGTCAAGGCAAATTTGAAAGTAAGCAAACCATGTATTTCAGCAAAAAAACACATATAAGAATTTCGCTTTGAAATCAGGGCTCTAGTGATAACTAACAATTATGAACCACATGCATGTTCAAAGCAATTTTATTCCGAAATGGGAGGGATTGCAAAACTCTCTTAACTGTTTAATAGTAACAAATAACTCTAAGGGACTTTAGACCACTGTGCACAACATTATAGTTCCTTTAAGGTTGTCCTTGCACTATTAACAATAGGAGCTTGGGGCTACCTTTTCGTAATTAAGATGTGGTATGGAATTTGTCTCATTTACGTAACTACTCGGAAATTGGGGGCTGGAATTGCCCGCATACACACACTCAAGTGTTGCTTCTAAGATCGTGTGCGAGCATCTTGTCTGGAAACCACACCTACGTTTGCGCACTGTTTTTGTCCTCTGTCCCTGATTAATGAACCCTCACTCCCTGGCAGGGACAGACAGGGACGCCCTGTTTACAGTCGTGTTGCGTGACATACTCCCTCTCCTTCCCCAAGAAACCGGAGTAGAGCTTTGATGCTTTACTTGTTGTGGCAGCTTTTGTATACATTGCCTGTAGATAACGTTTCGGCCTTTGAAGCAAGCATATGTAACTCAAATCTCAAGACAAGCTGAAAAACAAAAATTCAGCAGTAAAAACATCATACCTCTTATTATATCAAACTCTACGTATTTTCTAAGAGAAGACGTTGAAGTTTTAAAAATCCAAGCTATTTTACTGAGTACTGTGTAACCGAGTGAGATAGCTCAGGTGGTTTCATCTATTGTCCGCTTTCGGAAGGTCCGTATTCGATTCTTGTGGCCGACCTACTTGACCATGGCTTTTCGGGGGATTTTCTCTGGTGGTCTCTTTCAGGGTAGAAAGAACATGTAAACAACTGCACAATTGCAACTAATCTCTGTTTCATATAACCTTGCCACGCTGACATATTTCCTGCCGTATTTATCCTACATTTAGTTAGAAAGTTGCCTGATTGAGATCTTAATATAATGTATTATAATGAATGCAGTGAGGGTACCTGCTTTATGTAGGACACCCTGTACTTAACCTACTTACTGCAGCTAATACAGAATGTAAATATTTAAAACAATCTATTAATAGGGAGACAAAGTTTCTTATAAAGTGACATAAACACAGAAACCAGGCTTTGCATTAACGCAGCTGTATACACACTCAAAGCATATAAATCATTTTAGCATGCAGATCGTCACTGGCATTGGAAAAGCATTAACAATAATTCAACCTTTACACTGAAAGTTCATTGTTGTAAACCCGAAGTTTATCTATTGTGCAAAACTATTTCTAAAACATTTTGAAAGAATATATACCCACAGACATGGGTTCATCTGGCGAGGATCCAGTGCCCTCGTTTCTGGCACGGTTACAGAACACAATCCGCCACACTTTCAGTGCCATTAAACTAGACAATCGATATATATCGAAACACATTTCTTGGCGGGAAGTAGTGAAAGAAAACGTAAACACTGTTGGTGTGTTATATCTAGAGGCACAAAAGAAAGAACAAGATCGAGGTCATCCTTCTTAGAGAGGCAAGGGAGAAGAGATATGGAACAGCGATGACTGAAAGGAATTCTTTCATGTTTAGATGCTTTACTCTATCAGCTGTTATACACAAACCCAGTGCTTTGTATTATGTTTTCTATAACGTTATTGAGGAATAACTACAACTAAAATTTCTTACAAGATAATTTATCTCCCGTCAGGTACGTTCCTAAAGTGGTTTCTCTCAAAATCCTAATCTTTCACCTCGTTTTAGTAAAGAATAACGCCACGAGATGGGTACAGTGAATAGATGAATGGATAGTGCAGGATCTCCGGAAGGCAGGCAGCTCAACCTTTGAAGCTTTCAAATATTCAACATATAGCTAGAGGAAACACCTTGAATTAAAATCACTTTGAACTTTTTGAATACGAAATGCGATATCGTAATTTTTGAGTAATCAAAATCTTTTGTTCTCCGAGTACAAATAATGGCTATAGCGGGGATGTCCTTAGTTTGTATGGCGATGTAAACAAAAGCACGTGTTGATGTAGTCAACTTGAAACATTTAATGTCATGGCCGGGATTTGAAGCACGGATCTCCTGGTTTCCGTCCCGTGGCTCTTACCCATTGAGCTACCATGGGCAACTTGCTGTCATGACATTAAATTCTCCCATTAACTCATGTATAGGTATTTCCAGTAAGCTACTAAGGGCTTTCCAATCCGAGATACACCGTTTGTGGCGACTTACTATTGTAAGTAATTGAGTCCCAGGTTTCATCATTTAACTCTTATTATTTGAGTAAATTGATGGAAATTAGTCATTTCTTCTTACTAGCCGTATACAGGCTAAGATTTTTTATAGAGTCAGCTTGAAAAATGCAATGCCACCTGCGAGATTTGATCCACAGATTTACTGGTTTCCGTCCAGTCACTCTTACCCATTGAGCTATCATAGCTAACTTGCTGTCATGACATTAGATTCTCCAATTGACTCGTATATATCGCCGGTCTTATTAATGTCATGACGGCACGTTGGTC
Source organism: Mantis religiosa (assembly GCA_030765055.1). Taxonomy (NCBI): domain Eukaryota; kingdom Metazoa; phylum Arthropoda; class Insecta; order Mantodea; family Mantidae; genus Mantis; species Mantis religiosa. The sequence continues at coordinate 39,660,321 of CM060959.1, forward strand.
ATTGTAGCTCAATAGATAAGAGCGACTGGATGGAAACCAGGAGATCCGCGGTTCGAATCCAAGCCATGACATTGAATTTTTTAAGTTGACTCTACCTATCCAAAACCTTAGCCTATACACGGCTAACGTGAAGAAATTATTTATTTTTGCCAATTAACTTAATAAAAGCACGTGTAGGTGTGGGACATCATTGGCTGTTTAGCTTTGTATGTCTCTGCAGATGAAAAATATATTTCGCACGTTTTTAAAGACTTTAATGCAAAATATATAAACAACTTCACATTATTAGAATAAATTATCTTATGTCCATTACTGCAAAACTTCCTCGCTTCAATTCTACTGGATTCCATAATAACTCTTATCTTATTCAAGTGAGATATTTGAAACGCAGTGCCCATAAGGAAAATCACAAATTTATTGCAAATGTGCAACCAATTCGTCTAAGGTGGGCGCTCTCCCTTTTGCATAGAATCTATAACTTTCTCGACGAATTAAATCATATGTGAAATTATCTACTTTAGAGAAACGTTTACTTTTGCCTTCACACTTGATCGGCGTCTTTGGTATTCCTCTAGTTACAATATGTCTTACTGTATTTCTGTGAATACCCAGAATTTATCATCAGGTTCATTGCATGACCCCTTACCAAGATTATTTGTCAGAACATCTTTATATGTGTTCAAAATAAGTGCTTGAATTTGCTTAGAAACAGTTCCCGTTATAACTTAGCTTTTTGAAGCTTTTCCAGTAATATAACTTGGCCCAGTTATTTCCACTATTGTCATCACTTTGATTATTTTCACGTTACTGAAAGTTATCTACTACTTCACTTGCATTTAACACTGCATTTCCCTCCTACGGTCTCCACATCGTGACACACAACGAATTTCTGCACGCAATGAAACAGATCAACTGGAAGTTGGAACTTTGGTAACTGGGACTGCACGTGGAGTAGACATGCGACTGTCACTTCGAGAAAATCAGGGTTGCTATTGGTCCTCAACGACAGTGTTCCATTTCTGAAGTGTGGAAATACATTTATGACCGTCATTAGTGGGCGAGAGGGTAGTTTCCTTTGAGGAGCCAACTGCACTCGCGTTCACTAGACAGACTTTACCATTAATACTAATAGATACCTTCCATTTTTGTAGTTAGTCTGCTAGATAGTGTAATTTTGGGACAAATAAGACCGTTGGCAGCATTGCGTTCATTGGAAAAACAAAGATAATTTGACTGCACTGAATTCTTCAGTATAGCTATATACGCAGTGGCTAAATAAGTGAACAATTAAGTTATGACTTCAGTAACGTTAAAAGAATGCCATCTAGCATGAAAATTATACTAATAAGTAAAGAAACCGTATTAAAACATAGTTGTACATAAAAACATCATAGTTGAATGAAAGAGCGAAGGACTTGGACAAAATCGCCGGCGTCATATATTAGAAAGAAGAGCCCAGATTCAATTACAAAACAGCTGAAAACTGAAATAATAGCCGAGAAAGGAAATTCCGGAAGCTAACTTACAACCGCTGGGGTTTGCTGTTTATGAGTACTGGAAAATGTAAGAGGATGGTTCTGGCGGTATTTGAACTGCAGATGTTTCATTCAAGGGTCTGAGCTTTATCGACCTGCGCTACCTTGTAGGCACAGTGAAGTTGAAGCAATACTGCCACATTTGCGCTACGGGTTTTTAAAAGAAAAAAATATTACTTCCAACCTAATACAGAAGTAACCACTTTTCTTCAGAGACGTAACAATCACAAACATGCTACAAACAAGCAGCAAATGTTACTTGGAGAAGGATTTACAGTCTTTATCTGGCAGGTGCGGAATCGAAAAAGGAATTTGATGCAGTAGAATCGGAGATTTATTGAGACGGAAGAAAACTGATAATGAGCCGAGAGGGAAAACTTTATCCCTGTGTAAAACAAAAATTAGGATAAGAGAAAGTATACCAGCAAAAATTTGGTAAAGAATAGCTTTTGTATTAAGAATAATAGGAATTTGAACGACAAGGCTCAGAAGTAACGTGCGAGGCTTTGATACAGAAGAAGGTCGGGAGTTCGATTCTTGTGGCCCACTATTCTGACCATGTATTTTTTATGTTTCTTGCAGATTGGTTGAGAGAATGCTGAGGTATATTCTATTCTAAAACGAGTTTACCTTCTGTCACTTCCAATTACTTTGCTTCGTACATCATGTTCTTTTGTAATTTATGTGCTCCAACATAAAGTCATATCGGACGAAATGGGTGAAATGATGCTGAAATGAGTCCGGGATCCTCAGAGCTTAGTGGTACCCGATATTCCTCTTTCAGGATAGGGGAAACCCCAGGAAAAACCTTATCCAGGTAACACCCTAACTGAGATTCAGGTCCCTGATCGGGACCTGTTCAACGTGTGGCAGATACGCTACCATCTATGCTAGAGAGGCGAGCATACATCATGTTGTAGGCCGGTATGTGTAGTATTGGTCGATGTCGAACATATTACGTAATTGTTTGCTTGTTGAAAAGTTCTCCTCAGTTCTACGAGACAGCAGCTGGTAGCATGAACCTTCTTTGTTACTAGGTTCAAAGGTAGGAAGGAATCGTTAAGAAACCCATCTCTGTCGGAAGACCCCTGCGGTCTCTTTATTTCATCCGTTCTTCCTGGGGAAGTAAGCTCAAAGATACGATTTGGATCCACGCTTGAGGTATCCTCCTCTTGCTGACGTTACTAGAGGAACCTTGGGCCGAACATTCGAGCCCCACCCTGAATGGGAGTTGTTCGGATTAGGTTAGACTCGAGGGGGCAGTGTGTTCCCGACAGCCGTGGTAGATCGGGTACCTCCGGCCAGGCCTCGGCCGCCCGGAGGGGGTAGAAGGTTGCCTAAGAAGTCCCGGGTACTAGCCCGCATAGCTAGTAAAGTCTGTTTAGTTAACGCATGTGCAGTTTCGATTCAAAGGAACCTGAGCCGCCCGCCCACTAATGACCATCATAAATCTATCTCCACACTTCAAAAATGGAACACTGTCGTTGAGGACCAATAGCAACACTGATTTTATCGAAGTGACAGACGCATGTCTACTCCACTTGGAGTCTCAGTTGTCAAAGTTCCAACTTCTAGTTGATCTGTTTCATTACGTGCAGAATTTAGTTGTGTGTCACAATGTGGAGACCGTGGGAGGGAAATGCAGTGGTAAATGCAAATGAAGTAGAGATAAATAATCAAAGTGAAGACAGTGTGAATAACTGGGCCGAATTATATTACTGGAAAAGCCTAAAAAAATAACAAAGTTATAACGGGAACTGTTTCTAAGCAAATTCAAGCACTTGTTTTGAACACATAAAAATATGTGCTGAAAAATAATCTTGTTAAGGGGTCATGCAATGAACCTGATGATAAATTCTGGGTATTCACAGAAATACAGTAAGAAATATTGTGACGAAAGGAATACCAAAGACGCCGATCAAATGTGAAAACAAAAGGAAACGTTTCTCTAAAGCAGATAAATTCACATATGATTTAATTCGTCGAGAAATTTATAGATTCTACGCAAAAGGGAAAGCGCCCATCTTAGACGAATTGGTTGCACATTTACAAGAAATTTGTGATTTTCCTTATGGGCGCTTCACTTTGCGTGGTCTCCTAAAGGAGCTGGGTTTCAAATACTGCACTTTGAATAAGATAAGTGCAGTATATGGAATCCAGTATACTTGTACCTTTTTTTTTTTTTTTTTTTTTTTTTGTAATTTACGTCCTCCAACGTTAAGTCATATCGGACGATGAATGGAATGGGTGAAATGATGCTCAAATGAGCCCAGGGTCCATAGAGCTTAGAGTTTCCCGACATTCGCCTTTGAGGATAAGGGAAAACCCCGGAAAAACCTTATCCAGGTAACTCACCCTGACCGAGATTCGAACTCGGGACCTCTTGAACGTGAGGTAGACATGCTACCACCACGCTACCGAGGCGGGCACTTGTACCTTGGCGATATATATGTCAAAACTAAGGAAGTTTCGCAGTAGTGGACAATAAGATAATTTATTTAGACGAAACCTCGTACGATATCCATGACGTATCGAGAAAGATGGCAACGTTGCTGAACGGTGTGGGAGAAGGAGGTTCGGGGGTTGTTAAACGATTATAAGGGTTCGTCAAAGGCAGAAGCCGACGTGCACATGCGTTAACTAAACGGAGTTTAGAAGGTGTACTAGATCACCAGGCGGCTCCACCGAGGTCAAATCGGTAGTCTTCCCTGCAGGGTTGACGCGCGTAAGGGCGCATGCACTTTCATCCCGTCTTGTTGTTGTTGTTGGGGAGGCTTTTAAATGATTCAGATACGGACATTCGGGTGGGCCTCGCGTAGTATGTGTGTATGACCCTGCATCATATATTCAATGCTAGTAAAATATGAAAGTGTACTAAGTAAAGCTTCAGTACAGTAAAAATTAATTTAGAAGAAAAAAGGATCGGATGTGTTGCAATAGCATGGCATATATTCTTGTGCAAACTAACCTTAGAAATATTAAATGTAGATCTACTTCATGTTCATGAGGGAAACGTCCGTTCTTGCTAATGTTCTTGTGAATGCAAGTGAAGTAGTCTTAAATGTTGTAGCAGGATTATGGTGCTGATGGGAAGACGGTGTTCTCGGAGTCTACGGTGATCATGTGGAACGGCATTATTCTCACTTGATATCGTCCCGCGTTGTGCCTGGGGCTGAGGGTTGTATTCAGCGCTGCCGGATGGTGACGATGAAGCCCCGAGTTGCTAATTCTTCTTTGTTCTCTGATATATCGTTGTATATCAGAAAATGTTTGGATATGCTTCATTCTGAGATATGAGAGCTCTTCATTTTCAGACGTGGTCATGAGTGAAAAGAGATAAATTTGCTAAATAAGCTTCAATACCAATAAATTCGCTTTACTTTAAAAATATCAAGATGTCCTATTTAATTTTTATTATTTATACATTTTTTTCGTATAAAACTTGACAATAATATTATATACTTTGATTACAATTAACAGAAAACGAATGTTAACTCTTTTAAAAGATTTCGTCGCCGTGTATGTTCACCATAACGCTCTTCCATCAAAAGACGTGCAGGCCTCGGTAGCGTAAATGATAGCGTGTCTACCCGTCGTTCCAGAGGTCCCGAGTTCGAATCTCTGTCAGGCTGTTACCTGGAATCAGTTTATCCGGGATTTTCCCTTATCCTGAAAGATAACTTTCAGGTAACTTTAAGCTCTGTGGACCCGAGGCTCAGTTGAGCATCAGTTCACCTATTTCATTCATCGTCCGATATGTTTTAACGTTAGAGGATTTAAATTAAAAGAAAAATCAAAAGACGGTTTATTTCCTAGCTGTTTTACCAAAATTATTATATTTCATTCGTTCGTTGCCATCGCTACCAATCAAACTTAATTTTCACACATTACATAATCTCTTTTTTAAAATTACCAATCATAGACCATTCACATCATATCACTTCTATGCTGCGTCATCTCATGACCTACTGTATTTTAACAATTTCCATTTTTATTCATTTTAACATGTCCATGTCGATTCTTAAACCACATATTTAAACATATTTCAAGTCTCGGGGGCTAATCCAAAACAACCGTTTGGATTTCATTATGGAGGTGATTCGCTACGTAGGCCACAATACTGAGCCCATTCTGTCTATACCCCCAAGTGGGGGCACCCCGGGAGGAAGGATGAGACGAAGTAGACAGAGGGCGGTCGACCTAAGGAGCCACGACACGACAGTACAGATTGCATATATATAGGCTCGAGGGTATCTACCAGGGATAAAGTGTATAGTATCCCCCTATTTACATTCCTCTCTCCCCTCCACTCCTAGGTTTATTTTTCAGGACCATCGGTGGATGTCGAAGAGATTATAAGACTCAGCGCCCTCTCCAGCTGAAGCCTCAATTAGGGCACGGTACCACAGATTACACTTAGCATGACACCTAAACCTTGCTTCTCTGCATGAGCATGAATAACCACCACTAACCATAGGTCCCTGGCCAGGGCCAAGGTCATGGCCACTACCTATTTCCCCACTCTGCTCGTATGCTCTCTTGCATGCGGGCGTCTTTTTAGTAATCACCCACTAGCATCCGGGTTGCTTCGGCGGTACCGGACACCACCTACCACTTTTTCAACCCATCACTTTAGTGTAGCTTAGTGCATGGTAAGGGGGGTGACGTAGATCCCTTTCGGATGATCGTCACTGGGTGTGGCGGAGGCGGGGCTACACCCATAATAGAAAACATTTAAAAAATATTCTAATAAAAACCAGGGAAATCCACACAGAGTGAACACTGACCCCCCTGTCTAATGACCAGGGAGTTACCGAGGTGTCCCAGAAGGGCGCCCAGTGCCTCTGTGAGGCTTTCCATAGGACAAGACCTAGAGACTAACAAGCCCCCCATCTGGTCCTGTGGACTCAAGACGGGATGAAAGTGGATACGCCACTTACGCGCGCAAACCCCAAAGAGGAAGGCTAGCGATTTGACCTCGGTAGGGCCGCCTGGTGATCTAGCACACCTTCTACTAGCTATGCAGACTAGTACACGAGATAATATGGCTTCCCTCAACCGGAGACGTACCCGATCTTCCACGGGTATCGGGAACCACTCGAGTCCAACCCAATCCGAGCAACGCCCATTCAGGAAGGGACTCGAATGTTCGACCCGAGGTTCCTCTAGTAACGTTAGAGGTGCCACGAGTGCTAGTAGTTCACAGCGCCCGCAACACGGCAGCTGAAGGGGACGGATCCCCTCCCTTATAGGATAGGGTTTCTGCAGTTTAATTGGATAGAGACTTTCCCCGATAGGTCAGGACAACGAACTGGCTCCCCTGCAGCGGGACAGCAAGGAGCCCAGAAGCCGAGCCCTAATGGTCCCAGGCAGGCGATCCGAGCCCGAAAGGTCCCTGGCTGGTGGTCCCTAAATGGTCCCAGCAGAGGAGCTGAGGCCGGCAACTGACCTACCGGAGTAGGAAGCAGTTTTCCTCTGAGCATATCATCCTGCCATGCACCGCCGAGACACACGCCGACACTTCTACCCTGAAAGAGACCTCCAGATGAGAGATGATATGAAATGATAATGGAGATGAAATGGACAGACGTGGGGGATGTAACTAACCTACCCAACATTTTCCTAGTAACTCGGGAAAAAACCTGAAAAACCCATGGGTTAGATATTTCAGCCACGGGAATCGAACCCGGCCTCCTGAATGCGGGACACAGACGAAACTGCCTGAGCTATCCCATTCGGTAAAATTACCGTTACAAAGTAGTAAAACCTTTCAAAGCTAATCACTATGTGATGAGATAGAATTAATTCTGTTTACATGAACAAGAGGTAATAAAATGAATATGACCTCAATTTGAGAAAAGTATAAGTACATATTGAAAAATGCAGAGAAGGTGCAAGCAATATCCCGAAATGGTTCACTCCACACACCCTAAAAGATGTATCCTACATAAACTGTGCTATTTAGCAAGATCTACCTCTTTGTGAAGCAATTTTGTGCCTTGTTCCAGTTTTTTTTATCTGTAATTTACATCCTCCAACGTTAAGTCATATCGGACGGTGAATGGAATGGGTGAAAGGATGCTCAAATGAGTCCAGAGTCCATGGACCTTAGAGTTAGCCGACATTCGTCTTGAGGATAAGGGAAAACCCAGGAACAACCCTTATCCAGGTAGGTCACCCTGACCGAGATTCGAACTCGGGACCTCTTGAACGTGAGGCAGACACGCTACAATCTACGCTACCGAGGTGGGCCTTGTTACAGTGAACCGAGTGGGATGGCTCACGCTTTCATCTGTGGTCCGCAATCGGGAGGTCCAGGTTCGATTCCCGTAACCGATCAACCTAAACCGTGGGCTTTTAGGGAGCTTCCTGGGTCGCTAGGCGAATCCTGGTTATCTTAAGTTTAAGATTACTACTTAGGGGATTCTACACAGAAACCTGTGGTTTAATGTACTTAAACTGGGTTATCCCCGGAGGAAGAACGAGGTGAGAGGAGATAAGGAGGCAACCAAAGGAGTCACGACAGCACCGAAGCACCCGTCGACACCTCTACACTAAAAATGATAATGCAGATAAGGATCTGGTGTAACGTCTATCACCGGCATACGCAGGGTCATTGGTTCTTTTTCCGTGGCCGATTTATATATATTGCTGGGGTTTCTGAGGTCTATAGGTAAAAGTTGAGAACGATAGTTATAGATGTATTATTTTATCTTGACAGAAATCCTGCGCGGTAGGGATGAGTAGCAACTGTAGTGGGGATAGTGCACATATCGCCACAATGCTTCACACGCATATGATTACGAGAGGGGAGGGCGCTGCATAGGATGTCTAAAAACAAATTTCATTCTCGAAGCCAGTTTTGCAGCAGTTATAAACTAAGATGCAATTGTTACTATGGTAGTAATCTCCACGCTTTTGTTGGATCTTAAAAAGTACATAGGCATTTGGAACAAAACCCTGTTCTCCTCCAGCAGGCATGGTAAACAACTGTCGGCCTTTCAATATCGCTGCAGAGTCCCTGTAACGTATTTCACTCCAGACATATGGTCCAGTATGTGCCGTATTTATATAAGTTTCAGCCATATAAACTATATAACCTTCACTTCGGTATCTCCGAATATTTAGTAAATACTTAAGCCCTTTTGCACGTATGGCGCGGTGTTCGATTAAAATTTGTCTGTCACACCTAGTGTTTTTTTTAAATAATCCTAGCTTCAAAAGAACTCTTCTTAATGTTCAGACACTGCCTTGGAAGTCAGTAGAATGTTTAAGCTTCATAAGCTCTTTCTTCAAAGTTGGTCTTTGTTTTTCTGTGCTTTAAAAATTATTCATAGTTCGCCTAAATACTTCTGAATTAAAACATCCAAATTAGATTTTGTGCATGTTCTTAATCTTTGTTTACTGGGCATAGAGAAGGACGTTGTTGCACTAGCACCAATGGCTTTTCTTTCCTTAATAACTCTCCTAAACTGCTTTCAGACACAACTGTTGCCTCAGATACCCTTCCCCAGATTTTTATAGCTGACCCAGACCATTGTTCCTTTTTAATAAATCTATTGATATTGGTTATTACTTCGCGTGTTTTTAAATGTAGCACTTTATTTCCTAATGTGCTGCTAGGAGGCGTCATTTATAAATACTCTCTTGGAACCAGGAGACAAGCACATTTTGAAAGACGCTGTAGTATTACCGAGTAGCTCTGCACGTGTTTAGTTGCTCGCAACTGGTACACAACTGACCTGCCCTCCCCTCCATTTGCAACCGTTCTGAGGTAGACTCGTCCAGATACCACTGCGCATCGCTCTGCACTTTTCAAGATAAAAAAATACATCTGTACATTCCCCGAATTTCTTCTTCCTCCGTTTGACCTCACTTAGCATTTCACTTCGCCCTTCACGTTGTTTGGTTATTAGTGTCGTCATGTGTTTCCAGATGCACTGTTCTCAGCAACATTCTACAGGTTTTTCCTATCAACAAGATAGTTTTGCCTGGATGGGTTTAATCGGATGAAATTGTGGACGATATAAAGGCAATTCTGAGTACAAATATCCATTTTAGCACAGTTTTATTTTGTCATAAAGAAGAGCTTTCAGCGATGATACCCAAGAGCGTGTGTTTATTCCATCTAGTGCTTGCTTTTTATAAGCGATTTGGTTTGGATGAGGCTGTTTATCACTCAGTTGGGATAGATTGGCGATGAGCTGGTAAATAAATTCTGCAAATCATATTGCCCGGACACCTCTTTGATGACAAAACGGCTTGCTGTAAATTTTGGATGCCACAGCAAGGGTAACACAACGAGTAGCACAAGAAGATGACACAACTGACATAATAGCATTCCTATTGGTTATTAAAATAATGTGATTACGCAATGTTGTGATGTGGACCAATAGGGTAGAAGAAGTTTAGATTTTCTAGAAACCTCGTGCGCAGAGATTCGAGAATATGTAGATAGTTTTGGCGTCATTCTGCATAAGATCATCGACGAGTGGGACCAGTCTGCAAGTCTGCAGAAACTTCAAGTGCAATGATGCAGTATTAATGATTTTATAAAATGACATAATCTACAAAATTTAACATTGTGATAAGATTTATTACTGGTTTTTGCGGAAAAAATTGCAAGATTTTTAACGAAGAGGAAAGCTGTTATTTTCCACCATAACGGCCTAAAAATCATTCTCCCTCCGATACTACGGCCAGAGATACACTCCAGCGCGCCGAGGCATACATCGTTAAGAATTCTTCAAGACGAAACAAAAGGCGAGAATCTGCAAATTATCATCTTTGTCCACAACAATTTTTTCTGCAAATTTCAAATTTACTGTTGCAAAGGGTTACGTAGAATCAAACGTCTGGTTTGCAGAAATTTAGAAGACACTTTATTGTAGTAAAAACGTCAAATTGACAATCAGCTGTCTTCAAGGTCGACTGTGGTACACTTGAAACGTTCACAGTCGCAATAACCATTACAAAATTGCCGCTCTAACTTTTTGCAGGGTTTTATACCACCAGGCATTGTTTCTAGAGACCCGCAGACCATTCGATAACATTCGTGGCGGCAAGAGAAGGACAGTAGATTCCAGATCCTCTCTCTGTCTCTTTCTTTCCCTTGGCAAGGATCCATCTCTGGCTGACAGCAACCCAAAAATGTCATACGGTGACAATATGGACTTAGCTAAACAGAGTATTTTGGTACATATGTTTTATATCAGGGGAAGACAGGTAATGACGTTAGCTTGTCAGCTCTAACCGTCAAATATGCTCCCGAACAAGTGTCATGTTAGCGTGTGACGTCACCACGCTGATTTCTGCTGCCCAAGAGGAAGGAAACAGTTTGATGTGTTGGGGTTACGAATGAGTAGGAAAGACAGGAAACGTATCGGGTATTAATAATATGCACAACTTACATCTTGGGTTGTAATATTAATTTTTTTTGTTGTTGTTGCAATTTTTCGTCCTCCAACGTTAAGTCATATCGGACGGTGAGTGAAATGGGTGAAATGATGCTCAAATGTGTCCAGGGTCCATGTAACTTAGAGCTACCTGACATTCGTCTGTAAGGATAAGGGAAAATCCCGGAAAAAAACCTTGTCTAGATAACTCACCCAAACCGAGATTCGAACTCGGGACCTCTTGAACATGAGCCAGACATCCTACCATTTACGCTACCGAGGCGGGCATATATATATATATATATATATATATATATATATATATATATATATATATATATAATGCTGACTGCTTTAATTATACAATTGGCCACACTTTATAAATAATTACAATTTGGCTCTGTGTTATGAGAAAATATATAATACTTCAACTCGTAGTTTATCTGAGGATCAGCCATGCTATAAAGTAAATAAAATAAAATATAAAGCAATTTTCTCTGCAAATAGGAGGATACCCAGTCAGAACAAAGTTACGTGGACATTTTTCGACACTTTCTGTTTCGTGTTTCATTAACTAGCTTATCAATGTCAGGACGTAATATCTGGGAAATCTGTAATCGAATGCTGCATGTTAGTTGTGATCCGACAAGGTACTTCAGGGTTTGGACTTGGCTAATTTCCTTACAGGAAAAAAAAATTTTAGGTAATGATTATCCGGGCTTGTAAGCCGTGGTCTAGTGGAAAATTTTTTCCAGACGTTTCGTTCGAAACTGTGTCGAACATCCTCAGTGGCGTGGCCGTAACACTCTCGTTGTACTCTTGGCTGCGACTGATATGCGACTAAAAGCCTACGCACCACAGAAAAAAAATTGTTCGCACACATATGTCAAAAAAGTCAGCCACGTCTTTCTTGTGTGTATATTTGTCCTTCAATAAATAGTCACATTGTAAATTTAACAGTTCCATTTGGTACGCGGTAGCTACATTGTCATCTAGTGCACTATTCCTGACTGAACCCTCAGATTCTGTACTCACAGCGCCATTTGTATATAGACAAATTGCCTGACGTCATGCACCATGCAGGCCTCGCTCCGGGCTGAAATACGCTACAACTCTCGAAGTTGTCTTCATCTGTTTTATAGTTTATTTTGCTAAATTTAGGATATAGGTATGCCAAAATAATAAGTACCCGGTTAAACAAAATAACAGGTGCAACACTCCTAGAAGAACAAACTGGTTTTATAAAAGGAAGAAGCACCATTGGCAATGTTTTTACTCTTAAACAAATAATACAAAAAAGACGAGAACAAAATTTAGAGACGCACATACTATTTATTAACTACTATATAGCTTTTGACAAAGTATCACGAATGATACTGTGGAAAATTTTAAATAATAGAGGCATACCTTTACAACTAATTGAAGTTATAAAAAGTATGTACATTGACACAAAAATAAAAATAAATAAATGAGAACCAGTAATAGTAAATGGTGGCGTAAGACAAGGATGTCCTTTATCAACCGCACTTTTTAATTTGTATGTTGACGAAATAGTAAGGATTTAGTCGAATAAAGTCAATGGAGGCATTAATGTATCAGGAGCTAAATTTAAAACTATGTTGTATGCAGATGATCAAATAATAATGGCCACAAATGAAGAAGACTTTCAGAAAATACTGTATAGTCTAGATAAAATTGCTACAGAATATGGAATGAAAATATCAGCAAATAAATCCAAAACCATGGCATTTAAAGGAATTAACCCAGTAAGATCAAAAATAGTGTTAGATAACATAATAATTGAGCAGAAATCACACTTTAAGTATTTAGGATGTAATGTCTCGTATTAAGGGAAAGCTGATATAATAGAGAAAATAAATAAATTTAACTATATAACAGGCACAATAAAAAGAACATTAAAAAATAAAGCAAGAAAGGACTCTATAATAAAACTATACAAAACAATGCCAATACTAACTCTGATCTATGAATCAGAAACATGGACACTAACAAAAAGAAATAGTACGAGAATACAGTCATCAGAAATGAAATTCATAAAAGCAACAGCTGGATATATCAAAATTGATAAAAACCGTAGTCAGGATATTAGGACAGAATGAAAAGCAGAAGAAATAAACCATTCTATTGAAAGAAATAGAAATCAATGGAAAGAACATGTTCAGAGGATTAATAATAACAGAATACCGAAAATAGCCTTAAACTATAAACCTAAGAAACCAGGGAAGACCGAAGAAAAGATGGGCAGATCAATTTGGAGCCGGAACGGGTTAAACAATACAAAGCAGTGAGGTAGACGAAGAAAAAGAATGTATTAATGATTGCAAACCAATAGTTTAAAGACTTACTTAGTAATTATCATTTCTTCGAATGTCCTCAGTTCATTAAAGGCTAGAACCTGGTTATTAACTTAATTTATTGAATTCTAGTATTGGATCAAGCTGCATGCTTCACTTTTCGACACAGATAAATACAAGAGGATGAATTTTGGAAGCAGAGCGTGATGTTTAAGAACTGCAGAAGTGGTGTGGGTAGGGTTTGGTAGCATGGCAGGAAGGCCAACAATAGGTCATGTGTACAGATAAAGACGTCAGAGCCAGGCCTCTACTATCCACCTGTCTACCGCTAAGTGGTATATATTGCCTGGAGATGGCACCTAACGCACCCGACCGCACAAACAGTGATAAAATTAAAAACAAGAGAAAAATTGCCCAGAAACCAGTCTTGACGCTCAGAAGTGCTTTCTGTCCTAATGTTTTATGTTTCTCCGGTTTTCTTCTCCTTTTCGCTATTACTACATTTTCTAATTACACGTTTGCTTCTCTTCTCTCTCCCATTTTCTTCTTATTGCTCTGTTTATCTGTAATCTTAACTTTCCTTACAAATGTCCCTTGCTTTGCTTCTTGGTTCCAATTTTCTACGGTAATGTTCTCTTTCCGTTTCTATTTTTTGTGTTCTCGTTACTTTTTTCTTCTATTGATTGCTTTCCCTTCGTCTTCCTTGATGTTCTCATTAATGTACCATTATTGTCCTTTTCCTTTTATTCTCCTTTGGCGTGTCACCACAGGGTTACTGTTAAACAATGCTCTGAAAGTGGAGTCAGCACGATGACCAAGATTTTTCACGAAGTGCAACTCTTGATACCGTTTCCAGTACCTCTGCAGTAACATACTGCCAGTTCTGCCCGCCTCGGTAGCATAGATGGTAGCATGTCTGCCTCACGTTCAAGAGGTCCCGAGTTCGAATCTCGGTCAGGGTGAGTTACCTAGATAAGGTTTTTCCAGGGTTTTCCCTTATCCTTCAAGACGAATGTCGGGTAACTCTAAGCTCCATGGACCCTGGACTCATTTGAGCATCATTTCACCTAATTCATTCACCGTCCGATATAACTTAAAGTTGGGGGGGAGCGTAAATTAAAAAAAATACTGCCAGTTCTTATAGTGATGAGCTATTAGTTCCTTGAAAAGGTAGAGCCAGGCTGAAAAACTCAATGCCATAGCCGGGATTTCAACCACGGATCTTCTGGTCTCCGTCCAGCCGCTCTAAACCATTGAGCTACTATGTCCAACGTGCCAACATGGCATTAAATTCTCCAACTGACCGTGCTTTTCCCGGTAAACCACTAGGAGTTCTCATATACACATGAGACGACTACCTTAATGGCGACGTACTATGCTGTAAGTACAGACGTGTGCAAATTATTAGACTCATTCGTGTTTTTTTACTTTGGTTCAGCTTAACATTCAAAATACTAGTTATCTACCGCCGTAACCTATTTCAATTTGTCGTAATTCTTTTCCTTGTTATAATATGAAGCATATGCAGTGAATTTTCTCTCCTAATAATACATGGGAGATTTCTGTATTACTTATAGTAATATAGTGCTAGCTCTGAATTAACAGCAGCCATTTTTTCATGTCTGTTTATCCAACTGTTTGGTGATATTGCTTTCATTTTGTGAATGTAGTAACTGAAGATTGTTAATATTTGCCTTTGTTGTGTTTTATGACTAATATATCCTCAGTATTTATTATTAATTGATCTCCAGCAAAGGTAACATCGTGTATCTTATCCTTAGCATACACGTTGAATCAAAAGTGAGGTTATGGGTAAAACTGCTGACTTATCCCCATGGAAAGTAGCTGTAAGTGAGAGCCATTTGAAGGAAACTCTTTATTCACAGGGTGAAATAGCTAAGAAATTGTGTATTTCACAAAAATCGGTTAGTCGCATTAATCAAGCTTTAACATTCGGTGAGACGTTGACCTCACAAAGGGATGGAAAATACGAGAGGAAAAGAAAGCTATCACCAAGGATGCAAAGAAAACTTGTGCAGGTGGCAAAACAAAATAGAAGAGCAACCAGCATTGACCTCAGTAATCAACTTAAGCAGTAGGGTACAGAAATATCAGCCTCAGTAGTTCGCAAAAGATTATGTGCAGCAGGTTTACCAGCAAGCAGGCCTCGTAAAAAGACTAAACTGACACCTGCAATGGCAGAAAAACGTTTAGAATTGACCAAAGAGATGAAGAAACATCCAGTGTAATTTTGGAGAAAGGTAAATAGTATGAAAATTGTATATAGCATAAAATTAAAATATGAACATGTAAATTTTATGGAAATGAAATAAACAGCCCAAACCTTTTATCTCTCATTGCTGGTTTTGTTATGCTATCTTTGGGCAATTTTAAAACTGTTTAATATTAATAGAGGTTTTTATTGTTTAGGTAATTTTCTGAGATGAATCCATGTTTGAAGTATGTGAAAAGAGCAGCCAATATGTGAGAAGGACAGATAAAGAAGCATCAAAGAGTAAAGCACCCAACATCAAAAATGGTCTGGAGCTGTATGTCTGTCCATGGCCTGGAAGATTACACATAGTTGTGGGATCTGTGGAGCAGAAACAGTATAAAAGTGTATTAGAAACAAGACTATTTCCGCAAAGTAAAGAATGGTTTCCAAATGGTGATTTTGTGTTCATGCATGACAGTGCTCCCTGCCATTGAGGAAAATCTGTAACCCAGTTCCTCAAAGAAAACAATGTAAAAGTACTACCATGGCCGGGGAATAGCCCTGATTTAAATCCAATAGAGTATCTGAACAGAGATTGAAAAAATTGAAAATAACAACAAAAGTTCATCTTATTGATGGTGATAAGCATTTGGCACAGAGATGAAGAAATAAAGGAAAAGTGCTCCACCCTTGTAGAGAGAATGCCTAAACACATCAAAATGGTAATAAAGGCTAAAGGAATGCATACAAAATACAAAGAGTTGAAAAAGTATTTTGTAATATTATTTCTGTTAAATAAATAGAAAATAAACGGCATGTGTTAAAAATGTCAACATTGAGTCTAATAATTTCCACACGTCTATATTTTAAGGCCCATAAAACTTCAGAGAATATGGTGAGAAGAGTGCAAACATGTATAGATAGATGCTGGTGGAGGACACTTCCAACATTTTCTCTGAGATGTAAATAGTGTAATGTAATCTCCCAATTGTGTATTATACTGTTACTTAATTATGGGAAGGCCGGACCAGCTAGCAGCCGGGTAGGCGACAGGAGGAATTCAGCCCACGCCTACCCATTTATCTTGTAGCGTTAACGAGGGGATGGTTGGAAAAACATCACTAGCCATCTCTTTACCCCTCCCTGACGTCTGGAACAGTCGAGAAGATTCACTGAAGCGCGAGACTTCCAGAAACGGTAATGTTCCCTATATAAGGCCTGCAGTGGACGAGTCAGCCAGTCCTTGGCGAGCAGCCGTGGGGAGCGCCGAGTGAGTGAACGGACCGGAAGACTGTGTACGTGTAACAGAGGAGTTGTACGCAATTGTGAGTGAGAAGTGGACCTGTGACAGATGAACTGGCGAATTGTAATTGTGTACGGTACACAATTCTGTGCAATCGGCAAGTGTTCGGTGGAAATAAAGAACATTTTGAGTTTTTTCAATTGGACTTTTAATTTCACGAACCCACAAAGTCACAACACACTTCCAAAGTTGCACCTGTGTCCTATTATTGGTTCAAAAGTTATGGCCTATTGAATTGGTTCAGGGTTAAATGGATCGCAGTTCCTGTTATATATTTACATTTGTTTAGTTTTTAAATCCGTTTCGGATACATGTTACTTCACATCCAAACATTAAATTTTGTCACTTGTTCTATTGTTTTTTATTATTCTTGATCGAAACGGATAATTTTGATGGCTTTTGTTTGGGCAATTGAAATTTTCGTTTTACATCCCCTCACTCTTGTGAACTACATATTTATTTGTGGAGAAACAGACTGTAGAAAGCAATACTTGATTAAATTACCTGGTTTAAACTTTGTGCTGAGCGAGGTTGTCGAAGTTTTGTGCTTAGCTGTACCACCTTGGGAATCATCTTCGGAGGTAATTCCTTTTTGTTCTTGTCGCAATGAACGGCGAATTAATTTCCTGAAGGCGCGCAAAGAGGGCGCTCAAGGGGTCGTCACGACGTCAGATACAATACAGCTTCTCCCGGTAGACCTGAAGTAATATTGCAGATGTAAGCTAATGCGACTTGGCTGCTGTCGGCTGCTTGAAATTTCTACCTCGCTCCCGGCAAGTATCCTACTTAGCAACTTGAGGAAGTTTATTGTGCGTTGCAACCCATCTGTGACAAAACGCGACGCGTTTGAAAACCTATCCAACGTTAGACACGCAGCAAAACCTGTCAGCACGTCAACAACACGGTTCGTGGTCCTTACTTGGCATACTACGTCATTCTACTGCGTCTTTTGTCTTCCTGAAAACAGTGTTATGCCGAAATTTATCCAAACTTGTTGAAAATGTTACTTCATTTGCGTCTCTGTAAGGGGCACTATTATCAAGAGCATGGCTTCACGTAAACCTATGGGGCACGCATTCGGTAATTCTTGGGTTGATTGCTGTCAACTCTGGTTTTCCATGACAGGTAAATAAATGCTGGAATGTTTTCATATTCCAGCGTGACGGTTCAGTTTAATTCACTACCCACAAAAAGTGCTAAACGTACCTAAAGAACTTTTAACTTAAAAAAAAAGAGAAATTAATTTTTTTCAACGCCGTTTTGCGTTCTGCATATATTTTTTCTCCAAATAGTAATGATACATACCTCGTAAAAGTGACGGAAATATGGGAAAATTATTTTCTAAAATGCGTTTTTACGTGTTCATAGCTGTTTTATTACAGTCAAATAGTGTCGTTTATTTTTTGATATGTAGCTGAATATTTGTTACCCCAGAAGAAGCTAGAACACTGAATAGGTTTCAAAATATTTAATTCAGTTAGTAATTCGTTGTTTCAAAAGCAGCAATTAGTACAAACACGAGGTTATAAAATATATATAAAAGTCACCCGTGCGGAACGTTTGAATAAAATATTGGACAGTGCTCTCTGAAAGAATAATTGAAATGTGTGCAATAAATATAGATAAGCGCGCCTTTTAAATATTCAGATATATCTAGCGCTAATGCAACGATATTAAGTGTAATAGATACCGGACCACGAATATTTTAGGCTGTAAATTCATATCCATCCCTCTATGGTTTTAAACTCTGCCCTATGACCTGGTGTTCTGACCTTTGGAAAAGCCGTTTACGATGAAAATGGCAGTTTTTATGGCTGGAACAATGACTAAGAGACAGCGGGCCACATTCATTCCCACATCGGTGGGGTGATAATATTGTGTGAGAATGCGCGTAGCCTTTGCCTATTATAAAGCACCACGTGCATTACATTCGCCCTGTTAAATGTCATCTAAAACGCTGAAACAAGCAATATACAAGTTGCAAAGAACAGCTCTTATGGTATTTTATGCTGATGCAGTATCGCTTAATCTAATAAAGGTGGCACGAATGAGTATCAACGAGATAAAAATAAGCTGCCTGTGATTAGACGATGTTTAGATGGTTTATTTCCTGCCTTGGACTTAGGAATAATGGTATGAAGTTGTATTACCTGTCTACCTCAAAAGTTTCCCAAGAAAAAGGATTATCCTATTTTTTCTCAGCTTAGACAATAGTTGAGTAGAGAAACATTTAGCTTTCCTCGTTGCCTTCTCTCTAAAGCAAACCTAGAAACAGTACTCCCAAAGTGTGAAATAATTCTTCCACTTTCCTTTCGCTCGTAACCAAAGGATTAAGATTTAATCACGGAGGGGATTCGGTACGTAGGCCACCATGTTGGGTCCATTGTTCCTATGCTCCCAAGTGGGGGCACACCCGGGAGGAAGCCGTGGCTCAGTGGTTAGACAACTTGGCTCTCACCAAGGCGGCCTGGTTTCGATCCCAGGCGACCGCAAAGTGAGATTTGTGGTGGACAACACGGCGCTGGGGCGGGTTTTCTCCGGGACCTCCGGTTTCACCCGCCATTTCATTCCACCGATGCTCCATCTTCATCTCATGCATCATCAGTGTCACCGCCTACGGTGCCGTATGTAGAAAAAGTGGGCGTTAAACAGTACACATTTCATTTCATTTCACCCGGGAGGAAGGATGATTGAGGAGACAGAGGTCGGTCGAGCCAATGAGCCACGGAACAGGCTAATGCCTAATCCGTGAAGGAAGAAGATGAAAACGTTGTTATTTTTCTGAATTTTTCAATATTCCTACTTTTCTCAACTGGGAAGCCATCATTCCTTCTTACTGCTTTACTTTATTTATTTGTATATCTAGGCTATTCTTCTTCTTGTTCACTTCATGGCATAGGCAATCAAGTGTCTGTTCCGCCTTCGAAGTCCTCCAGCCATCGTTTCCTGGGTCTGCCCACCGATCTCCTACCTTTAGAATGATACTATAATATTTGTTTTGTAAGTCTATTATCTGGCATTCTTTCAACATGTTCCTTCCATTTTTCTTTGAGATCTTTCAACCTATCATTCATACTAAAAGTGTCCAACTCTTTTCTTATATTTTCTTTTCTTATTAAGTCCCTCTTCGTACATCCTTTCGCACTTCTCAAGAATTTCATTTCTGAGCCTGTATTTTACTCTGTTGCTTTTTAGTTAACGTCCAAGTCTCACTTCCGTATGTCAGTATAGGTACATCCATAACTTTGTGAAACTTTAATTTTGTTTCTTTACGTATTTTGTTTCTAAATGTTCTATTTATTCTTCCACACACTCTTTGAAATTTTCATATTTTATAGTAGACATCATATTCCTTGTCATAGCTAACATCAGTTCCCAAGTAGTTAAAATGGCTTACTTGTTCAAAGCAACGATTATTTATAACTATTTTTGTTCTATTTGGCTCTTTTCCAATGAATGCCATTACCTTTGATTTTATAAAAGAAATTTTCATATTATATTGCTTACAAAGTTCACTAAGTTTAAAAATAGATTTTTGCAGGGCAGACTCGCTATTTTGTATAATAACTAAGTTGTCAGCAAACAATAAAGTATTTAAAAAGTTTTTATTTGAAATTTTAAAACCTACATTCACTAGCTGCTTCCATTTGCACACTAGGTCGTCAATATTAATACTAAAAAGTGTAGGTGATAAAGTACACCCTTGTCTGACACCCTGATTATTAAGATTTTTTTTTAGAAATTTTACCATTGTTTCCCACATATATTTTTGGCTGGAAGTAGAAGCATTGTATCATTTTTACTAATTGTTGTCGGTATCCTCGTTCTTCCAATATTTGCCACATTTTGCATCGGTTTACCCTATCGAAGGCTTTTTCAAAGTCAACAAACGCCATATGCGTTTATATATCTAGTCTATGCAACGTATTTTTAAAGGCATCACATAGCAACCACTCTTTAAATATTTGACTATCGCTTAAACACTGCCGTATTCCTATATTCTGCTGCAGCTGCAAGAATACTTTAACACACAAAATCCACATGGTGCGTCTTGCTCATCACTGTATTCTATTTGGACTGGAACGAAGTCATCACTTGACTCACTATTCCCACAATTTAGTTTTACAATAGGTCTACGCTTTTCTTTCTTTTTGCTCCGGTATACATTCAGAGCCTCTTGCTGCCAAGTATTTTAACCTGGAAACTAAATCTTTCTCCGCCTCCAAACTGAACACTGTGGGATGACCAACTGATTTGTACACTCTTCCTCCTAATGCTTCTTGACGTTGATGTACATGAACACGATCCTTGAGTGTAGAGTAAGACACTCTGAAAAGGCCAGCTGCTCCTCTCATACTTACATCGCCGTTTAATAACCTCGTATCAGCATGATCAATGTTGTCCTCGTCCAGTTTCGTTTCAGCTTCCTTTGTTTATATGTTGTGGCAAACCCGTATACCAGAGTTAAATTGATTGGGTTCTAATTGGAGCTATGAGTTCTCTTATCCTCAGGTGAATGGTTGTAGGAAATGGATTTTGGAGGTTGTTGGCTACTCAGTCGTATTAATAATACGTGAGGTAAATGGAAATTTCTAGTGACTTCTTGATTGATATAGATTATTCGGTTTCTTGTTTGTTACAGAACAGTCTGGAATTCATGAATGGGTGTATGAAAAGACGCCATGGCTAGTGATGACTCAGTCGTTAACAGAGAGGAGTAAACAGCTGTAGAGTATTGTTGAAACGAGAGTTGATGTTGTGAAGTGAAGTAATCAGAAACTGTTTGGTAATCGACCTTAGTAGACTGTGTGTATATGACGTAATGTTACGTCAGAACTGAACAGTGTGTCTTCTTCTTCTTCTTCTTCTTCTTCTTCTTCTTCTTCTTCTTCTTCTTCTTCTTCTTCTTCTTCTTCTCCTTCTTCTTCACTTCACGGCATGGGCACAGCGCCCGTTCCGTCTCACAATACTTGCTCCTTCCATCTCTTTTTAGGTCTACCAACATCTCTCTTTCCTTGTGCCTGATATTGGAATGCAATCTTAGACAGTCGTGTTTCGGACATTCTTTGTATATGCTGCATCCATTCCTTTTGATATTTTTCAATTTTGCTACTTCTCGAGTCTACGTTGAGTTCCTTTCTTATGTCTTCATCCCTTATTCTATCCAACCTTGTGCATCCCTTTCTTTTCTTTAAAAAGTTCATCTCTGCACTTTGAATTTGGCATTTCATTTTCTTTGTGAGTACCCATGCCTCACTTCCATAAAGTAGTGCAGGGACTGCCATTGTTTTGTACAACTTTAATCTTGTATCTCTTCTTGTTTTATTTCTCAACGTTCTATGCACTGTTCCACAAATTATTTGGAATGTTGCAAGCTTTTTGCTCACATCTCTGTCTGTTTTCATCATATAATTAAGATTACATCCTAAATAGCTGAATTCTTTTAGTTGTTCTAGTGGTTTGTTGTCTAAAATTATTTTTGATCTTATATGTTGTTTTCCCCAAAATGCCATTATCTTAGATTTTCTTGTCGATATTTTAAGTTGGCATACTTGGTTCAAGCGGTGTAGTGCATATTGTAATGTATCCTCCGTTTCTTGTATTAAAACCACGTCATCTGCATATAGTAAAATATCTAAAACTTTGTTCTTATTTATTTTTATTCCTTATTTAATAATACTTTTCCAATTTTGGATGATGTCATTCACATATATATTAAAAAGAGTAGGTGATACACTGCACCCTTGTCTTACGCCTCTATTAATTAAAATTGGTTCGGTTTTATGCACTCCTGTGCTTATTATTATTTTGAAGTTGCTATACATATGTTTGATTACTTTAATTAATTTTTGTGGATATCCATTATTATCCATAATTTTCCATAGTTTTCCATAGCTATGTCAGTCAGCTATAGCAGGCAGTCCTCCTAAGGGAGGAAACCCCTACAGAAAATCTACTGTGCAAGGGGCTGGTAACGCCTTCAAAGGAAATTCAAGTTACTCAGTCTTCTCACAATAAACAGCCGGATGGATTTATTGGTCAACAACTGAACAGTCTATTTCTACGGAAATAAATAACATTTGGAATATCTGCAACTCAGGCTTTTAATTCTACGAAACCAGAAATTCACAATATTCTTGTAATTGGAATTTTAACAACTAAAATTTACCCATGTATACTCAGGTATGTATCAACACTTTATCCTTTGAGAGCACCATAATGAATCTAATCACAGACAAAACACACAACTTTCACCGCACTGGCATTGAACTCTTCAGTCGATTTACACAAGACCCTTAATGCGCCTAAGTCTGAGGGGAACACTCCCATTTGCGCTAACAGGAGTTGGAAGAGATCCTGGTCTTGTTTGTTTACCGTAATGAACAAACTGCACGGTGGCCTTCATTATAGTGCAGCAGCAAACATAATCACGACATAATTATGTTTATTTCTTGCAGCCAGAGATATGTGCAGAAGTAATAACAGTTCTGGTACCACTTCCTACCGCCATCTACATCGTCCTTAGCCTAGGCCTCTGATTATTACAGGTGCACTACCTCTGGGGGAGAAGTGGACTTACGGAAAATGAAGACGCAGAAACAGAAAATAACTGCAATGTCCAACAATAAAAAGAATTTATACATTCATTACAGTGTTTAACTCTACATACTTTTCAGATAAACACTTTTTTAAAATTTATTTATTTAGTGTAGCTTTAACAACTAGGTCATATCGCAACTATTTTGTTTAATGCAGTGTATACCATAAATTAGTTACAATTATATAAACAAAAGCATGGAAACAATAAATAAGTAATCAATATGAAAGACGTATTTAATATCTATAAATCATAAGGATAAAGTTCCGAATAACAATCATTTGAAAGTAGTACGAGGCGTGTCCGTGAACTAAGGTCTCCAAGGCGCTGCAGCCGTGAGGAACGCTATTACGCGAGATCCGGCAACACTGGCGTGTAGCTTGCTTTCACCCCTTTAAATCCCCACCACTACGAACCCATTGCAAACATTAGTCTTAGTTGGGCAGCCATTTGCGATGGAGCTTCCTATCACTTCCACCGCCAAGTGCGAGTTGCGTGCAGTGATCCGCTTTTTGAGTACCAATGGAACTACCGCCACCGAATTTCATCGTCAGTTATGCGAAGTCTATAGGCCTCAGTGTATGGACGTCAAAAACGTGCAAAGCTGGGTCAGAGAAGATTCTATGTCATTGCAAAAGAGCTGCTCTAAGCTTTCAAAACTAATTTTAAATATCAAAGTGTAAGCACTTTATGTGATAGGTTCGTCTGGAGGTACAAAGTACTGTTTTGAAGTGTTTCTCACGGTTTCACATATGTAGCATTTTTGACAGGATATTTTATTATTAGGACTTAACAACTTGAAATTTAAAATGGGTGAAAAGTGCTTAGGTCAGTTGACTTAACAGCTTCTGATTCTTAATGTTAGAGTTTCTCCATTATACGATACTATAATATGTATTGTTGTGGACCAGGATTGTAAGGGGGGGGTTGAAAGACTTACAAACCTAATCTGCAACTGGCGGTGTAGCTACTGGAAGGGTAGAGCGAAAGAAACATCTAAGACAAACTGAACTGAATAACTATATTTCAAAGATGCTTAGTATTTCTACAGGGCACTCCCTGGATCTGGGTGAGATCAGGGGCGCTTTGGTAACATTTAAATACATAATAACATAATGCAGCTTTACTTTAGCGATGTGTTGTTTGTATGGCTGGAACCTGACTGTCAAAAGGTGTACGATCTGGTACGCCCTGCTAGCGATCTACTCGTGGTAGCACTTTGAAATAAACTCTTGTTGATTCTTACAGAGACCTTCAGCAAGTCCCCTCTCAAATCTCTGTGAAGTTTCTCCCCCGGCGGCTAACTCAACCAAGCTTAAATAGGGGTCCTACCAAAAAGTCAACTCTGTGATTCCCACGCTAACTGTTAATTTGCACCATATTGTGCGATCATTATTTACATCATTGAGAACATGTTTAAACCTGTTACTAACCAAACATGCATTACTTCCCTTGATCAGCAGGATGTGTGATTCCTTGTTTAAAACATGGAGAAAAAGTTGACGCCTGTTACAGGCCACCTGTGAATTATTTCCCTAAGCCAGCTGGATGTATGATTCGCCAGTCCAAAGTACATGCTTTGCCAGTCAGCAGCATTTACGCTTAATCATACAATTTTTATACGCAGCTGTGCCCAGACTCAAGGCATCGAAAATACCTGTTACAGAATAATGATTATAGAAATTTCCATATCTTGCTCAGCCTATACATGCAACAATATCCATGAATAAACTATTACTTTATTTTCAAGAATACATTTCTACTATGGATTAATCCAGTATGCACAACAATTGTCATCACAATTGTACAATTGTACACACAACATTGTCATCAAAACATCACTCCATCTCTGCAACATCATCATCTTCTACCTCATTTCCATATGTCATTGTGTCATAAAATGTTCTACCTTCTGGTAGAGTGACATGTTCCAGCAGTGAACGAACATCGTAGTATTTTGCCTTCTTAATCTTCCGAAGCTTATCTGATGTGTCTTTCATACTGTCACATGCCTTGCATAAGGCTTGCAACCACACTACTCTCCTAAAAAGAGACTGGGGACGATAAAGTGAGGAAGACATTGTGTGACGAACTTCTGGTAGACATCCTATTTGGAAATACACACCCCGGATTAAAGTGAATTTAGGAATACTTCTTACAATGACATGGTCAAGGGCCTTCTTTGAACTAAAAAACTTCAACAACTGGAGTGATGATGATGATGATGATGATGATGATGATGATGATGATGATGATGATGATGATGATGATGATGATGATGATGATGATGATGATGATGATGATGATGATGATGATGATGATGATGATGATGATGATGATGATGATGATGATGATGATGATGATGATGATGATGATGATGATGATGATGATGATGATGATGATGATGATGATGATGATGATGATGATGATGATGATGATGATGATGATGATGATGATGATGATGATGATGATGATGATGATGATGATGATGATGAATATAAGGGCGCTCAACTACAGAGGTTATCAGCGCCCTTTGAAGAATTAATCATGGCAAAAGCCAGATATAAATATTTCTAAAACTGAATAAAAGTGTAAGTAATTTTATAAAAAAAAAATACATGCACATATCAAACTACAAAAACAAAAAGAAATATAGATCTAAGCTGCCAATAATTCTCTTCCTTAAGTCCTAAAGTCTAACATAGAAAAGAAACTAAAAACCTTCTCCACTACTTGATTATCATCAGCGAGCATTTCTGCAAAGCTGGCCGGCAGCTGCAGAGACATCTTAAGCTGTGCCAGGTAAAAACACTCTAGCAGCACGTGTCGTACAGATAACAATTCATTGCAAAACGGACACACTGAAGCAGGCTCCTTTTTAAAAAGAAAACTATGAGTAAAAAAGCAGTGCCCAATACGCAACCGAGCCAAACTCGCCTCCTCGCGAAGAGATCAACGACAGGAGGTAGCCCAGGGAATCGGAAGTTCTTTCACAGATCTAAGTTTATTATTGCTGAGAGCGGACCACTCTTCTTGCCAGCAGGTTTGCACAGCTCTCCGCAATACGGCCCTAAAATCTTCCGATGTCACAGATGGTACTCGAACCCTGGGCTTCGTGGTAGCCGTCTTGGCTGCCGAATCCGCCATTTCATTCCCCCGCAAGCCTACGTGACCAGGGATCCATGCACACACCACGCTAACGCCAGAAGCGTGTAAAACGTGGAGGGCATCCTGTATACGCTGCACAATAGGGTGGTAGTTGTACAGCTGCCGTAGGCTTTGAAGTGCACTGAGGGAGTCACTCAGGATTAAGCAGTCCGCCAACCTTCGTCTACGTACGTGTAAAATGGCCCGGTATATTGCATAAAGCTCTGCAGTAAAAATGGAAGTGCTGGTGTGGAATCCAAATGTATACGGTTCGGTTCCACACACGTAAACATAACCAACACCATTTGAGTTCTTGGAGCCATCAGTATAAATTATAAAATGGTCCTGATATCGCGATAAAAATTCTAAAAAACATGTGCGGATACTAGACATAGACATGGTAGATTTATCATATTTAGTCGTGCCCAGATCAACGTGGGACGCTCTGCACAACCAAGAAGGGCATGTCCTCTCCCTCCTAGGATACATGGAGTGTCATCATGTTCCCCGTTATTAATCAGTGAACGTTTGACATGAACATCATTAAGCTTCTTCTATAGTGAATCTTTGATCAGTTACACCCATGGGAAGGGACTAAGATTTTATTCACTGATAGTTTCTTCTTATTAATATTGCCAAAATTTCTGTCAATAGGCATCAAAGAGTGCGGTGGTATGGAGAAGTACAGATAAACTTTCTGAAAGCACACTTGAGAGAATTTCTAAAAATACCTAATGTCTAAATGTCCAATCTAAAGTGTATCAACAGCTGATATCAAAGAGCTTGAGTGGCACAGTGTAGTTGTACCACCGAACGGCTAATGCGGCAATTACTTGACTTAGCAACGTCTAACTCCAAAAGGCTGACTTAACAACCTTTGTTTCTGAAATTGATACGCATTCAACATACCAGGTTCATAATATGTTCCAACTAACATTTTCTGATTCGCAAAAATAACTCAAAACAACTTTTGAATCAGAGTGCTTCAATTACACCTCAAAACAAGCACACACCGAGTGAATAATGACGTATAATTACAAGAAAAATGTACTCTAAATACAACACTCATTTGTTTTTCCGCTACTGAAGCCAAGAGACTATAATTACCATCTTTAAACGTATTAATGAAACAGTTGAGATAGGGTGGAGATGCTGCACTGGCATTAAATTTTTGGCTTTTCGAGATGCGCACTTTTAAGGAAAACAGATTAGTCTGAAAATGGATGGACACAGATACATGGCGCGGAAAAGCCAAAGGAAAGCCCAGGATATGAGAAGCTGTACCCAGGGACTTGCCAGTGTGGCAAGAAGACAGCAATGAAGATTAATCGCTCTTCGGCTCGACAATTAGGGTAAAACGGCGAGGGTCGTCCATCAGCCAAAGCATCCCTGGTCCATAACAAACATACACGTTCTGAACCGTGAACTGATTGAATTGATTACTACAACCGATTTGGAAATGTTTAAAATGACTGATTCAGCAAATATTCCTATCAAGATTGTACCTATAGATAAACTTTCCATTGCAGATAATGAACATCAGCGTTTAGTGCATCAGTTTTGACATTATACCTGAACCTCACAGAATTGTTGTTTCCATTATTGTTAGAAGTACTTAGCTAGGTTAAAAAAGGCTAGGAAATTTAAAAGTTAAGGGCCTTTTCAATTGAACTTTTACCGTTTGTACATTACTTTTATTCTTTAAATCGCTTTTGTTAACGAGTTACAAATAATTTCGGCAGTAACATTTAGAGCTGTTTATTATCAATTGTCTTCCTCTTGTTCTTCACTTACAGCTGTAGGTAATAATTTCCTGTTGCGCCATAAATAGCTACCAGCCACCATTTCCTAATCTGCTTTCCCTAACTTTAAATTATAATATTTACTTAGTCGATCTTGTACTTTTCTAATTGAATATACGAAGTAATATTTTTAATTCC